>JAGFNQ010002504.1:144576-484799 GCA_024364735.1 Boesenbergia rotunda
ACCTCAAGCTCACCCGAGCTTGCTAGACTCAAGCTCACCTGAGCTTTGTCAAACTAGGTCAACCCTGACCTAACCAAGATTGCACCAACACAGTCGACTGGTATTTTCCCAGTTGACTGGTAATTCTGAAATCCCAGTTTTCAAATTTCGAGATTTTTCCAAACTTGAGCCACAATGTACCAAAATCATATCTAACAAGCAGAATGACATAAATAAAGTTCCACGACTATTCTAAGACATTTATTACATGTTTTTGGAGGGTTTCTAGCATGTATAGCAACTTAGAAATCATAAAAATGACATATAGAAGCATAAACATGAATGTGCCAAGTTCGTATCAACTTCTTATTGAAACTATTCATTTCTCATATCTAAAAGCATCCTTAGCTACTACATGTCATTCTAAATGGTGCATATATCTTGGAACAAGCATATCCTATGTATTTAGCATGTAAATCAAAAGTATCAAGTTCTTATCTCTAAAGCTTAAGCATGGATCTAAATTACCATATTACAAGTAAATGACTCATGACATTCAAGCATTCACAAAACCAAGATTAAGTCAGGTAAGTAAACTACTTCAAGCATACTAGGCACCACGAATACAAGTCTAATTAAATTCATACATGGTTCAAATAATTTATTGCGGAATAACTAAAGGAGCATAATAAAGACTTTCTATGCTTTGCAAGTTCCGAAGACTTTTATTCCAACTCCACCACCACACACACTTTGCATCAAGCCCGCCGCCTCCGCTACTAGTGCTTTCCTTTACCTGTATCTGCAGTATAAGGAAATGCAAACTAATAAGCATAAAGCTTAATAAGTACCATCTAGCCTCACAAAACTATGAAAACTCGAATTATGCCTTTGTAAAGCATGCTATGCACATACATGCTCATATCCATAAGTAATCATGCTAGGCTCATGCTAAAATACATATCATAGAATGTCATGGCATATAACTGAGACATGGCACATACTGAACTAAAACTGAAAAGTAAGCTATAGCATGACATACATATCTGAACTGGAATTGAAACTAACATAAAACTAATTATTAAATTCACCACATGCTAATATGAATTTCTGAAAACTAAATACATATAGTAGGTGAAAATAATAATCAACTGCTGTGGGCCCGGCAATGTACCAATTGTGCGCGCATCCCTAATAAACCCGAGGTAGCAAATCCCGAATCCATTAGGGTTCTACTAGGTTATCTAAACCTAAGGGCAACTAGGAGCCCATCCCATACTAGGTTATCTAAACCTAGAGGCAACTTGGAGCCTATCCCTGAACCGAAGTCTGGTACAATGCCAACTGAAAATAAAATAGTTCTTTTATACTTTTCTTTTTCTCTTCTGATTCTTGCTTTTACTAGGTTATCTAAACCTAGAGGCAACTAGGAGCCCATCCCACTGGACCTTGGTCCCAATCATAACTGAAGCAAGAATTTCTATTCTTTAATGCTTTCTATAGCATTAGCTGACTAACAATTTAACAAACACCTTGCGACTTAACCTTTTCTTTTCTTTTAAAGTCGCTCCCTGGGCACTCGAACGTGCTCCTTAACCCAAAACTGAAGGGTAAGTGCACTCAAGCCCATCCAGGGATACCTTCAGACTCTAAAACTAATCCGAAGGGTTAATACAACGTGCTTGTTCATAATCCACGATTTCTAATCGTAGGACATACATATAAGGAAATAAAACATACAAAACGTTAATCGAAACTACTTATACTACAGGTGAGGGATACTTACATCCTGCGCTAGGTTTTCCTTACGAATAAAATCTGAAATTCCCGAGAGAACGTCGAACTACAACGTTCTTCTTGCTTGTTGACGTTCTCCTCGCGTCTACGAGGGTCCCCGTAGAGAATAGGGTCACTTGAGACCTTCCCTTGGCTTCCCCTTTGTCTTGGGCGGCAAAAGAAGAGGAGAAGATGAAGAAAACGCAAGAGAGGAAGAGGAGAGGTCGCGTGCGTGAGGGAGGGCGTCGGCGCCGCTAGGTTGGGAGAAAATTAACCTAAAACTCGTAACTCCCTCTTTTATACTTATGAGGGGCGAATTTACCTAATTATACCTTATCTATTATTTCCCTTAATTTATTTTAACAAAAGGAAACCAGCCTAGCTGGTCCGCCCATTCTTCTCTCATGGAAAAGGTTGAGGAATCAAATCCCACTTAATGCGATTTTCTATTTTTATCCCTTTTTGCCACTTTCGTTTACGGAAAAATTCTATAAAAATATTCATAAATTTGGAATAAATTCTAAGATATTTCTAAAATTAGATTCGAGAATTTTTGGACGTTAAATTTGAAGAGCCAACAAAAGTTGAACCGCCGCCATGCTAAATGGATGGAATTCATCGAGACCTTTCCTTGTGTGATCAAATATAAGCAAGGCAAAGAGAACGTGGTTGCTAATGCATTATCTCGAAGGTATGCTTTACTTTTCGCTAGGGCTGTAATCGAACCGAGACGAGCCGAATACCTGAGAGTTTGAGTTTGGTTCGTTTATTATCGAGCCGAGCTCGAGCTTAATTTATCAAATATAGTAATGGCTCGTGAGCATATTCGAGCCTAATCGAACTCTAAACGAACTTACCAAATATAAATTATTAATTAAATTATTCATCAATTTATTGAAAAAATAAATTATATATTCTAAAAAATATAAAATATTTACTTAAAATCTATGATTTTATTCATACAAATGAACTTTATTTGATTTTTTATATTTATTAAATTTAAAAGTGTCAAAATTATATATTTAATGTTAAATATTAATTTTATATTTTACGAACTAGCTCACGAGCTTATTAACGAGCCTGTTCACGAGCTAACGAGCCGAATACTACTGAGTTTGAGTTTGGTTCGTTAATATTAACGAGCTTTATTAAACGAGCTCGAACGAGCTTCTATCGAACCGAGACCTGAATAACTCGTGAGCAGCTTGGCTCGTTTACACCCCTACTTTCCGCCTTAGATACAAAATTACTTGGATTTGAATATATCAAGGATTTATATGCCAATAATGCTGATTTTTTCGAAGTGTACAAAGTATGTGACAAGGTTGCATTTGGTAAGTTCTATAGAAATGATGGTTTTTTATTTCGTGTGAATAGATTGAGTGTGCCTATGTGTTCCTTGCGGGAATTGTTTACTAGGGAAGCCTATAGTGGTGGCTTAATGGGACATTTTGGTATGACTAGTACTTTAGGGGTCCTACAAGATCACTTCTTTTGGCCTCATATGAAACGTGATATGGAGAAAATCTATGAGAGGTGTATTACTTGAAAACAAGCTAAATCTAAGTTAAAACCCCATGGCATGTCTACTCCTTTGCCTATACCTAGTGAGCCTTGGACTGATATTTCGATGGACTTTGTTTTCGGACTACCCCAGACTAAGAGGAGAAGAGACTCAATTTTTGTTGTGGTAGATAGGTTTTCTAAGATGGCACATTTCATTTCATGTCATAAAACTGATGATGCCTCGTATGTAGCTAACTTGCTCTTTAGAGAAATTGTTAGGTTGCATGGCATGCCTAGAACAATTGTCTCCGATAGGGATGCAAAGTTTGTGAGTTGTTTTTGGAAGACATTATGGGGAAAATTGGGAACTAAATTGTTGTCTTCCACTACATGTCATCCCCAAACAAATGGGCAAACTGAAGTTGTTAACATAACATTATCTTTCTTACTTCGTGCTATCATTAAAAAGAATTTGAAAACATGGGAAGATTGTCTACCACATGTTGAATTTGCTTACTATAGAAGCATACATTCTGCAACTTAGTTCTCTCCATTTGAAATTATTATGGATTCAATCATTTGTCTCCATTGGATTTAATTCCTTTGGTTGTGAGTGAGCATCTAAACTTAGATGGTAAGCAGAAGGCTAAATTTGTGAAGAAGATTCATCAACAAGCATGGTTGAATATTAAGAGAAAGACTCAACATTATGTTCATCAAGCTAACAAGGGGCGCAAGAAAGTTATATTTGAACCAGGAGAGTGGGTCTAGTTGGACCTAAGGAAGGAGTGATTTCCAGAGAGACGACGTTCTAAACTTCTACCTCGAGGTGATGACCCATTTCAAGTAGTGAAGCACATCAATGATAATGCCCACCAACTTGATTTGCCGGGTGAGTATGGTGTGCATAGTACTTTTAATGTTGCTGATTTGCCTCTTTTTGTTGTAGGTGATGATTTGAGGGAAAATCCTTTTCAAGAAGGGGAGAATGATGCACATCAAGGAGCTGGTCATAATGCACATCAAACGAACTATCATTTATCACATCCAAAATGTCCAATAACAAGACTTCGGGCAAAACGTTTCAAGGAAGCGCTAAATGGACTAATAGAAGAACAATTTTCTGATTATGAAAAAGAAGAGATCAAGTTAAATCCAAGTACCGATCAAGTGCTCATCCATGTGATTGGACTTATCGATGGATAACTTATCTTGCATGAGTACTCATTCTTACAATTAAGGAGGGCTAGTTTGATTTGAGTTGTTAAACTAGTTAATAGCAAGCAAGAGTACTAGTTTGATTTGAATTGCAAAACTATTTAATTGCATGCATGTATGAATGCAATTATGAATGCAAGGCAAAGTTTGTAATCTTCATTACTTCCTCCCACTATATAAGGGAGGGAGCATGATAATGGAAAGAACAACTTTTTGGGTGAAGCTCTTGTTTGTGTGATCTCTTAGTTCTTGAAAGAACTTCTGAACTTATCGAGTTTGTCTCATGGCGTTCAAACCTCCAAAACGTATCACCCTTGCGGTGTGGCATTTCTTTCTCCATAGTCTTTGGTTCGTTCCATCTCTTTGGTTACGGGTCAAGGCTCTTTTACCGAAAGTTCATTTTCAAATTACTTCTTGAAAAAATTTGGTCTAACTAGCTTAGGTTTTGGATCGATAGCTTCGGCTAGTTCCACCAGACTAAACAGACCAAGTAGGGTACACCTTACCCCACATGACCTTATTAGAAGGATTTCCCTAACGTACTATCATCCCACCTCCACCTAATACTATGTTGTTCAAGTTTCAATTAGTTTTTTTTCCTATAACCATTCTAAATCATGCATAAGATCAAACATGAATGGCATGACAGATATATCTAAAAAATAGCAAATGCATGAGCATGGCAGTTATGCATGAGTCAAACAATTCAAAACATTTTACTTAAGTTTCTAATAATGTATCAAATTCCCGATTTGCTATATGTCGTGTGAGCTAACGAATATGTCAACCCACTTTGACATATTTAATATTATTAAATTGATTGTTGCAGTTGGGTAAGATTTTATTTAGTTTGAGTTTAAGTTTTTTAAGAATTAATTGGATTTAAGTTAATTGAAGTTAAATTAATTAAGAATTAATTGAAGTTGAATTAATTAAGATTAAATCAATTAGGTATTAATTAAAATTAACTGAGGATTAATTAAAATTAAATTAATTAAGGATTAAATTAAAATTATATTAATTAAGCTTTAATTATAGTTGAAATAATTAATTTGATTTAAGTTTTAAAATTTTTGGGTTAATTAATAGTTGTGGGTTTAATTGCATCATTTTCGTTATTTCAAAAATGTCTGATTTATCTACTTTTTCTTCTTTAATTAATTTTTCAAGCTTTTTCTAACACTTCTGCTTTATTTGAATTTTTGTAAATTTTGTTAACTGTAGCCTTGATTCTAGAAAATTCATCTTCCTCCTCATTCTCATCATCAAAATATATTCTTCTATATCTTCATAGTAGGTGGAGTAATTTTCAGGGTTACTATTTAATGTTTTATAATAATCATTATCTAATAAGGTTTTATCTTTACTATATTCAGAAATATCTTCAGAAGCATCATCTTTATCCTCAGAAATATCTTCAATATTTTCAGAATTTATCTCAATACCATCCTTATCCTCAGAAATATCATCAATATTTTCATAATTATTTTCAATATTTTCAGGATTAATTT
Source organism: Boesenbergia rotunda (assembly GCA_024364735.1). Classification (NCBI taxonomy): domain Eukaryota; kingdom Viridiplantae; phylum Streptophyta; class Magnoliopsida; order Zingiberales; family Zingiberaceae; genus Boesenbergia; species Boesenbergia rotunda. Next base: position 150,567 of record JAGFNQ010002504.1, read on the forward strand.
CTGAATTATCATTAAAATTTGCAGAATTAATTACAGAATTATCATTAAAATTTTCAGATTTAATTTCAGAATTATCCTTAAAATTCTCAGATTTTATTTCATAATTATCCTTGAAACTATCGGAATTAATTTTAGAAATTACTGCATTGATATTAAGGATTAAAAGTTTAATTTATGATATTTTAACATTATCTACATTTTGTAATTGGTCATGCACAATATTGATTTGACTATACACACAGTTTAATTTTTCAGAAAAATTATCTAAGTTATTATCATAAGCCAGTGCAAGAATTTGAAAATCTTTTCAAACGTAAATTTTTCGTACCTTTGACGAGCACTGATTCTTGTAGTGTCCGTGCTTTTGACATTTGAAGCATTTTATATGGCTCTTGCCCCTCCGGACTCCTGGCGTCGATACCTCCTTTGTCGCCGATGGTGTAGATCGAGTCTTACGAGTAGGATACTGATTTTTATAGTGCCCTGTCTCCCTGCACTTGAAACATATAATATGAAATTTAAATTGACCATAATTAAAGAAAATACCTGATTCACCCCTGGGCTTCCCCTCAACTCCTGGCGTCTTTGCTCCGTCGGCTGTTAGTCCGATGAAGAGCTACCAGACTTTGATACCACTTGTGGGGGCTGGTGTCGTCGATAGAGGGGGGGTGAATATCGACTGGTTAAAACTTTTGCGAAAACTGTGTCTTTCGATCGTTCTGGACAGAGAGTTAGTGCGCAGCAGAAATACAAAAGAATAGAAAAGAAAGACACTTGTACACACGAGATTTACTTGGTTCCCAATCCCCCAGGGTCAGTACATCTAAGGCCTAAGCACGGGAAACACCCGTCCACTACTGGTCTCCTTTCCGGACTTTCCGGAGGCAGAGAAACCCGTCTTACAATGTACGATTTACAATCAAAAAGTATTACAGAAAGTAAATGCGGAAAGTAAATCAAACCAAACAAACGGTCAAAGACTCGGACGATCTGGAGCTCCAAAGTGTCATGCACTTCCTCCCGGAGCCTCCTTGGTCTCAGAGCTTCGTCTTTAGCGCTTTGTCGTCACTTGGAAAGCTCAGAATGATCTCGAAATTGGTGTTCTAAGTTGAGGGGTCGAAGCCCCTTTATAAGTAGCCGTCGTGGTTGTCGTATTTGTTGCGGCAGTCACGTGTTTAGGCGGCGGAAGCAAACTCGAAAAAGAAAATCGGTGAAAAAAAAATGGTGGAAGGAAACTCGAAAAAGAAAAAAAATTTTGCATGTTAATTAAGGCCGTAGATACAGTTAAATAAAAAAAATTGCATGTTGTTTTTTTTTCCATTCATTAAATTAATTAGCTTTGTACTTTAATTAAATATATTATTGTTTGGTTGAATTTGTATTAAAATTTAACTATTGATTATTGGAACTAGACCAAAATTTGATTAAATAGATTGGATTTTAATTAGAATTAATTAAATCCGATTAAGTTGGTTCATTTCAACTGGAATTTAAATTATTAGTTAATTTAATCAGACCAACTTGATCCAACGTTGTTTATCTAGTTCGAACCATTAGTTGGTTTGACTAGACTAAATTGATCCAATAAGATTAGGATCTAGTTCAAACCAATAGTTAATTTAATCAGATCAGTTTAATACAAACAAGAACCATTTTGTTTGGTTCGATTAATAGATTTGACTTTAAATTAAGTGAGCTAACGACTAAGATAAGTCATCCCTGCCCGATTAGATTAGTTCTAATGAGGATAATGGACCCAGACTAAGGATTCGATTTCCTATTCGATCAGCCTAATGTGTTAGTCAATAAAGCTCCCCAAATCAAGAAAATTTGTTTTTCTTATCTGTTTATGACTCTGTGGATTTATGCATAATTGTGAATTGAATTAAACCAGTTTTGTTACTGGTTTGTCGGTTTTGTACTGACATTATGCATTTCAATTCCAGATGCCGAGATTTATTACCACAATGACTCGTCGCGATGTGCGATGGAATGTGCTAAGGGAGAAGATAGAGGAGATTGACTACCGCCCAAGTCTTGGCATCCAAGGGCATATGGGAAGGCTTGATCGACTATTTTGGAAACTCGAGCAGGAAGAGTTTCCAGTCCTAGATAACTACCGGATCGGGGCATTGATTCGTTCATTGCCGAGGCGTGGTGGAACAGCTGCAAGATGTATCTGGGGATGCTTTGAGGGGCGTATCTCATATATTGAGCTGTGTAGAGAACTACTTCGCCTAAATTTTTCGGAAGAAGATCTGGAAGACTCTGAGGACGAACTAGAAGAGGATCCAGAAATGGATCCAATTGTAGAAATCGAGGAGGATCTTGAAGAATTTGAAGAAGATCCAGAGATGGATCCAATTGCAGAATTCGAGGAGGATCCGGAGGAATTCGAGATGGATCCAATTGAAGAAATCGAGGAGGATCCCATAGAATCTGTGGAGGATCCTGAAGTTAAAAACTTACCTCTGTTCAAGTCTAGGATGAAAGGGATAGTATTTACCACCGCGCTAGTCTTTATCCTAGTGGGAGTAGTACTAACTTATCTAGTTTAGTAAAGTTTATCTTTGTTACTGTTGTTATGTACAAACAGTATTTTGCTCATTTAGTTTTTTAGTCATGTAGTAGTTACTGTCGTTTTGTACGAACAATTTTTTTCCCTGAAAGTAATGTTATGTGTTAACAAAACTTCTTAATGATTAGTTCATTTGAATGATAAGTTCATTTATGATTAGTTCATATGATGGGATGTATGTAAAATAACTAATAAATGTGTATTAGATTGGATATACGGAGGATGAGTGGGAACGTAGTTACCACTTGATTTTGTAAACCAACTCTAATTTACAATGAGTTAGTTATTAGTTACATGCATATGAGTTACACTGAATGACTAAATAATGAGTTTATTTATGTTAGATCATTGCAACGAAGAATATAATAGCTGAACTCAACAAAGGAGAAAAATTAAATGGGGACAGCTACAAAATATGGCACCTTAAGATACAGTATGTACTTGAGGAACAAGAAGTTCTAGAAGTTATGAATCAATTTATGGTAGAACCTGCAGATGGTTCTACAACCCAGCATAGACATGATCTTGATGCCTATAAGGCATGGAAGAAAAAGGACTCCACTGCCAAGGGTATTTTGATTAGTTCAATGGTAGATGACCTGGTATATGAGTATGAGCCATTGTCATCGGCTCATGCTGTCTAGGTTGCCCTAAGAGATAAATACAGTGGAGTTAGTTTAAACAAGCTTCGTCAGCTGACAATCAAGTTTGACAGCTATAAGAAACGCCCGAATGTCTCCATGACCCAACATCTGAGGGAAATAGGGAATATGATTCGAGAGCTGAAAACTGCTGGTCATGAGTTAACTGATGAACAACAGGTTCAAGCAGTTATTCGTTCCCTTCCTGATTCTTGGGAATCAATGAAACAGAACCTTACACATAGTGAAAGTATAAAGACTTTCATTGATGTCTCACGCCATGTTGAATTGGAGGCGAAGAGAATAGAATCCGCAAGGATTTCTGGACAAGCTTTTATAGCTGAAGGCTCTGGATCCAAGAATAAGAAAAGATGGTTCAACAAAGGAAAGGGAAAGGGAAAAGGGAAAGAAGCTGCTACTGCTGGGCAAGGCCCAATCAAGAAGAATATTAAAGGAAAGAAGTATGGACAGAAACCGAAGAGCAAGTTGACTTGCTATAACTGTGGCAAGAAAGACCACTTTGCTTGGGAATGTACTGAGCCAAAAAAGAAAGATCCATATTTATTCTCTATTCACGAGCATTATGTTGCTAGTTCAGTGTTGTTGGCTGATTCTTATCCTTTGCGGATTATAGATTCAGGAGCAACGAACCATGTAGCTCGTGATCGAGCTACATACGTAGAGTACCCTCGAGTACCAGCTGGCAATAAGTGGATATATATGGAAAACAATGCAAGAATTGAAGTCAAAGGAATTGGCACTTGCAAACTCAACCTTCGTGGTGGGCGTACCTTGTTTCTACATGATGTCCTATAAGCTCCTGAGATTTGACGGAATCTAGTTTCTGTAACTAGTCTTCTTGATTTAGGCTATTGTATAAATTTTTTCAGTCGTTGCGTGGAACTTCGTATTAACTCCGTGTTAATTGGATGTGGTTATGTAATGAATGGTTTCATGGTTCTTGATGTAGAACAAGATATTAATTATGGAATTAATAGTTGTTTTTCAAATATTGTTCTTACTAGTGATGCTAATATTAATGAGGAAGTTTGGCATGCTAGACTAGGACATATCGGACAAGAACGGATGAATAGATTAGCTAAGGAGGGTCTATTGGGCACTCATGCTAAGATTAACCTGTCCATATGTGAGCATTGTCTTACTGGAAAAGCAACAAGGAAACCATTTGGTAAGGCTATTAGAGTTGATTCACCATTGCAATTAATTCATTTGGATGTATGTGGTCCAATGAATGTGAAGGCTAGACATGGAGGTTCCTATTTCGTTACATTTATTGATGACTTCACACGTTTCGGTCATGTGTATTTGATTTCTCATAAATATGAAGTATTAGATTGCTTCAAACGTTATTTGAATGAAGTTGAGAATCAATTGGATCGTAAGGTTAAAACCTTACGCACTGACCGTGGAGGTGAATATTTGTCTGATCAGTTTAAGACAATATGTTACGAGAAAGGGATTATTAGACAGCTAACGATCCCTAGAACTCCACAGCAAAATGAGGTTGCTGAAAGAAGAAATAGAACTCTTCTAGATATGGTTAGGTCTATGATGGCTCAAGCTAATTTACCTATTTTCTATTGGGGAGATGCATTATTAGCTGCTACCTATATACTTAACCGAGTGCCTTCTAAGTCTATTCCATCTACACCATATGAACGTTGGACAGGCAGAAAACCAGATTTGAGTAATCTAAGACCTTGGGGGTCAGCTGCCTACGTTCATGACAAGACTCACAAATATGGAAAACTAGGACCAAGGGGTAAAAAGTGTATCTTTGTAAGGTATTCTGATACTCCTAAGGGTTATATTTTTATTGGTGAGCAGCAAAATGGAACCATCTCTGAAATAGAGTCTAGAGATGCGATTTTTCTCGAAACTGAGTTCCCAACAAGAGGTGAAGTTGATAAATCGATTTCTCTATTTGCTATAGAGGAGGAGGATATTGTTCCTTTATCAACAAATCAGGAATCATAGGAGAAACCTGATTCTAGTCTACCCAGTGGGAGTGATTTGTCAATGAATGAATCAGTTTCAGTTTCTCAACAATCAGACCTGCGAAGGAGTAATCGCAAGATTATTCCTAAAAGAAGGTTTAACATTGAGAATGAGGCATTAATGATTCTCCCTATTGACGATGAGGAACCTCGAACGGTTGAGGAAGCATTGAGATGCTCAGTTAGAGAAAAATGGAGAATTGCAATGGATGAAGAAATGAAGTCTATGAGAAAGAATCAAGTTTGGGATTTAGTCGATCTTCCTCCGGGCCGAAGGGCTATTGGGAATAAGTGAATTCTCAAAATCAAGAGAAAGGCAGATGGATCGATTAATAGATACAAAGTCCGTCTGGTTGCAAAAGGATATACCCAAATGGAGGGTATTGATTTTGAAGAGACATTTTCCCCTGTTGTGAAGTTTGTGTCAATACGTGTCATTTTAGCTATAGTAGCACATTATGACTTGGAATTACATCAGATGGATGTAAAAACGGCTTTCCTTAATGGTAATCTTGATGAGGAAATCTATATGGCACAGCCAGATGGTTATATTGCTAAAGGCCAAGAGGATAAAGTATGTAGACTTAAAAAGTCTATATATGGGCTAAAGCAAGCGTCGAGATAATGGAACATAAGATTTAATGAACTCATTTTATCTTATGATTTCAAAATGATCAATGAGGATCATTGTGTATACCTCAAGGAGGATAAAGGAAAGATTGTCATATTATCGTTATATGTTGATGATATGCTAATAGCTGGAAATGACATACAATTTGTGATAGAAATCAAATCGTGGCTTTCATCACAATTTGACATAATAGATATGGGAGAAGCCGAGTACATCTTAGGGGTAAAGATCATTAGAGATCGAACAAAAAGACTTTTGGGTTTGTCTCAAGAGGCTTATATTACTAAGATGTTACAATACTTCAATATGTCAAACTGCAACATTGAACAAACTCCTAATGAAATAGTCGATATGAAGAAAAAACCATATGACAGTGCCATTGGTAGCTTAATGTACACTATGTTGTGTACACGCCCAGATATCAGCTATGATGTTGGCTTAGTTAGCCGTTTCCAGTCAAACCCAGGATCGAGACACTGGAAGGCGGTGAAGAGAATATTCAGATATCTCAAAGGGACGGCAGATTATTGTCTCTACTTCCAAGGATCAAAGTTGAGTCTGAAGGGCTATACAGATGCAGATTGGGCAGGAGACCTTGATGACAGAAAATCCACATTGGGTTATGCTTTCTTGCTGAATGGTGGCGCCATCTCATGGAATAGCAAGAAACAGGCTTGTGTAGCACTGTCGACAATGGAAGCCGAATATGTGGCTTGTGCAGCGGCTGTACAAGATGTTGTCTGATTAAGAAGGTTCCTGAAGCATTTGAAGATTGCTGAGGATAGTAGGAGTCCCGTTATATTGTATTGTGACAATCAAGCTGCAATAGCTTTTTCCAAGGATCCCAAATATCACAGAAAAGGCAAGCACGTAGAAATTAAATATAATTATGTAAGGGATATTGTGGACAAAAGAAAGGTAGTCGTTGAGTATATTCCTACCCGTGCTATACTTGCAGATCCTTTTACTAAGCCATTGACTAAAGAGTCATTTCTTGATTTTGTGAAGTCTTTGGGACTTCGTAAAATGTAACACATTGTAAAACAATCAAATATATGAAAGTGCCATGATTTATTCAGTGTATATTGATGTTACATTTTGGATAAAGTCTCGATAAGCATGTTGGCAGGTTGAGATTGGTCCACTCACATGGACAATCATCTCTATTTGTTGAGTATAAATAGAGGTAAGACTATTACTTATGGGATAGCTTATGTAGCTATAAATAGAGACATACTCATAAGTTGGAGTCGCCTTGATTTTGTATCAAGATGAGATCATTTATGTAATGATCGGAGTAAATGAACCCACCATTTACTGAATCTGCTTAAAGCCAGATAGGAATTCATAAGTTGAATTCAGGATTAGACATTAGGTATGTCTAGATCAAATCTGTACGATGTTAATTTTGAGAAAACATGCACTCTTTTTGTTAAAAGAGAAAAATATCGTAGCATGTGATTCATACCACATGTGCTATAGCGACAATAAGGGTAGTAGAAGAATGGATCCCTGCTTCTCTACTATGTGAGACCCTTGAGATTATAAGTTAATCTCAGATTTACCCTAGGTGACTATTTAGCTGTCTGCTTAAAATTTTAATCAGTGTCTGCTACCTTAGCATGTATCCTATTGGCTATGGATGATTCGGTCTATGGAGCATAACTAGGAAAGCAACTGATTAAAATGAATAGATTCAAGCTAAATAGGAAGACTAAGAGAGATTTATATCATTGACACTTATTCACTGGTCGACCAATTATAATTTTGTTGAGTACTTAAAATGTGATTGTGAATATTGTATTGAATGGAAATACTGAACATGCTCTTGACTTAATGGTCATTACGAGAGATTAGAGATGTTTATATTGATGTAAATGATTTAGTCTGGGGTAAAAGCAAGTAATTGATGTCTCTGATTCATGTGATAGAGCGACCAAGTAAAGTGTAACAACTTTCTTGGTATTGTTCGCTCAGAGAGCAGCTAAGTTAAGTGTCACAACTTTTTTAGCAATGATTGCTTAGTATGCTTGTTGTCGTACGAATCATTTTCCCTAAAGTATGAATTGGATGATCTATTAGTCTATGTGACTATATGGTCTTTGTGACCTGATTCCTATATTGTCTATGTGACTTGACTTGTATGAGTGAAAGATGTAAGAAGTGGACAACGTGTGCAGTTATTGCACACGTTGCCAGGGAGTGGGCTCGTTGCCCCTCCCTCTCCACTCCTTCTACTCCCCTTTGCTCCCCTATATAAGAAGGGGGTAAGGGATTCATTCAAGCAAGTGAAAAATTCTGAGTAGAGGAGATCATCCATAGGCAGAGGGATTTGATTTGTAGAGGCCGAAGGACTTTCCGACCCGTGATCGTTCTTCCGACGACAAGCGCGAAGAACAACGAAGGACGAGCGAGAATCACTGCAAGTGTTTACCGTTTTATAATTTCGTAGATTCGTTCACGATTTCATGCAGATCAACAATAAGTACACACAATCATACATAAAATTTATTAAAATATTATTATGTTTAAATTACTATTTTGAAAATAAATTTTTAAGAGAATATTCTATAGATCTTTGAAAATATTTTTAAAATATTTATCAATTAATTAGTCCTTATCATCTCACTCATTCTAAGTATTACAATATAAACAAGCATGGTAGCCTTATGGGTGTTGTGAGATGTTTGATTAATTTTTCTAAATTTATTTTTATAGATTGTTTGACCTTGAGTTAAATTCAAGTCTAACAAGTAGTAACTTAAAAGTAAATTTCAAAAATTAGCTTCTAGATCTTGGCAAGGCACAGGAACCTTCTTAAATATTGGAGCAACGATCCTTTCCTTAGACAAAGACTTTTAATGAAATGATACTTTTAATTTACTCTTTGAGAAACTCTGGTCTTACTAGTCAAAGGTGTGGCGAGGTAACTTCGGCTAGTTCCACTTCACTAAGTTGACCAAGTCGGGTACTCCTTACCTCTTCTGACTTTTTAGATTAAGTTTTCCTAACATACTATCATCTCGTCCCATCCTGTACTATGTTATGCAAGTATCAAATAATCTTTTTTCTATCTAGCCATTCTAGATTAAGTAGGAAATAAATAAGTATGAATGACATAACAGATATAAAGAAAAAGAAAGCAAATGCATGAGCATATATAGCAGTTATGTATGTGTCAATCAAGTCAAAGCATTTTAATTTTATTTCTAGGAAAATATCAAATTCTTGATTTGAAATTGATTGTGTGAACCCGTAAATACGTCAACCCACTGTGACACATTTGTTATTATTAAGTTGATTATTTCGGTAGAATTTTATTAGTTTCATAATTGAAGGTGTTTAATTAAAATTTAGTTCATGAATTAACAAATTTTGAATTTTTTGAATTAAGATTTAAGCATTGAGTTTTTAATTAATGTTGAATTATTAAATTAAAATTTAAGATTTATTCAATTAGATTTGACTTTTTAATAGTTAATTAAGAATTTTATATTTAGATTAAGATTTTACATTTCTAATTAAAGTTGAATTATTAATTAAAAATTTAGATTTATTTAATTAAATTTGAATTTTTAAGTGTTAATTAAGAATGTTATATTTAGATTTTTGAATTAAGATTCTAGCTTTGAATTTCTAATTAAGATTTAATTATTATTATGGTTAAAAATTTGAGATTTATTCAATTAGATTTTATGAGTTAATTTTATATTAATGATTTTTGTATTGTGGATTAATTAGTCATTCGTTTTCTAATTTTGATATTTAAATTTGAACTTCTTATTAATGTTTCATAATTAAAGGGTTCTTTATTTTATTTTTGAATTTTGATTTGGATTATTAATTAAAATTTGAATTTTAAGAATTAATTAAATCCGGTATATTCAAATTTTTAATTAATTCAAAAAGTTCTGATTGATTATTTTGATTTTTAAGTTTTCAATTACCTTCAATATTTTTATTTTATTTGATTTCTTCTAATATTTTTAATTAAATTTTTGAGGTGAATTAATTGTCAATTACATTTTAATCATCTTCATCATCAGAATTATATTCAGAATTATTAGGATTAATTGTAAAATTATTAATTAAAATTTCATAATTATCTTTAAGATTATTAGGATTAATATTAATTAATATTTCATAATTATCTTAGGGATTATTAGGATTATTATTAATTAATGATTCATATTATCTTTGGAATCCTTAGGATTATTATTAATTAAAGTTTTATAATTATCATTGGGATTTTTAGGATTATTATTAATTAAAATTTCATAATTACTTTTGAGATTAGTAAGATTATCTTCAAGATTATCAATTAAAGTTTTATTTGAATTATCTGTAAAATTATTAATTAAAACTTTATCTTAAAAATTATCTAAAAAATTATTAATTAAAGTTTTATCTTGAAAATTATATTAAAAATTATTAATTAAAGCTTTCTCTTTAGAATTATCTGAAAAATTATTAATTATAGTTTTATCTTGAGAATTATTTTAAAAATATTTAAAATATTAGAATTAATTTTCAAAATTACCGAATTAATATTAACAATTAAGGAATTAATATTTAATATTTTAATATTATCAATGTTTGATTTAGATCTATTATTAGCTAATTTATCATGCAACATATTTAATTTACTATACAAAAAGTCTAATTTACTCGAAAAATTAATGTTTACGTTTGCATGCATAAGGGTATATTTGTAAATAAAATTATCATGTAAATTTTCTAAATTAGAATCTAAACTAGCAAGAGTATTTTTGCATAAATTTAATTTTCATACCATGCTTGCACTTTCTAGTATTGTCGATTAGTATTTTCTCCATTCTGGACATTGGTTCTTGTAGTGTCAATGCTTTTGGTACTTGAAATACTTGATGTGACTCTTGTCCCTCCGGACTCCTACCGCTGGTACCTCCATTGTCACTGGTGGGATCATCTGAATCTTACGAGTAGGGCACTTATTTTTATAGTACCCTCTCTCCCTACACTTGAAACAAGTGATATGAAATTTGACATTAAAAAATATATATCTTTTTCAGCCGTCTCCCCTTAATCCATGGCCTTCTTACTCCTTTGGCGATGAGTCTGATCAGAGCCTCCTGCTCTAATACCAATTGTAAGATTGGTGGCGTCGATAGAGGGGGGATGAATATCGACTGTCGTGAATTTCTGTCTTCTCGTTGTTCGTTCGTTCAACTTAGTAAAATCGTTAGTAGCACAGTGGAATAAAATAAATAAACAACAATACAGAGATGACACGTAAGATTTATTTACTTGGTTCCCAACCACCCCTCCCAGAGTTAGTACATCTAAGGCCTATGTACTCAGCGTGAGTCCACTAATGGTCTCCTTTCCGAAATTTTCGGAGGCGAAGAAAACTCGTCTTACAATTCAAGTACAATCACAAATAAGGAAAATAGAACTTTATAACTTATTAACAAGCAAACCGAATGTGGAGAATATCTCGGCCAATTCTGGAAGTCCGAAGCGCCGCGTACTTCGTCTTGGAGCCTCCTTGGTCGCAAAGTTTCGCCTTAGCACTTTAACTTTGCAGTGAATTAGTAGGATTAAGAAATTATTGTCTTGAAATCTCGGCTCGGACCCCTTTATATACTGGTCACTCGGGCACCCGTGTGCCTATAGGGGCGCCCTTAATGTGATCCTTATCTGATTAACTCGACTAGTATATCGCAGGGGATTAATCCTGTGGAAAAGGTCTCGAGCACCCAGGACCATAGGGGCACCCGGATATGGGGGTGCCCGAGTGACTCTCGGGCACCTGGGTCCTTCCGGGCGCCTAAGAGTGGTCCCAGACTGCAGTTTACTTTTCTCTTTGCTTTTGCTCTTCTTTCTTGCTTCCAGCTTCAAATTCCTACACGACAAGCAAACACACAAAACAAGCAAACTTTCTAAGCCCAACATCTATAAGTCTACCTGACCTACTCAGCTTTTCTTAGAGTCAACTCTCTAAGACTTTACTACCTAAGTGTAACTCCTAAGGGTTTCCCACTACCTAGCTACACTCACTAGGACTTTACCTTACCTGATTTCACTCACTATGGCTTTTACCCAACTACACTCACCAGGATTTAGTGCATGATCTTCAACCAAGACTTCGGTACCCAACCCTCGGCTAGGACTTCATGCCCAATTCCCCAAATTAGGACTGCATGCCTAGCTTTACTCACCAAGACTTCGGCGTCCAATACTCGGCCAGGTCTTCGTGCCCAATTTCCCGAACCAGGTCTTCGTGTCTAGCTTTACTCACCAGGACTTTGGTGCCCAACCCTTGTCTAGGTCTTCGTATCCAATTCCCCAAACTAGGACTTCGTGCCCAGCTTAACTCATCAGGACTTCGGTGCTTTGATAAGGATTTCTTTACTAGTCATTTGATCTTGACTAGACTTCTCTCAGCCAAACTTCAAGTCTTGTTTGGTTTAGTCCTTTGGTCTCTCTGACCAGATCTAAGTTTAATCACCCTACCAAACATCAAGTCTTGTTTGGCTTAACCCTTGGTCAAATTGACTAGCCCTAGGTTCTTAGTCACTCAGCCAAACACCAAGTCCTGTTTGACTTGCCCCTTGATTAAACTAACCACCCCTGGGTTCTTTACTAATCACTCTGCCAAACATCAGGTTCTATTTGGCTAACCCTTTGGTTAAACTAATCAATCTTGGATTTACCATGCCAAACATCAAATCCTATTTGGCTTAACCCTTGGTCAGATCATCAAACCTTGGTTTATTGACAAACATCGAAACCTTAGAGATTGACTATTATTGTCTTATGCTTTTTACACCAACATCTTCTTCATATCCGCAGTCTTCTTTTCAACTCTTGCCTATTTTTGATGACACTTCTGGTGCTCCTAATACTCAGGTTGCAAGGTTTAAATCAAGCATTGTTTACTATTGGAGATCTTCCATGTTGATCTCTTCCACACCTGCCTTGCCAGCTGGTCCCTTGCGGCATTCCACAAGAATTATTCATCCTCTTGATCAATATGGATTTCCATCCCATAACATGGGTAATCCTATATCTGTCCTCGCGACTACTCTCTCTCTCTCTTCTATTACTATTCCTACTAGATATTCACAGGCAGTCTAAGAGGAATGTTGGTAGCAGGCCATGCAAGAAGAATTATGTGCTCTTAAAGCTAATAACATTTGAGGAGTGATTGATTGTCCTACCGATATAACTGTATTTAGTTGTAAATGAGTTTATTCTGTTAAGATCAAGTCTAATGGGAGTTTACATAGGTACAAAGCCCGCTTAGTTGCTCTTGGCAATAATTAGGAATATTAAGTTAATTATGAGGAGACTTTTGCTCTAGTAACCAAAATGACTACCATATGTAATATTTTGGCTATTGCAACTTCACAAAATTGGAGTTAGCACCAAATGGATGTGAAGAATACATTTCTTCACAGAGATCTCAAGGAAGGTGTTTATATGTATCCCCCTACAAGTTTACTTTCTAACTCTACTCCCTACCGTGTGCAAATTGCGTTGTTCATTGTATGGTCTAAAATAGGTACCCCGTGCATGGTATGAGAAATTCACTTCTGCCTTACTAAAGTTTGTTTTTCTAAAAAGTAAGTTTCATGCATCTTTATTTCTTCACAAGATCGAGCAAGATATTGTCCTTCTTTTAGTATATGTTAATGATATCATAATCATGGGTACTAATTTAGTTCTTATCTCTCGACTAAAGCAGCATAGACTCTTTCCATATGAAAGATTTGGGTTCTCTCACATATTTTCTTGGAATAGAGATTAATGTTGATTCCCATGGTATTTTTTTGTCACAACAGAAATATGCCCAAGGCTTGGTGGCAACTGTTAGTCTCCAAGATTCCATTCCCTTTGGATGGAGCTTAATCTCAACCTGCGGAAAGAAGAGGATGACTTGTTATCAGATCCTGCATCCTATCATCATCTTGTTGGGAGCCTAATCTATCTTACTATTTCTAGAACTGATATCTTTTATGCAATATAACATGTTAGTCAGTTCTAGACATCTCCTAGGCACCTACACATAGCTATAGTTCGTAGAATCATTCGCTATGTCATGGCATAGTTTCTCGTGGATTTTTTTTATCCTTCTTATAGTTCACTTGATATAGTGATGCTGATTATGCAAGGTGAAGTGATACAAGGCATTTTACAACAGGATAGTGTATGTTTCTTGGACCAACTTTTATTTCCTAGAAAAGTAAGAAACAAGACCGTGTTTCTAAGTCCTCAACTAAGTCTGAATATAGAGCTATGTCCCAAGATTGTGCAGAAATCCACTGCCTTCGTGATCTACTAGCTAAGCTTGGTTTTCCACTATGTAGTCCTACACCTCTTAATACAAATAATACTAGTGTCATTCACATTTCTGTCAATCCCGTCTTCTATGAACGTACTAAACATATCGAAGTTGATTATCACATCATCTGTGAGGCTTACGAAGCTCAGATCATATCTCTTCCTCATGTTTCTACCAAGCTTTAGGTGGCAGATATTTTTACTAAGGCTCTTGCATGCCGAAAACATAAATTTCTTAATGACAACTTGATGCTTGCGGATCATTCGCATTAATTTGAGGGGAGATGTCAGTAATAGGCAATAAATTACAGTAGCTTAATTACCTTGTAATTTATTCCCTAATAAAGGTTGTATATTCTCTCATAAATAGGAGATTTAGATAACCATATTTAAGTTAGATTACCTCAATAAAATATTGTAATTGATTCCTTCATAAAGGTCATATATATTTTGATTTGGGTTACCATATTTAGGTTTCTAGAATTACTCCATATATTTATTGTCCTATATATTTGACCATCATCTTATATATATAATGAATGACCTTTCCTAAAGGGAAGACAATTTTGAGACTATTTTGTCAGTGATGTCACACGCAAAAAGGAAGATATTCATAGAATGGCAGAAGCAAATAGAACTTTTGCACATTTTCATTAAACCTAGGTTTCGGAATTTATACCGAGTTTATTATCTCATTAGAGCAAGACAATATTCTTCTCCAAATTTTTCATGGTATCAAAGCCTCTTTTCTAGAGTTAAGATTTTTTTCTTGAAGGCCACTAATTTCAACACCTTAGGGAGGCCTCCTGTAGTCCATGTCTTCCTCTCTCCATCTTTGCCTTGGGCACTGAAGATTGAAGAACTTTTCATTGTTGATTTGCCTCAAGTGTGTAGTGATCCCTTGATCACCTATTGTTCTCCAACGATGATATACTATTTTATTCCCCAAATTGTACACATACAATGACTTGTACACCGTGTATGCATCCCAAATTTTCTTTACGGTTTGGCCATAATAAAAAATAGGCATCCCAAATTGTACACATACAATGACTTGTACACCGTGTATGCATCCCAAATTTTCTTTACGGTTTGGCCATAATAAAAAATAGGCATATGAGCATCAACGCCATAAATTTTAGAAATACATAAGTTCAAGAAGTTATGGTTCTAAAACGAGAACAGTAATTGAGATAGTAAACATAGTTCACTGAATCATCTTACGTAACCCTTTACTTATTTGGTGGAGACTATTGGGATCGGTGTGCAGTGGAATGTGTATATCAAAATCAGATTTTACTCTTAAATTATGTATCTCTTTGTGGTACATATAGTTCTAAATAAAATAATATGAATTACATATCATGAAATGAAAATATACCTCATAATCCTTGATTCTTTGTGAATGATATTACAAACAAATAAGAGCCCCACGTGTGAATCCTCTAGCGGTATCCACGCGTACTAGATCACGAACTAGATGATCTATTAAGTGTTATTCACTTGGATTGACAAAATCTTTTGGAAGCACTATGGATGTAAAGATGTGTCTTTGATCAGAGAAGGAGTAGGTTGTCAAAGGCTTACCCGGAGAAGTAGAGAGAGTTGTCACAAGAAAGATAAAGGAGAAGTGTGAGAGGCAATTCATCTTCCAAACCTTCCAAGGGTGACTATTTATAGCCTCCAAGGAATATGAAGAGATAGACTCTTCAAATTCTTTATTAATCCTCATAATTGTGACTTTTCATCTTCTCCATTAATCATCATAATGATGACTTTTCATTTTTTCCATTAATGATTATAATTGTGGTCATTCAAATTCTCTCTTCTGTAGATCAAATAAATTAATATTTTATCTCGATCCATTCTAGCTTCTGATATTTCAGAAATAATTAATAATCTAATTAATTCTAATTCAAAATAATAAATTGATTAATTTTAGTATCCACTAAAATAATCAATTATGGATAATATTCATGTATACGTGCTATGCGTGCACCCATCTAGGTTCTATACACGAAGGCAATATAAATGTATACACAGACTAAGGTAACTATCTAGTAACAATTTTTAGTCACCCAACGTGATAGAATATTAGTCATAAACTAAACCACTATGAATCGATTACTGTGTAATTCAATCTCTTCATCTATTATCCTACATCCCAATTAATTTGGTGCACTATGCATCATCACTAATTTAATTGTTTTACTTGATTTCCAATATATAATAGACTTCTCTTGAATGATAAATCATTCCTCCCACGACCATGGATTTCGAGTCACTAATATCTTTATCAAATGGCCAAGATGTTAACTCCTTAATCCAAAAAAGCGATGAATCCTCTAATAACTCAACACTATTCTCTCTACCTTTTGTCATACACCCAACTACCGTATTAATTACAATCCGATTAAAAATTACTTTAAACGATGTCAAAATACATAACTCCACATATAAAATAAATGAAGGTCTCAAGTCAAAAGATTAGTTATACTTGTTCATTAAGACGATCTATCAATAATGTTTAATATGTGGTGTTCTATTATGTGGATCATGTCTAGTGTGCCTCTAAACTCAAGGCACCCCAAGTATAAGTTGGATATCCATCTCTCGGTCTATCTTAACCTAGTCATACTCAGCATTGATTTAGATATCTATGTCTCCTTTAGATATCTATCCGATCAAGGACTATTTTCAGATTAATTAATTTGTGAGACTTTATCATTAATTATATACGTATAGAAAAGTAAATGGTTAACGATAAATACTTGCTCTTATTAAAATAATTATCTATAAATATATAAAAGTGTCTTGGCACATATGTGCACACATTAACAAAGACAACAATAGCGGAAGAATTCTAGGTATACTCAAAATATGCAGCATAAAAGAGTCGTCCCACTCTGAAGCAGATGTCTCAGTTTCTCGTATTAGGTCAGAACACCCATCTAGATACTTGAAGTTCAATGTGCATTTTACATCTAAATTGATCTTCATCTTATGGGGCATATTGTACATAGAACATAAATTCGTGAATTCAAATCAAAACCTAGAACGTTACATTACAATTATTCGAGGATGATAATTAAGGAAACACTCTACAAATGATGAGGGAAGAACAACTACCCAAAACGGGCACAAACCCTTCAAAATTTCTACAGTTTCGACAGAAAGAGAATTCAGCACAATTAGGAAGAGCGATGAAATAGATCTACTTGTGATTTGTAGCACATAAGGGAGAGATAAAGCAGCGGTGGCGATGACAAAGGAGGAGTTGGACGGATCAGACAAATATAAACAAGGAAAAAGGCAGTTTGAAACTATAACAGCTACCTGCGGAGGCCTTGTTAATTCTTTTCTACTACCTAATTATTTACCGTCCTGGTAATTGGTATGTAAACAAACCACACACCTCGTCATGATCATCTAGTCTATTTTTTTAATTTCAGCAGTGGGCCGATTCAATATTTGGGCTAGAGTTGGGGTTGGGTTGGGCCGCGAAATAAACATTTTACTAAAATTTGCTCATGACTTTGAGCAATTACTAAATGGTCCTCTCCTAAACTGGTTCTTTCTCATGCCCTAGAGCGAGGTCTAAAACAGGACATAGCCTGAGGAGGGGTTCGACCACCCTTCTTGAATTTTAAAAAATAATAATAATAGTATATGTTCCGGAAGGAATCGACGTTGATGGCCAATCATCAGGGGTCAGCCCACGAGGATGCTGACGAGAGAGGAAGAGTTCCCACCCTGCGAGATTAACACGAGCATTAGGGGAACACGTCGGAGGTTGTTCGGCGGAGCCCACTCCGATGCTCAAGTCCGTGCCTGATTTTGTTAGGGATATGGAAGGAAATAAGGACGAAAGTATGAGTTAGAATGTGCGTAACCCTTTTACCTGAGAGGTTGGGGTACCTTTTATACTTGAGGCGGCAGTCACACGTGTCCCCGTGTTCTTCTCCACGTCCCCCCAATCGTCGGTTACTGGATAATCTTTGTAACGGTCTTCGCAGCTATCAAATCTAGACTGTTGCGATGATTAAGACTTTGATGGCTGCGTATCACGGGTCATGATTATCCCGTAATAATTGGTGATGATTATCCACCGATCCGAAGAAAGAGGACCATTACTTGAGGGCGAGTGCTCCTTGGGCTCCGCTACCCCGAGGTGATCTCGGGGTCCTTTGGCCCTGGGGAGTCCCGAGCGTTCGCCTTCCCGAGGTGATCTCGGGGACCTGCACTCCCAAGGTGATCTTGGGCGTGTGTCCTTCTGGAGCGATCTTTCAGACCATATCTACCTAAGTTGGTCTCGGGAATTTGCTTTCCCGAGGGGGTCTCGGGGGTCAGGGAAAGAGAGTCATTCAAACTTAGTAAATCTTGCCACATAGCTTCTTCAGTCCACGTGTCAACCACGGGGTGCTCAACCCCATCACAAGTCCCTCCCTTTAAGTTTAATCAAAGGAAGTGTGGTTGACTGATTTGACTAGTGGTGTAGCGAAGAAGCTATGCTATGGAGGGTCCCTGGCCCCATTACTACTCCATTGTTGACACGTTGGGTCCGAGGAATAGGAACATTCATCCCGGGGTCCGAGGTAATTTTGAATTAGCCTTCCCAAAAGGCTTTTGCGATTTTCCAGGTACAGCAATGATAGTCGTCCATCACCCATAAAAGCGTATGGAGCCTTTTAATGGCGACAAAACCCCTTCGCGAATTCGCCTTCGCCACATGCCCCAAGTGCTCTCCTCGCGATCTCTTGCTGACATGCGCAGCTATGATAGACATGCGTAGCAGGCTCACTGATGATCCCGTGTGTCGTACCACGAGTATCAAATACAATTAAAGTGTCAAACTCCTCTAAATTAATGTAGTATAGAGTAACTCGAGTCGTCTCTCTTAAGGAATATAATGATAGATTAATAATCCTAGGATTCCAAGTTATTACTTTTAGATTTTAGATATTAAATTGAGGGTTTGGATTTGAAAGCTAAGACTACGAAATAAAACAGTAAAGCAAATATGAAATCTAATCCTAATTAATGAAAGACAATGCAAGTAAAGAAAATCTAATTTAACCTAACTACACTTGACAAGGAAACGAAAGGCAACATAAAGGAAGCATTTAAGGAAATAGAGCATTAATGAAACTTAACCTAATCTAACCTAATTGCATACAACCGAAAGACATAACCATAAGAGAATATAAAGCAATCAAACTAACAAAACATTGCAAGAATCTAAACTAAAGGTAATGCAAAACTAGAATCTACCTAATGGAAGAGACAAATCATCAAACACATGGTATGCATGAAAGAATTTAATCAAAGTACGTGCAATCCAAACATGGGGAATCAAGCTCAATACAAGCATTCATCAATTAACACAAACATCCAACTATAAGAAACCTGCAAGAATAAGCAATAAAACACAATAAGATATCACCAAGCCTCGTTGGATCTTCTCCCTCAATTGTCGGATGAATGGATGGCGGAGTAGATGGAACTCGGAAGCGGGCTGCCGGAGAATGGAGTGGACTGAGTGCTCCTCTTCTAATCCGAAGAGGAGGTGGAGGCCTTGGTTCCTTCTCTTCTAACCCGAAGAGAAGTGGCCTAAGGAATGATGGCTGAAGATGGAAGAAAGCTCTCCTCAATCTGTTCGGCCAAGAGATGTTCCCGTCCCTCCATGGCGTGCGTGAGTTTAGGTTTCTTAATGGCTTTTTTCGTTTTTTGGTTGAGGGTAGGAGTAAGAAAATTTAGATCCGAATCCAATAAGGGTTGTAATTGAACTTAAGGATTGGATGATGTTGATGGGCTTTTGGATGGGTTAGAGCGTTCCTCTTCTTGGATCCAAATTGGGTTGGATGAAATAAATCATCTTCATTTGAATTGAACCAAGCATTCAAATTAGACCATGCTTAAATTGAACCAAGCTCCTCAACACTAGCATTGGGCCCAATTACTTTGATCCAAGCCTTGGTCCAAGGTTCATCTTTAATTTCCTACAAAAATCATGAAATAATGCCAAAATTTAGAGGAAATTATAATGAGCTCCAAAAAATATATCATAATCGTAAAATATGATATAAAACATGATTTAAACGTACGAGAGGAAAAAAAATGCTAAGTAAATGAGCAAATATAATGTCATAAAATGCTAGTTATCACACCCCCACACTTAATTCTTGCACGTCTCGAGCAAGCAAACAAAACTAAAAGAAAACAAAATGTCTCCCAAACATTACATCCCCTATCGATACTTTAAAAATAATAAAAGAAGGTTACTTAGGATCATCAAGTCTCAGGAATCGATGTATTTATGGTTCCAATTCTCACATAAGTCAAAAGACATGGTAATTTCAATCAACTTGAATAAACTAAGCATGACAAAAACCTCACAAAATAGATATATGCACTGATGCTCACAAAAATAACAAATATGAAAGTGGAGTTCTCTCAAAGCACGCATGACATTGCACTATCATATGCTTGCTAATTTTCTACTTCTCCACTACTATAACATAAGTACACAAATCAAGAGTGTTGGTGCTTGGATGGCTAGAGAAGGGGGGTGAATATAGCCAGACACCCAAATTCTTGCTCTTTTGAAAACCTTCTGCGTGATCAGATTAGCAGCGGAAGAAATGCATAAGAAAGAACAAAGCAGAGAAAGAAAAGCAAACCAACCCAACGCTAACACCGCGATGTACAAGGTTCGGGGATAACTTGCCCCTACTCCTTGGCGTGCTCGTGAGGTGGACGATCCCTTGATCGTCGACAGATCAAGCCCCGGTGAACCCCGGATAGTAATAGCCTCCTTCTCGGTGGAGAAACCTCTTCACAAGTCTCAGTAGGATAAGAATTAAGCTCAAGAGACAATGAGAAGGAACGCTCACAAGGAACACTCAAGCAAGAACACTCAAGAACAAAGCAACCGAGAGCACAAGCACAGCCCAGCCAAACTTCTCAAGTTTCTGTCTGTTCCCCCTTTTTCGCTCCTCTGCTTCCAGCTTTGTCTTAAGCCTCTTCTCCTCGTCGCCAAGCTTCGTCAGCATCCACTGAGCACAGCCTGAACCCACTGACCTCCCTGAGCACTCAGTCCACTGAAGACCTCTTCAACTGAGCCTTCGTTAGTCACCAGCCGCGCCTCAGAAGCCGTTGAAACCTGAGAAGAGAAAACATCCAAACCTGACGCGAAGAAAGTCTCCAGCTGACCCTCCTCCTTTGTTTGGGTCATCCTCCATTACCTGCAAGCTCATCAGACGCTTAGCAAAGAATATCACAAGGAAATCATAGTGTATCAGAGAAAGCACAGAGAAAACAGACGCGATCAGAGCGTCTGACATCGATTTCAAATTAAAGTTACAACTAATTATCGGTCACCAGACCGATCAGAGAGGACCCTGATCAGTCACCAGACCGATCAGGGTTAGCCCTGACCGATCAGGCTTCTGCCTGATCGGTCGATAGTGAGAAACTAGAAATCACGGATTCTTGTGATCGGTCACCAGATCGGTCACCAGACCGATCCAGCAGTCTGCTTGCCACAACCCGCAGGAACTACACGCCTGATCGGTCACCATACCAATCAGGCTGTGCCCTGATCGGTCTGGTGACCGATCAGGTCACTCCCTGACCGATCAGGAGCCATCCTGATCGGTCATAGTGAGGAACTCGCGATATTGATCGTTCACCAGAACGATCAGAAGCTCTCCCTGATTGATCACCAGACCGATCAGGAGCCGAACAGATTCCTTTCTATTCTCTCCCTGATCGGTCACCAGACCGATCCAGAGGCTCTCAATTCAACCCTAAGTCAAGAGAACGGGCTCCCTACCCTTCTCTGACTCGTGCTCAGTCCCCCGGACCAAGAATCCATGCCCAGCTTCACTCACCGGGACTTCATTCAACCTAGCTTCACTCACTAGGATCTGGCTTCACTCACCAGGGTTTCGGTCACCCGGCTTCACTCACCAGGATTTCAGTCACCCGGCTTCACTCACCGGGACCCGGCTTCACTCACCGGGATTTCAACCTAGCTTCACTCGCTAGGATTTCTATCTGGCTTCACTCACCAGGACCCGGCTTCACTCACCGGGATTTCAACCTAGTCCCACTAGGTCTTTTCTCATGCCAGCATACGATCTCCCAGATCCACCTGGACTTCACCTAGTCCCACTAGGTGTGCCTAGTCCCATTAGGTCTTTTCCCATGCCAGCGTGCGATCTCCCAGATCCACCTGGACTTCACCTAGTCCCACTAGGTGTGTCTAGTCCCACTAGGTCTTTTCCCATGCCAACGTGCGATCTCCCAGATCCACCTGGACTTAATCCGAATTCGCTCAACCAAACTTAAATCGCTGTCAACACCAAAACAACAATCGGGTCAGACTGCATCAACAATCTCCCCCTTTTTACTGTTTGACAACCCGATTTAAGTTTATGTATTAATGATCAATTGAGGTCAATTATCGTAAGAGGATCAAAATCCTCCCCCTACAATAATTAACCCTAAACTTAATCAACCATTCTCTCCCCCTTTGTCAAACATCAAAAAGGGTATGATTATTAAGTTTCAACATAACTCCCCCTCAACCACGGGTCTCTCCCCAAACCCAAAATAATCAAAGATAATTGTGAATTGCACATGAAAACATATACAGAATAATATCATGATCAAACATGTATATGTTTCATATGACAAGTAAGTAATGCAGCTCTATCAGACTGATGTTTGATACAGAAAAATATCTGATATATCTATGGACGATCAGTTTTCAGAAAATTTTTTGTAATTTTGATTCGTCCAAGATCAGACTGCATTAACAATTGAAATTCCATAATAGGGGTGTAAACTTCATCGACATTCGACATTTCAGAAAAATTTCTGAAACATGGTTTGGGTTTCTTGACTGAAAAATATTCCTTATTAAGGAGCAAGAGATCAAGAGACATGATTCAAACTACCCGTTCATATGAATTTCAAAAATTTCAACACGGGTTTGTATCGAATCAGTATTAAATTTGCTCCAAGTATGATTAGGATGTTCCAATTGTACTTGATTTGTATCATATTTGTTTGTAGTATGATCATTAAACTGATACAATTTGGTGAAATGGGATCGGACTGAGGAGTTTTTGGCCCAATCAAGGAATTCCCTGATCTGATCAGTCACCAGACTGATCAAAGGGATCCCTGATCAGTCAGTGGACCGATCAGGTTCGACACAGAAAATTTTCTGAAACTGATCAGTTTTAGAAATAGGTTTGTTTCAACTCTAAACCCTAATACCATTAGATTTTACCCCTAACAGGGTTCCATTAAACAAAACTCATTTCTCTTAACCAAAATAAACATCATGATTTGGGTCCCTTAACTAAGCTTGATTCCCCATCAAGATTCAAGGATTTCTATGAAGAGAAACAAAACATGTTTGTATCAATTTCAATGAATGATCAATTATGTTCCACTTTTGATCAGTTTGTATTAGTGTGTACATACTTTTGATAATCTAATTTAGTCCATAGTCCTAATTTCAATTATTAGCAACAACTTACAATTTTTCTTTTTCCAAATGGGCTAAAGGTTAAACATGGCATATATAGCAATAGCTGATGAAGATGCATCCAATCCTTAGCTATACTATTCATGATCTCAACCATTCAATTTTCAAACAGAAATTTACCAACCATGGATACTAGAAGTAATGAACATGTATTGTTATTTGGTATAGATGAACTAGACAATTTTTTTTCTTTATTTTGGAAGCAAACTTGATCATGGAAGAACTTTACTACTAAAGTAGATTATACTTAAGCATGATTAAGTACTTTGACACATGAATTCCATAAAAATCACTAGCCAAGGGATTACATTGTTATAAGAACTAAAGCAATGGAGATCAAATTACCTAATTTGAATTTTTCATAACTAACCATGTGGATAACAATTTTCCCTGACCATGGATTTTGAGCACCCATTATCAACCACCCATGTTGATGGATGCTCCCCCTCAATCAATGTTATACAATTCTAAAGATAGAAGGTTTAGGTATCCAAATTTTGGGACCTAGTGCATCAACAATGAAGGACTTAGGCACCCATGCCTTAGTCATTTTCTTTTTGACTTTTTGATGCCTAGAATCATTTATGATCTAAAATGGGTTCTTGACATTAATGATATGACACTATGTTCTTTAGGTTGGTAACCCAAGCCAACCTTGTTGTAGGTCACTTTTTGTGAATTTAGGATCATATCTAATGTTTTAGAGCTTGTTGAAAACTTCTCAAGAATATTCTTGAGGTTTTCAACTTCACTCTTCAAGCCCTTATTTTCATCCTCAAGATTTTTAACATGTAAATCATTGTTATCATGATCCTTAGATGTTTTCAATTCCTCTACTTCTAATCTCAATAACTTAACCTTGTTCTTGGACTTTTTGAGCATGTTTGTCAAGCAAGCTATTGTTCTATAGCATTTATCTAATTCCGGAGAGATTACCTCTTCATCATCCGAAGATGATGAAGGCGCGGTTGAGGAGTCCTTGATTCGGTATCATTCCTTTCTTCATTTGAATCCTCTATCGCCATGAGGGCCACATGACAGTAGGTCTTCTCCTCCTTCTTTTTGTCACCTGCCACTAAAGCAATACCTTTCTCCTTTGGACTTTTGTTAAAGATCTCATGTAGTTCCATTTCACAAAATAGATCTTCTAACTTAACAAAAGATAAATCCTTGGAAACTTTGTAAGCATCCACCATGGATGGCCACAAGGCGTTCCTAGGGAAAGCTTTGAGAACATACCTTATAAGATCTCGGTTCTCTACCTTCTCATTTATGGAGTGTAGACCATTGAGGATCTACTTGAATCGTCCATGGAGTATACTTACAGTTTCATCTTCTTCCATGGACAACTTTTGAAGTTGGTTGAGAAGGAGGTCCTTTTTGGCTGTCCGGGTTTCATGAGTGCCTTCATGGAGCTCAATGAGCTTGCTCCATAGGTCTTTAGCACTTGTGAAGGGACCAACTTTGATTAGTTGGTCCTTGGTTATCCCACATTGCAAGGTAACCACCGCCTTCGCATCGGCTTCTCCTTTGCGAGTTTGCTCAGCCGACCACATTAAGAAGTCTAGATCTTTTCCCTCAACATCCTTTGGAGGAGAGAAACCCTCCTTCACAACGAACCATGTGTTGATGTTCATCTTGAGATAATACTCCATCTTTGACCTCCAATATTGGAAATCTGATCTGACAAAGAATGGAGGTCGTCTGGTGTTGAACCCTTCTCTCAAAGTCATCATTGTTGTAAGCTCTCGGATGTTAAGTCGTTTGAATAGAGCCCCAAGCTCTGATACCACTTGTTGGTGCTTAGATGGCTAGAGGGGGGTGAATATAGCCAGACACCGAAATTCTTTCTCTTTTGAAAACCTTCTGCGTGATCAGATTAGCAGCGGAAGAAATGCAAAAGAAAGAACAAAGAAGAGAAAGAAAAGCAAACCAAACCAACGCTAACACCGCGATGCATAAGGTTCGGGGATAACTTACCCCTACTCCTTGGCGTGCCCGTGAGGTGGGCGATCCCTTGATCGTCGGCAGATCAAGCCCCGGTGAACCCCGGATAATAATAGCCTCCTTCTCGGTGGAGAAACCTCTCCACAAGTCTCAGTAGGATAACAATTAAGCTCAAGAGACAATGAGAAGGAACGCTCACAAGGAACACTCAAGCAAGAACACTCAAGCACAAAGCAACCGAGAGCACAAGCACAGCCCAGCCAAACTTCTCAAGTTTCTGTCTGTTCCCCCTTTTTCGCTCCTCTGCTTCCAGCTTTGTCTTAAGCCTCTTCTCCTAATCTCCAAGCTTCGTCAGCATCCACTGATCACAGCCTGAACCCATTGACCTCCCTGAGCACTCAGTCCACTGAAGACCTCTTCAGCTGAGCCTTCATCAGTCGCCAGCCGCGCCTCAGAAGCTGTTGAAACCTGAGAAGAGAAAACATCCAAACTTGACGTGAAGAAAGTCTCCAGCTAACCCTCCTCCATTGTTTGGGTCATCCTCCATTACCTGCAAGCTCATCAGACGCTTAGCAAAGAATATCACAAGGAAATCACATTATATCAGAGAAAGCGCAGAGAAAACAGACGCGATCAGAGAGTCTGACATCGATTTCAAATTAAAGTTACAACTACTGATCGGTCACCAGACCGATCAGGGTTAGCCCTGACCGTTGTCAGGGAGTGACCTGATCGATCCACAACGAGAAACTAGAAATCGCAGATTCTTGTGATCGGTCACCAAATCGGTGACCAGACCGATCCAGCAGTCTGCTTGCCACAACCCGTAGGAACTACACGCCTGATCGGTCACCAGACCAATCAGGCTGTGCCATGATCGGTCTGGTGACCGATCAGGTCACTCCCTGACCGATCAGGAGCCATCCTGATCGGTCATAGTGAGGAACTCGCGATATTGATCGTTCACCAGAATGATCAGAAGCTCTCCCTGATCGGTCACCAGACCAATCAGATTTCTCTGGATCGGTCACCAGACCGATCCACAAAGGGAGTTTGTGCCAACTTCTCTGATCGGTCACCAGACTGATCCAGAGGCTCTCAATTCAACCCTAAGTCAAGAGAACGGGCTCCCTACCCTTCTCTGACTCATGCTCAGTCCCCCGAACCAAGAATCTGTGCCCAGCTTCACTCACCGGGACTTCATTCAACCTGACTTCACTCACTAGGACCTGGCTTCACTCACCAGGGTTTCGGTCACCCGGATTCACTCACCGGGATTTCAACCTAGCTTCACTCGCTAGGATTTCTACCTGGCTTCACTCACCAGGATCCGGCTTCACTCACCGGGATTTCAGTCATCCGGCTTCACTCACCAGGAGTTCAACCAAGCTTCACTCACTAGGATTTCTACCTGGCTTCACTCACTAGGTCCCGGCTTAACTCACCGGGATTTCAACCTAGTCCCACTAGGTGTGCCTAGTCCCACTAGGTCTTTTCTCATGCCAGCGTACGGTCTCCCAGATTCACCTGGACTTCACCTAGTCCCAATAGGTGTGCCTAGTCCCACTAGGTCTTTTCTCATGCCAGCGTGCGATCTCCCAGATCTACCTGGACTTCACCTAGTCCCACTAGGTGTGCCTAGTCCCACTAGGTCTTTTCCCATGCCAACGTGCGATCTCCCAGATCCACCTGGACTTAATCCGAATTCACTCAACCAAACTTAAATCGTTGTCAACACCAAAACAACAATCGGGTCAGACTACATCAACAAAGAAGACTTTTCAATGACTAATGATGAAACCACGTGCTAACAAGAGAACAAGAAAGGTAGATAACAAAGAAAATCACAGAGAATATGAGAGCATTGGGGTAATCAACATGACGTATACAATCAAACAATATGCCAAAATAAAAAAAAACTCACCCAAACATCCAACACTCAAAATTCTCCTTGCACATTCTCAATGCAATACACAATAACCACTTACAGCATCTCTAAAAATGCATGTATGTATTAACAACTTAACTCTTATGTTTCTCTCAATAATAATATCAAATGAGTATACATCAATTTTTTATGAAAATATTCTGTCTTGTTCCTCACTAATAAAATCCCAAATGCTTGAGAATTTTTTTTCGCTCTCTTTAATTTTTCATTCTTTTCTCTTTTTTTTCTTCTTTTTTTCACTTTTTTTTCATTTCTCATCTTTATTATTTTTTTTTTATTTTTTTTTCACTTTGAGTACATAGAGAGGTTTTTTTCAATAAGCATTCGACCATACACACTTGTTTTCCCCCCCACACTTAGAAACTTGTCTTAGACAATGTAATAAAGCATGGATAACATCTAAAACTCATAATAATAGAGGCTAATAATGGACCAATAAAAATGTAACTCATCGTGCAATCACCCTATGCTCTCATCGCATACTCAAGGGAAGAATAAGCTAATAAAGATATGACAGTGAGAACATAATGACAATGAGAAGATCTGACAAAGGAAAAACAATGAAACATGAAAGCAATAGGTGAAATGCTCACTAGTAACAATAACAAAGTAGAGGAAAAACTAAGAGATCAACAAGAAAGTTTGCCTCCATCATATTCATGTAAGTTTATGCTATTGTAATTTCAAAAAGAATCAAAGCAAGTTCTAGAGTGTCAAGTATCACAAATGCTATCACACATAGGAGGATTAAGAATAAGCATGACAATATCCTCACTGGGTGAACAATAAAATATTATGCTTAATCTAACAAGATAGAGTCCATCACCACAACCAATGACTAAATGCAATTAATGTCCCCAAGCATACCAAGGAAACCAAAACTCAATAGTCAGACTTAACCATCTTTTACGATTCTCAAAGCAGAATAAAGGGGCATGTAGGGAGATACAACTGAAAATCAAGCAAGGTATATACAAGACCAAACAAAATGCAGAATGAGGAAGCAAAGCTTGAATGCAAAGTATAAAAGCAAACAAACATGCAAGTATAAACATAAAGAAAAATAAGAAAAGGAAAGAAAAGGAACAAACTCCCCTTTATTCCTGGCGGTTGGAGTTGATTAAGGAGTAGCATCCATCCCGGTAGTGGGGTGGTTTGGGTGGTCGAGAGAGCTATCCTCACGTGATCAATATCATAGTGCTCTGCTCCCTCCCTCATCAACTTCGCATAAGTATGTTCCGGTGGTCGGAGACGATTAAGGTATAAAATCCACTCTCGGGGTGAATTGCTACGAGTCAAAATAAACTCAACTCCTCCTACTATATGCTCTGTGAAAGTCCTTCCTGGAAGTTGGAGGCTATTTAGCTGGAGCACCCACTCAAGAAGTCTACGGCACCCTGTAAAACCATGAAATACCTCCCGCACGCGTGCAGGGTAAGAAAAAGATGAAATACAATCAGCCTCTAAATAGAATGTATCAAGAAATGCATCACATCTAATAAAATTAACCTTAGGTACCTCTATGAGTTTTTCTAAAAAATTCGGAGATGTACATACCTTGTCGTGCTGAAAAATACCTGAAGGTGCTACAAGAGTGGATGTAACTATGGCCTCCTCCTGGTCAAGTAAAGGCTCCACCTCAGGTTCAGGAAATACAACTAAAAGAGGTGATTCTTGGGTTCTTGCTTCCACCATGCAAGTCCCTACACTTTCCTGTCTATCCTCTGAATCTTCTGATATGTCAATCAATATAGGTGATCCCTGGGGCTCAGTGCAATCCCCTATACCTAAAGAATCATCTCCAACTAAGAGTGAATCTGATATAATCTTCAAACTAGCTACCTCTACTAATAATGAATCCTCGAATCCTTGAGCCTGCATCTGACTGATAGTGGATGATATCTGTCCAATTTGTCACTCTATGTTCTGAATGGAAGCATCGGTCCTACTCTGATACTGTCTATAGTCTCCCTGATGTTGTTGAAATTGAGCGCTAAATTGCTAAAAATTCCTCTCATTTTGTTGCTGAAAATGAGCGCTAAGCTAAGCACTAAGCTGCTGAAAACTCCTCTCATTTTGTTGCTGAAAATGAGTCAAAAAGGGCTCCAAAGTGAGTGGAAACTCCGGTTGCGACTCTTTTGCTTCCTTCTCGTCTTCTTGCATGTGAGTCTTTTACTTCCTTCTCGTCTTCTTCCTTAGGAGTCATGGGTAAAGATAGCAAGAAGGACCAGGGTAGGAGAGAGGTTCCAGAGGGGGCTACCAAGCAGAGTGGTACGAGTCCACCTCTTCTAGAGTGAGGCCAGAAGCTCTGCAGGCGGCCATCGAGGCTTATGACATTCCGACCGAGATGGCGGAGGTTATCCCTGGAGTGGGCCAGTCGCCGGTAGAACCTCCTCTTTCACCTTCTTCCTAGGGCAAGTAAAGTCAAGGCTCCGTTTCCCTATCCCCCCTTTCTTTATGAATGTAGCCTCCTATTTTGATATCGCTCTCCACTAGATGACTCCCAACGTCTTTGCTCTAATGGGCGGGGCGTACATCATCTTCAAACTCTTCGATATCCCCCTGACCCCTCGCCTTTTCCATTCCTTCTTCGTACCGATTGGCTAGCGAGGGGCATTTAGCTTTACCACGCGGCCCAGACATAGGTTCTTAGGGGGGTTCCCTTCTTCTCATGAAGGGTGGAAGAAGGAGTTTTTCTTCATTTGACTACCCCACCGCCCCTTCAGTTCCCATCGTTGGACGGAGGATCTGCCGGCTCCCCCTATACTAGGGAATTTTCTACAGAGTCCTGCCTATCACCAAGCTAGGAGCATCCTCTCCGGCATGGAGTTCAACGGCCCGGGCCTGGTATAGAGCGAGGAACTAATGTACCGAGCAGGTCTTAGCCCTAAAGTGACCTGCATCAGCCCCAGCCTCGGTAAGTTTATCTTTTCTGTCCATGCCTGTTAATTTTAACTGATGTTCTGTTGTATATGTATTGCAAAGGAAATCATGCTCTCGAAGGCGATGAACCGGCTCATCAAGTGGGATGAAGCCAACAAGGGGGCCCTGGATCCTCCCACTGCTCCTCTTGCTTCACCCTCTACTTCGGCCGAGTCTTCGAAGGAGATTGCCCAATCATCTGGGGAGTCTGCATCGCCAGAGCGAGTAGAGGTTTCGGCCATACCTCGGACACCTGCCACCACACAGACTCCGGGGATGTCTGTCGACCCGGCGACTTGCGTCCCTTCGGAGAATGATCCTTCTTTTGCTTCGGACCCTGCGGGGGAGGCTGCGGAGAAGTCGTCACCTCCCACCGGCCCACAAATACCCAAATTCTCTAAGCGACAGAATTGGAAAATTCTGAAGGCCCTGGCTCCGAGATAGAAGAGGTTGCGTCATACCGCCCCCGGCACACTCCCTTCCATTCCTGAGGAGGACCTTCCCATCTCTGATGGTGAGGACACCATCCCCCCATCTCCGCCTTCCCGGCAGGTTGCCCCTACCAATACAGGCGGTCAGGTCCCAGGCTCCTCCCCAGTCGACTCCTCTGAGGTCGCGAAAGGCAAACAAGCAATGCCTGCCCAGCCTCGGATGCAGCTAGACCACCTCCGTAAAAGGCTTGACGTGGCCTTGGAGGCCGCCGCATAGCCCTTACCCCCGATACATTTTAAGGAGGTCCCTTCCGAGGGCTTTTCTGTTGAGGGGGCCTCCAATTCAGAGGAGGATGACTCCGACCCCTCTACAGTGCCACCTGGAGCTCCTACCGTTCAACCACTCCCCCCGCGTAGAGACCCCTTACCCTCCGTGAGCCGGGTGGATACCCCGAGAAGTCAAGGAGTCTCAGGAGGGGGAGTCGTGCGAGTCTCTATTGGGCCTCTTACGATCCTCCGTGAATCTCTTTTGAAGGTAAGTGTTTCTTGTTTCATAGGTTACTCCCTCTTATGTTTTATAACTCTTTTGTACTATAATAGGCGGCTCAAGATTGCTTGACGACCGGCCGCCACTTGTACACTTAGACGGAGATCGAGGCCTTGACCCACCAAGCACTGAGGGCAGAGGCCGTAGCCGACCAAGAACATAGGGTGGGACTCATGCAAGCGGGGGAAGTAGAGCTCTCCAAGAAAGGTGGAGCATCAACTGGACACCCTGCTGGCAATGGAGTCTTCCCTACAGAGTTCCCAGTGTTGGGAACGTTTGATGTCCGAGAGGGTTGTGACCCTCACTGACGACCTACTCCGGGTGACTCAGGAGCGGGACCGGCTTCAAGTGAGGGAGAAAAAGCTATCGGGGAATGTCCGACTCCTGGAGACTTTGGCCTGGAAGCTGAATGAACGTATCAAGGACCAAGCACACTAGCTAGCCCAGAAGGAATACGACCTCATAGCGGCAGCTGATCGCATGACTGACCTTGAGGAGGGCGTGGCCCAGACGCGATCGGAAGCTCTGGCTACTTCAGAAAGACTCAAAGAGGCCCTAGAAGAGCAGGACAAATGTCTTCTGAGGTGAGTCAGCTAAAGATTGCTCAGGAGGCAGCCGCAGCCGAAATGTGTGATCTCCGGGCTGCCGAGGACTCCCGGCTCAAGGAGGCTGAGGCAGAATTCAAGGCCAAGTTCTTGGAGTCGGACGAATTTGGCGATATCCTGGTCGTCCAAGTAATGAAGCGTTTGAAGCAAGGCTTCCACGGGGCCATCGATCAACTGAGGAAGGCCCAACTCTTGCCGTCGGACGTCGCTTTGAGCTTTATGAGCATTGGTCGAGTCTAGGAGGAGCTCCCGCCAGAAAACAAGGAGTTGTAGAACTATTTCCCCTCAAGGCCTCGCCCTTCTTTCTGTTCATGCTTATTATCTTCTCCCAATGTACTCACTTTGATTGCAATGAAAACATTTTCCAACTTACTTTCCTGAGTACCTTTTTTGTTTGGCTCCTCGTATCATTTGTCCTGAACTTAAGGACCAAGGAAATTGAAGAGTCGGTGTTTTTCCTAGATGCAAGGAGCCAGATGGTAGACTAACATTCCTGAGAAATAAGCGTTCCTTCCCGACCTATGGGGCAAGGGAGCCAGGGAGCCCAAGCTCGTCCCCAGCAGCCTCTGAGGTTAGTCTCAGGAACCTAGGGCCCCTCGGGATACCAAGTGTCTAGCAGACCAAGATAACTTCAGGGGCTTTGGGTCCGACCCCGAGTGTAGGTCTTCCTAGGGTAGCCCCGAAAGTGCGGCTAGACCCCACCACGGTTCGGAACCGACGGTTCAGAACCGACGGTTCGACGGTTCGGAACCGCCGGTTCGACGGTTCGTGGGAGGTCGAACCTTAACCGCCCAAGCCGGTTACGGTTCACGGTTCGGAACCACCGGTTCATGGTTCGGTTTACGGTTCGCCACGGTTCAAGATTATTATATTTAAAAAATTAAAAATTAAAAAAATAAATTTTATTAAAAAAAGGGCTTGCACTTATATAAGTTGCCTACGTATCCCCTTTGGGTGTAGGGGAATCAAAGCCCACGTAGTTCTTATACATTTTTACCCTTTTACATTTTTTACATTTTTACCCTTTCTCACTCACTTCCATTTCCTCCCGTTCCCATTGTATTTGTTCCTTCGGTATCAAATTCTTCGACTTCGTCTTCTGAAAGTTGCATTCCTTGGATTCGCTTCTCAGCTCTGGTCCAATCATCAAGTAATGATTGAGCTTCCAAAGAGTCGGGAGATATAGTTGATCGTCGTTCATCTAATATGTTGCCGCCAGCACTGAACGTCTGCTCCCTAGCAATAGTTGACACTGGAGAAGCTAAACCTTCTTTTACGATCACGGAGAGAACGGGAAAGCTTTGAGCCTTCTGTGACCACCAATTTAAGATATCGAAGTCTTCGCTATCTGCTTCATTAAAATCAAAAGAAGTCGTAAAATAATTCTCAAGTTCCTGTGTGGAACTTGAGGATCCTCGTGGGCGTTTCGTCCATTCTTTTAATAAAAGTTGTGCTTTTGTAAGTTTTAAATTAGTAGTAGTAGGTTGTTGTGTTTCAGAAATATTAGTTTGTGTTCCATATTTAACATAATATTGATTATAAAGATCATATAAATAATTTTTAATATTATATACAATATTAGCTGGATCCGGAGAGGAAGAATTTTTAATAGGAATTAAAGCGTCATAATATAAAGTTAACATTTCTTGTAAAACTTCTAATTTAAATCTAGGATCTAAAGCAAATGCAATTAAATAAATTTCAGGAATTAAATAAAAATATTTTTCCCATTTAGTTTTCATAGCTATTATACATAAAGTTTAAGCTTCATCATTTACATGTTCATTTACTATTAATACTATACTACAAAAATTTACTAAAATTAAATGAGCAGTAGGATAATAAACACCAAAAAGTTGTTCAATTGCATCGTTAAAAACTTTTAAAATTTCATAAATATTACTATAAATATTTCATTGTTGTGAAAATAAATATATATTAGTATTACTTTTTTGTGCAAAAAATAAACATAATAAATCTTTATATTCAAAAGAATCTTGTAATAATTGATATGTTGAATTCCAACGTGTTGGAACATCACGTGGAAATTTTTTAGGTCTCATTTCATTAGCTTTACAAAATCTACCCCATTGTTTCATCATAGATGGATGTGACCATAAGTATGAAATTGTGATTCTAATTGGTTGAATATAATTTTGTAAAAGTTATAATCCATCTTGAACACATAAATTTAAAATATGACATACACAACGAATATGAAAAAATAAACCACCAATAACAGGTTGACAAATAAATTTTAGTTCATCTATTGAAGCGGTATTAGAACTAGCATTATCTAAAGATATTGAAAATATTTGATGAGTCAATCCATATTCTTCTAAAACTATGTAATAATTGTGCAATGTTATGAGCAGTATGTGATTCATTAAAAACTCTATAAGCTAATAATCTTTTTTGAAGGATCCAAGAATTATCAATCCAATGGCATGTTACACCCATATAAGAATGAGTTTGCCAATGATCACTCCAAATATCGGAACATAAAGAAACATTATTATTTAATTTACTAAATTCTTTAATTAAATTCTTTTTTCCTTGTTTTATTAATCTTTTAATTGTACGAGTAAGTGTAGTCCTAGGTACACGTTTAGCAGCAGGATTAAGAAATTCTTTATAAAAATCTTCAAATGTGCATTTAGATCCAAAACTAAAAGAAAGATGTTCTACGGAAACAAATTTAGCTAATGATTCTCGTAATTTATTATCCGAATATAAAAAAAAACCAGAATCAGTACTACTACCACTAGAAAATCTAGATAATTGTGTTTGAGAGCGGGCAAACCCATATTCCGTCGGGTGCTTCGTTTCTACATGTCATTTCAATGACCCATAGCCATCGCCGGCTTGAAATTTGTAGGAAGCATTTCAATGCTTGCATTTTGCACGCATTTCTCCTGACGGAAGTGTGACCTTCTCAAAATGTTTAGTGAAAATAGACAATTTTAAAGGAGGATTTTCCCAAACCTTAGAAGTAATCGCATCGGTACTTCCTTGTGTTTCGGGGATTGGAGGGTGTTGGGGTTGAGCCTCGGTCTCATCATCAGTGGATTGAATTTGAAGGTTGGGATCCTCGTATGCAAATTCTTTTCCCTTCCAAGATCGAGATGATGAAGTTGTTGAGGCAATCGACCCTTAAATGATTGGAAGATCATGGTTTTGATGTGTGTTTGAATATGTTTAAGGTTAGAGTGTTATGTTATATTTGATGTGTGTGATTGAGTTTGCACGACTTGGAGAATCACACATGGTGGACATATCCGAGGGACAAGAGCCGAGGGAGGAAAGCTCCAAGGGCAAGCCGGGAAGTGGACTTCAAGGGTACACGTGAAGGGTGTCATGGAGGCAAGCCAAGAGAAGGCTTGCGTGCACATCCGAGGGACGATAGCCAGAGGAAGAGGACTTCAAGAGGCAAGCCAAGGGAGCAGACCTGAAGGCACACGTGAGGGAGAAGGTCTGGAGTGGCTGGAACTAGACTGAGATGCAAGGCAGTCGACTGGCCCAGGGCCAGTCGACTGCCAAAACTCACAGAGAGTTTTCGGCCTCGAACCAGTCAACTGGCTCCAAGGCAGTCGACTGGTATACCCCGAAAACTAGTCATTGGCTAGCAATTAATGCTAGGCCAGTCGACTACCCTAGGGGCAGTCGACTGGTGCGGGGTTGGACAGACTGCGAGTCTGTCCTGTTCTCCTATAAAAGGAGCACCTTTTTGCACGTGAGCGGCACGGTTCCGTGCAGTGTCGAAGTGCTGCTCGTCTGAAGAGTGTCTTCTACTTCCTCTCTCATATTACTGGATTCTGTAAAGAGGAAGATCATTTTGTAAAAGTTTCTCCACCTGAAGGAGATTTTTCGATAGTGGAAGTCGTGCTCGCGGCGTGGATCCTTGGATTAGTCACCCATCTGGGTGGATACCAAGTAACTCTTGTTGTTAGCATTGTACTCTTTTCATTTGCATATTATTGTTCCGCTGCGTTAACGACAATTGTAGAGAAAATAATGAAAAGTGCTATTCACCCCCCCCCTCTAGCACGCCAAGACGATCTATCAGTTGGTATCAGAGCCGGCTCGTTTCGGAAGAACTAACCGTCAACCGGAGCAAATATAGTGGCGTTTCAAGAGGGATACTTCACCACACGACCACCCTTCTTCGACGGGAACGACTTCACGTATTGGAAAGGTAGGATGCAATACTACCTTATGAATGATATTGAGAATTGGATTAGTGTTGCAGATGGTTTCGAGGCACCTGTCGATGAACGAGGAGAACCTACACCGATGAGATCCTGGTCGAAGGAGATAATGAAGAGGGCGCAGTCCAATGCCAAGGCCACCACCACACTACAGTGCGGGCTCTCAAAGGAGCAACTGAACAAGGTGGGGTCGTTCAAGAGCGCCAAGGAATTGTGGGACAAATTGGTGGAATTGAACGAGGGGTCAAACGAATCCAGAAGAGCAAAGAAGGATTTGGTCGTGGCCCAACTCCAGTCCTTATCCATGAAGAGCAACGAGACTGTCAGCCAGCTACATGGAAGGGTGAAGGAGGTAATAAATGAGCTCCACATGATTGGAGAGAAGATCGAGAACCGTGACATCGTCAGGTACGTTCTACAAGCCTTCCCGAGAACCACCTTATGGGCATCCATGGTTGATGCATACAAGGTATCAAGGGATTTGTCCATTGTAAAATTAGATGACTTATTCTGTGAATTCGAGCTACACGAGCAAGCTAATGTCTCTGCCAAAGAGAAAGGTATTGCTTTTGTTGCAAAAAAGGAGAAGAAGAAGAGGAAGGAGAAGGAGAAGAAGAAGGTGGTATACTCCTCCTCATCCGACTCAGAGGAATCCAACGCCTCCTTGGATAGCGATCAAGAGGCGTTCATGGTAAGAAAATTTCGTAGAGCTTTTAAAAGTTTGTCTAACAAGTCCTATGCTAGGAAAGGGTCCAAAGGTAAGGGTAAGGCCAAGGACATTATATGCTACAACTGCCACCAAGAGGGAAACATGAAGAACGAGTGTCCTCAATTGAAGAGAAGAGATGACAAGAAGGAGGAGAAGAAGAAAGGTGACAAGAAGAAGTCAAAGGGAAAGGAGAAGGGTGTCACCAACCTAAAGGCGACGTGGGATGATCCATCATCCTCAGAGGAAGAAGAAGAGCAAGTTTCCCACTTTGCTCTCATGGCGCAAGACCACTCAGATCCATTAAATGATGAAAGAAGCTCAAGTAGTGAAGATGAGAGCACCTCCACTTCATCATCCGAGTCAGAAGTTTCGGTAAGTGAGGTATACCACTTATCCCCCTCTACTTTAGTAAAGATCATTTCTTGCACTAACATGGACTTAGCTAAGGCTAGAAGTAAGATTAAGGATCTAAAAGAAGAAATTATCATGTTTAGAGTAGAATCTACCAAACTTGAAGAATTGCATGCTAGTTCTATTACTTCACATGCCTCACATCTTAAAACTGAAAATAGGGAACTAAGGAAAAAGTTAGATGACCTCACAAAGGCCCTTAGGAAATTCCAAGTAGGATCTAGCAACCTAGATATGATCATCAACAATCAAAGGGTCGTTTATAACAAGGTCGGTTTGGGATATAGGCCAAAGACAAAGGAAGTGGCCTTTGTATCACTCACGGGTAGGATTGGTGCATCTAGGAGACTAGGGGCTAAGGGAAATACAAAGAAGGCATGGGTACCTAAGAGATTTTTACATGATGCTTATGGATCAAAGATTTGGGTACCAAAAGAGTATGTTTTTCATGTTGTATAGGTAAAGGTGAAGGAGGCCTCAACTATGTGGATAGTAGATAGTGGATGCTCAAGACACATGACCGGAGATGTGAGCAAGTTCACTACTATTAGCTACTTAAGAGAAGGGACGGCCTCCTTTGGAAATAGTGGAAAATTGAGAATCATTGGTAGGGGCACCATTGAGGTATCTCCCACGATTTCTATACATAAGGTACTCCTAATTAAATATATGAAGTTCAATTTACTAAGTGTGAGTCAATTATGTGATGCGGGTTTTAGGGTCGAATTTCATGCTAAGAAGTGCATAATTAAACATAATGAATCAAACAATGTTATATTAGAAGGGTTTAGAGAAGCAAATTTATATTATCTTGACCTTGCTTATGCTACTAACAATGTTGCTAAGAGTTTCATGTCTAAAGAAGAAGAAGGGTGGTTGTGGCACCGGAGACTTGGACATGTCAACATGAGAAGCATTGCAAGAGTGGCCAAGGAAGAGTTGGTGAAGGGGCTACCAATGATTAAGTATGAGAAGACCAAATTGTATGATGCATGCCAAGAAGGTAAGCAATCAAAATCATCACACAAAGGTAAAACCCTAACCACTACCTCTTTACCATTAGAGCTTTTACATATCGATCTATTTGATTGTCATAGTACTCCCTCACTTGTAGGGAGTAAATATTGTCTAGTCATAGTAGATGATTTTTCTAGATTTACTTGGGTTTACTTTTTGAAACATAAGGATGATACCCTAGGGATTTTTATAGGATTTAGTAAAAGAGTAGAAAACGAAAAACATATCAAAATAAACCAAATTAGGAGTGATCACGGTGGGGAATTCCAAAATGCAAGTTTCACATAATTTTGTGTTGAAAATGGATACAAGCATGAATTTTCATGCCCAAGGACTCCTCAACAAAATGGGGTAGTTGAGAGGAGAAACCGAGTCCTATAAGAAGCTGCTAGGACTATGCTTAATGCATATTCCCTTCCTAGCTATTTTTGGGCCGAAGCGGTTAACACCGCTTGCTACATTCAAAACCGGGTGTTGGTACATAGGTTTCTAGG
The DNA here is from genome assembly GCA_024364735.1 of Boesenbergia rotunda. Classification (NCBI taxonomy): domain Eukaryota; kingdom Viridiplantae; phylum Streptophyta; class Magnoliopsida; order Zingiberales; family Zingiberaceae; genus Boesenbergia; species Boesenbergia rotunda. Next base: position 189,561 of record JAGFNQ010002504.1, read on the forward strand.
GAAAACACCTTTTGAATTATGGAATGGGAGAGTACCACAAGTCCATTACTTTAGGGTCTTTGGATGCAAAATGTATATTCTAAATATCAAAGATGACCTAAGGAAGTTTGAGTCAAAAGCCGATGAAGGAATTCTAGTAGGGTAATCATTAACTAGTAGGGGTTATAGAGTTTACAACAAGAGGACAAAAGTGATTGAGGAGTCCTCAAATGTCAAGTTTGATGAAACAACAAATACATACCCTAGAAAAGCCTCAATTGATAAGGATATAGAAGAGGTCCAACCCCTTGCCCAAGGAATCCAAGACATAAATTTAGAGGGCAACGATCTAGGGGGAGTAAGAAGTATCCTAGAGGATGAGGAAGAAGTAGGAAATGAACCCACAACCTCTAGACCCTTGAGACATCATCAAGATCACCCTATTGACCAAATAGTGGGTGATGTAACTCAAGGAGTAAGAACTAGGTATCAAACTAGTCAAATAGCTCTAATCTCTCAATTAGAACCTAAGTCTATTGATGAAGCATTGGGAGATGTGGATTGGGTCTTAGCCATGCAAGAAGAGCTAAATCAATTTGAAAGGAGTGAAGTTTGGGAGTTGGTTCCTAGGCCCAATGATTGCACCATTGTAACCACAAGATGGGTCTTTAGGAACAAGCTAGATGGCCAAGGTAAAATCACTAGAAACAAAGCTAAATTGGTAGCTAGGGGGTTTAACCAAGTTGAGGGATTAGACTATGATGAGACTTATGCCCCCGTAGCTAGATTAGAAACTATTAGAATTCTACTAGTCTATGTCGCTCACATGAGTTTCACACTTCACCAAATGGATGTGATGTCAGCATTTCTTAATGGGATCATTAAGGAAGAGGTTTATGTAGAACAACCTCTCGGATTTGAGGATCCTAATTATCCAAGACACGTTTATAAATTAAGAAAAGCCTTATATGGATTGAAACAAGCTCCCCGGGCTTGGTATGAAAGGCTTTCTTCATTTCTAGTGTCTAAGGGGTTTAGGAGAGGAACAATTGACCCTACTTTGTTCCTAAAATTTAAGGATAAGGGCATATTTGTTGCCCAAGTCTATGTAGACGATATCATTTTTGGGTCAACAAATAATGACTTCTTACAAGAATTCATCAAGTGTATGGAAGATGAATTTGAGATGAGTCTTGTAGGAGAGCTAACATTCCTTTTAGGCCTTCAAGTTAAGCAAACTAATGAAGGTACACATGTCTTTCAAACTAAATATGCTAAGGAGATGTTAAAGAAATTTGGCTTAGAAAATGCTAAGATAGCATCTACACCCATAGGAACCAATGCGAAAATGGATAGTGACCTTGAAGGGAAAATGGTAGACTCTAAACAATATAGGAGAATGATTGATAGCTTACTTTACCTAACCACTAGTAGACCCGATATACTCTTTGCGGTAGGTATGTGTGCAAGGTACCAATCTTGTGCAAAAGAGTTCCATTTGGTTGTAGTTAAGAGGATCTTAAGGTATGTCAAAGGTACCCTCAATGTCAGACTTTAGTATCCTAAAACCCCTAGTGTTGATCTAATTGGATACACCGACTCGGACTATGCGGGGTATAAGCTGGATAGGAAGAGTACTAGTGGAGGGTGTCAATTCCTTGGGTCTTCCTTAGTTAGTTGGAGTAGTAGGAAACAGTCATGCGTTGCCCTTTCAACAATGGAGGTGGAATATGTGGCAATGGGTGGGTGTGTTTCCCAACTCCTTTGGATCATGCACACCTTAGAGGATTATGAGTTACATTACACCAAGGTCAAAGTTTTGTGTGATAATGTAAGTCAATCAATTTGACCAAAAATCCGGTTCATCACTCTAGGACAAAACACATTAAAGTGAAACATCACTTCATTAGAGACCATGTGGCAAGGGGAGACATAGAACTCCACTATGTTGAATCAAAGTCGAACCTAGCCGACATTTTTACCAAGCCTCTTCTCGAATCAGAGTTTACATCCTTAAGAAGAGGCCTTAGAATGTGTTTTGTGGAAGTATAGGATGAACTTGGAGATATTAGCTTTGAAATAGGGTGCTTGATCCATTAAGGTGATACATTTGGCTCACTTGTGTTTATGGCACATTGTTGAACCATTAGAAGTATCAAAATATGAAAACTAGACCAACTATGGGGAAGGCAAGTGTTTAATCAATGGACACTTTGCTCAAAGATCATAGTTGAACATTTTAAACCTTTGAAAACCATTTTATGTTTTATATAATTTGCCATGCTTTTGAAAGTTATATGAGTGCAAAATTGGATTGTAAGTTTGGTACAAAACTTATTGGTTTTCAAAGATTTTGGATTTTTATCAAAAGTCATGCATGTTTGGAATTTTATATGGACTAATATTTTTCCTTGATAGAGTATATCATTTCAAACATGTCTGCAAAATTTTATAATTTTTGGAATTTTCTTGATTTTTCTGGGTATTTCTGAATTTTGGCAGAAAAGCTGAAATTTACCACTGACAGCGTATCAGTCGACTGCCCCATGGGCAGTCGACTGGCACGTCTGTTTTCAGCCGCTGTGCGAATTTTAAGAAATCAAGTTTTCACTCATTTGATACCATAGGATTTGGTTGCGTGAGGCAATCATTTTGATGGTGTCAAAGGGGGAGAATGGGTGGTTTAAGTTAGAATTTTTAACTTGGAATGGATGGTTTAAGGTCTTCTTTCTCACTTAGACCTTGAATGATTAAAAATGGGGAGAAGACATGGATTAAGGGGAGGTTACCTCTTAGGTTTTAATATGTCTTACATTTTTAATAATGCTTATTGTTAAGTGGAAACTTAACTTGGATTATGATTAGAATTGAAAATGGGGAGAAGACATGGATTAAGGGGGAGGTTACCTCTTAGGGTTACTATGTCTTATGCTTTTTCAATTGCTATCTATTGTTATTGCTGTTGTTGTCTGTTATTTATCTCTAAATTTAAACATATTGCCACGCATCAAAAAGGGGGAGATTGTTGAGGCAATCGACCCATAAATGATTGGAAGATCATGGTTTTGATGTGTGTGTGAATATGTTTAAGGTTAGAGTGTTATGTTGTATTTGATGTGTGTGATTGAGTTTGCAGGACTTGGAGAATCACACATGGTGGACATATTCGAGGGACCAGAGCCGAGGGAGGAGAGCTCTAAGGGCAAGCCGGGAAGTGGACTTCAAGGGCACACGTGAAGGGTGGCATGGAGGCAAGCCAAGGGAAGGCTTGCGTGCACATCCGAGGGACGATAGCCAGAGGAAGAGGACTTCAAGAGGCAAGCCAAGGGAGCAGACCTGAAGGCACACGTGAAGGAGAAGGTCTGGAGTGGATGGAACTAGGCTGAGATGTAAGGCAGTCGACTGGCCCAGGGCCAGTCGACTGTCAAAACTCATAGAGAGTTTTCGGCCTCGGATCAGTCGACTGGCCCCAAGGCAGTCGACTGGTATACCCCGAAAACTAGCCGTTGGCTAGCAATTAATGCTAGGCCAGTCGACTGCCCCAGGCGCAGTCGACTGGTGCGGGGCTGGACAGACTGCGAGTCTATCCTGTTCTCCTATAAAAGGAGCACCTTTTTGCACGTGAGTGACACGGTTCCGTACAGTGTCAAAGTGTTGCTCGTCTGAAGAGTGTCTTCTACTTCCTCTCTCATATTACTGCATTCTGTAAAGAGGAAGATCATTCTGTAAAGGTTTCTCCACCTGAATGAGGTTTTTCGATAGTGGAAGTGGTGCTCGCGGCGTGGATCCTTGGATTAGTCACCCATCTAGGTGGATACCAAGTAACTCTTGTTGTTAGCATTGTACTCTTTTCTTTTGCATATTATTGTTCCGCTGCGCTAACGACAATTGTAGAGAAAACAACGAAAAGTGTTATTCACCCCCCCCCCTCTAGCATGCCAAGACGATCTATCAGAAGCTCCGTGACCTCCTTCCATTATCGTCGAAAAATGAAGAACGCGGAGAGAAGTTGAGAGTTGAGAATGAGAGATTGAGAGAAGAGAAGTTGTGTTGTGTTGTGTGTGAAAATGATGAAATGAGCTCCCTATTTATAGAGTTCGGATCATAACGATCACTAAATCATAGCCATTGATCAAAAAACGGTCAAATGATCTCATCCGTCAAAAAAAGAAAAAAAATTAAAAAACCATCTAACGGCACTGAACCGGCGGTTCAGTGCCGTTGGAATCGGCGATTAACCGCCGGTTCGCGGTTTCTGGGGGCTGGAACCGGAACCGGCCCGGCATCTTGCCGGGCCGGTTCCGGTTCGGCCCGACGAACTGGGTCAACGGGCCACCCGACCCGTTGACCGGGGCCGGTTCCAGGCCAGGTCCGGGCTAGACCCGGCCCGGGGTCGGGTCTAAGTGCGGCTGCCTGGCCTGAAGTTATTGATTTGTGAGATCCGACTTGGCTTTCTTCTCTATTGAATGTTTGCTGAAACCGCGGAATCAGAACAATCGTCTCTAGGCCCCAAGCGGTCCCTTGCATTGAACCATAAAGGTTCGCAAATTCTGAGGCGCCGTAGAAGCATGCCAATCGATGGTGACAAAAAAAAGAGGCGACGCTCCGGGATTGATGTCCATTATTGCCCTCGTGTTGTGCCCCCATTAAATGCACGAGGGTGGCTATCGCTATAAAGGTGGAAGGCTAAACTGCTCTACCCCCTCCATCATCCCTTCCTCCTCTTGTTAGAACCCATGAGCAAGGAAAAGATGTCGCAGCCTGGAGGGGAAATCGGAGAGGGGAGAGGTTTGCCGCCCTGTCTCACTGGAGAGCATAGCAGAGATGATATCGCATATTTCACTGGAGAGCACAGCAGAGATGATACCCCACATCTCACCAGAGAGCCCAGCAGAGACATTACATATTTCATCAGAGAGCATAGCAGAGATGATATCTCTGTTTCACCCGAGAGCATAGCAAACTTCCTTCGGGCTCTCCATTTTCATATCATAAAGAGTCTCCTTTTCGTTGCCCCCCCCCCCCCCCCGGCTATTTCAAATGCTCTCCACCTCCTGATCGATCAATCCCTCGAGTTTTGGGAATCCATCGGCTGGCACCGCTCTGAAATGGTTGAAGCAAGGTTTCACCGTAGCATCCCCGCAGACCCGACGAACGAGAGTGTTGAGAACGGTCGTCCACCCCAGTTTCCCCGATGCTAATCAGGCATGGGATAGGTTGTCATCCAAGGAGAAGGAGTTGTAGCCGCCGCCTTTCCTTTGATCCCTTTGTATTTTACTTTTCGTCTTTGTTTCCAAATGTAAGTTGAATGTAAGGCATAATCAGGACCTTTGAATGGAACTTGTTCGTCCCTTTACCTTGTGCGTCAAGAGTGTTTCCTCTTTGCCTATGAGTTATCATGAGGACGGTTTCGGCCTTAAGCATCATCCTTTGTCTTCAGGGTTGGTCTCTCTTTACCTTCAGCGTAGGACCAAGAGGTCCCAGCCACGGCCGAAGATTCAGAGGTCACAACCACAATGAAGATGGTTCTCAGCTCAGCGGCCAGATGGCGATGATGAGGCAATAGAGGAGAGCCCCGGCAAAGGAATGATCTCCTTCACCGAATCCACTAATTGCATCCCCTCTGTATACCTATCTTTTGTATTTCCTAGTGATAATATTGTCAAGGTGTTTCCCACAGAAATAAAGGGAAACTTGTTAGCTCTGATATGTAAGTACTTCGAGTAATGATTAGATATCATGTTTGTCTTCCATGTTTGATGATGTTGCTTCATATCTGGTTGGCTATGTGTTAACCTTCTTTCACTACATCCCTCCGAGCCTCCTCCAGTTCACGATCAAAGGCTGTGGGGGGTTATCTAGCTCCTGGTGGAGCCTCCGCAGCCCCCGAACTAGGCCAACTCGCCTCGGGCATCCAAGAACCTCGAGATAATAGGGTGTTATTTCTTGGTCGAGCATACGTAACACCCAGACCAAGCCTACCTACCTCCAGAATCCGCAACACCGCGAGATAATAGGGTTTTATTTCTTGGTTGGGCATCTGCAACACTAAGACCAATCTTACTTACCATGGGCATCCACAGCACCGTGAGGTAATAGAGTTTTATTTCTTGGTCGGGCATTCGCAGCACCCAGACCAAACCTACATACCTCGGGAATCCGCAGCACCGCGAGGTAACAGGGTTTTATTTCTTGGTCGGGCATCCGCAGCACCACAAGGTAATAGGGTTTTATTTCTTGGTCGGGCATCTACAGCACCCAGACCAAGCCTACTTACCTCAGACATCCGCAGCATTGCGAGGTAATAAGATTTTATTTCTTGGTTGGGCATCCGCAGCACCTAGACCAAGCCTACTTACCTCGGGCATTCGCAACACCGTGAGGTAATAGGGTTTTATTTCTCGGTTGGGCGTCCGTAGCATCTAGACCAAGCCTACCTACCTCGTGCATCCACAGCACCGCGGGGTAATAGAGTTTTATTTCTTGGTCGGGCATCTACAATACCCAGACCAAGCCTACTTACCTCGGGTATCCGTAGCACCGCAAGGTAATAGGGTTTTATTTCTTGGTCGGGCATCCGCAACACCCAGACCAAGCCTACTTACCTCGAGAATTCGCAGCACCGCGAGGTAATAGGGTTTTATTTCTTGGTCAGGCATCCGCAGCACCGCGAGGTAATAGGGTTTTATTTCATGGTCGGGCATCAACAGCACCGCGAGGTAATAGGGTTTTATTTCTTGGTTGGGCGCCCACAGCACCCAGACCAAGCCTACCTACCTCGGGCATCCGCAACGCCGCGAGGTAATAGGATTTTATTTCTTGGTCGAGCATCTGCAGCACCCAGACTAAGCCTACTTACCTCGAGCATCCGCAACACCGTGAGGTAATAGGGTTTTATTTCTTGGTCGGGCATCCGCAGCACCCAAACTAAGCCCACTCCGACGCTCAAGTTAGTGTCTGATTTTGTTAGGGAGATGGATAGAAATAAGGACGAATGTATGAGTTAGAATGTGTATAACCCTTTTACCTGAGGGGTTGGGGTACTTTTTATACCTGAGGCGGCAGTCACACGTGTCCCCGCATTCTTCTCCACGTCTCCCCAATCGTCGGTTAGTGGATAATCTTTGTAATGGTCTTCGCAGCTATCAAATCTAGATCGTTGCGATGATTAAGACTTTGATGGTCGTGTATCACGGGTCGTGATTATCCCGTAATAATTGGTGATGATTATCCACCGATCCGAAGAAAGAGGGCCGTTACTTGAGGGCGAGTGCTCCTTGGGGTCCGCTACCCCGAGGTGATCTCAGGGTCCTTTGGCCCGAGGGAGTCCCGGGCGTTTGCCTTCCCGAGGTAATCTCGAGGACCTGCACTCCCGAGGTGATCTCGGGCGTGTGTCCTTCTGGAGCGATCTTTCAGACCATATCTACCAGAGTTGGTCAGCCACGGTCTCGGGCGTCAAGGAAAGAGAGTCGTTCAGACTTGATAAATCTTGCCACATAGCTTCTTCAGTCCACGTGTCAGCCACAGGGTGGTCAACCCCATCAGGATATATTTGAAAAGTCATTATTATTATTTTTACTCCATCAATTCATCATCATTCATCACTAGAAAATTGAAATTTATCATATATTTGGAAAGCTCTCGACCGAAATTATCCATTGATACCACTTTTACGAGAAAAATATCATGACTTAGAAGGCTAAATATTAAATTTTAAAAATAAAATCTATAATAATAAATAGATAAGTTAAATGTAGAATACAAAGTAAGGGCGCTAAATTAAAATTAGATCGGGTTTGAACTAAATCCAATAGGTAGGCGCGGAGATAATAATTACGTTGGTTCAAATTAGGATTAATTTGAAGTTGAATTTGGTCAAGTTAGGTCCAAACTAAATTTAAAATTTAAATGAGTTTGATCGATTTAAAATGAATTATGATATTTTTAAGGAAATTTTTATTTTTCTCTCCATTTGCTCCCTATGCACATTGTAGCCTCCATGCGTGTGCCTTCGCTCGTTTTCTCATTTTTATTTTTTTCATTTTTATTTTTTTCTTCCTCTTCTTCTCCATTTCCTTCTTCTCATTCTCTTCTTTAATGAAAATAAATTTGTAATTTTTTTCCTCTCCACTGCTCAAGTATAAGAGATTTCTTTTCTTCTCTTTCTCTTCTCCGGTCTCTTCTTCGATAAGCAAGAAATGCATCATGAACTACTATCCTTTTTTTTTCTATTCTCATGTTTTCGAGGGTTTTATTGACACTATAAGAATAGCCCTGTTTTCTTTGTCTTGCTTTTTTTTCTCGTTGTTGAGCTCTTTAAAGATAGTTGAAGTTGCTAATGAATTATCTACTCTTCTATATTTTTTTTCAAAAGCAACTGTCTTTCTTTTATTTTTTCCCACAATGAGCAATTCTTTACAAACAACTTTTTTTCCACTTTGTCAAGCCATAGGAACAATAAGAGGAGTAAATTGTTCTTTTTTTTCTTTTCAGAGTTGTGAAATATAAATTTTATTTTATTAGATGGTGAGTTATGATGATTATTTAGATCGAAATGAAAATCTAAATAGAAATGTTAACTATTACGAGGAAACGAAATTATAAATGGTTTTTCGTCTTAGAATCAAAGATACATTTTAGAGATCGATAGATGATTGTTCAACTCAAAAGTTAAAGTTAAGATCGAAATTTTTAATTTTAATTTCGTTTTTAACTTCTTAAATTAAAATTTTAAATGTTTTAGATCGTGAAAAACGATTTGTACCGATATCTGAAATTTTCGAAAAGCACCCTCTTAATTTAAAATCCAGAGAACGCCACCAGTCTAAAGTACTGCTTGTTCCTTGTTTCAGCATAAAATTCAGTGATGATTCTCCCTGACTCCACAGCTCCTGCCCAGCTTGACAGGGCATGAAGACCGAAGAAACGCCGTTGATGAACCTTACGCAGAGTAGGCAGTCGTACGTACTCGGTGCTTTGGTAAAGAGGGATGTACAGTTGCTTCATTCATGCATTCTGTGAGTGCCCCATTTGTAACTTCTTCTGGTTCCGTCTGCAGGTCTTTCTTAACCAGATCGATGCATGATGAATTTATCACTGCTCGTCCTCATTCGTGCTGATGCATTAAATGATCGATGCATCGATCGATTGTCAATTAATGTGAAACAGAGTGATTAATTTTCAAACTTGTCGGGCTTGCAAATTAAACCTCCTCGGATACGCAATCAGATCATGATCTCACTGGTTACGAAAAGGAATTCCAGTTCAACGCTGTAACGTGTGGCAGTATAATTAAGCCAGCCAGCCAGGGGACAGCGACAAATCGATCGAGTTATGATGAATAATAATTAAGCTGAGGGAGGAGGAAGAGGTGGCCGCGACGACTGTGCGTTGCATGAGGGCGAAGGCATCGGAATAGCGAGGGAGGTTGAATGGAAGAAGCAGCTAGTCACGAGAGTCTTGAGCTGCCTTTCTCTCTTCCCTCTTCTTCTCTCTCTGCTCTGTCTCCTTGTTTGTCTGATTCTGCCATTATGAGAGAGTCTTCTCTTCTCTTCTCTTCTCTTCTCTTCTCTTCCGCTGGTCTTTAAAGAACAGTCGTCGTCACTCTCACTTTCAGACTCCAGTGCCGTCGCTGTTGCCCCATTTACCAGGGAATTAATTAAGAAGACGGTAGTACTACCGTAATTCGTGAGATTGTAATTCAATACTAGCTAATTCCATTGATTTCATCTTCTTGATAATTGATAAAAGGACGATCCATGCACCTTTTAATTATAAACATTCGATTGACGATGATCAATCGGATTTGCAGACTAGTACAGTACTGCAGATCGAATACAAGGGAGTAACAGTGAGTTAGGCTTCCTGGAGTGTTGGCATATTGATAGGTTAGCGAGCTACGTATGTCGAGCACAGCCTAATGAAAAGGACTTGGCATGAATACGACTGGCCTCATTTTGTTGCCATATACATGCCGCCACATGGAAGCATTATTTGCCCACTCAGGGACCAACTACGTAACGTACCTACTGGGTTCTCCACCTGTAACATTTTTAATCGAAATAATATCTCATCCCATTTCTATATATGATTAATGTCAGTATTACAACGTGATATTTCATCTTTGACCAACATTAATTAATATTATAACATAATATTATTTTAATTCTGATTAATACTAATAATTAACATTATATTTTAGTAACTACGATTCATTAATACATAATTATTATAGTAATTATGAAATTATAATTTGTTATAATTGTGTAATGGTTACATGATTATAATTGTATAGTAATTATGATCATTACAATAAAATAATAATAATAATAATTTTGAAAAATAAAATGTACAGAGAGGTAGGATGAGGCGTGCTTTGATAATAATTAACACAATCATCCTTTTACGATTTCAAATAAAATACCTTTTTTATTTTTATCCATTTTTAATTAAAGATTAGGGAGCTCAAAAGCCAGTGTATTCGGATTTTTGGATCATTATTTATTTGTTTGTTTTCAGTTTTATCTCCACGTTACACGTTTTTTTTTAATGAAATCTATTTTTCCATTTTAAATATAAGTCGCTTTATATTTTACCTCTAGATCTTTATTAAATTGTTTCATTTAATTTTACTCCAATATCAACGTCATTATGTCGAGATAATGACGCTGATGGAAGATATATTTTTTCCTGATGATATATATCTATTTAAAAATGTTTTTAGAGTTTAAGAATCATTAAAATGTATACAAATTAAATGGAAACTCCCACAATTTAGAAGGTTATAATTTAAAGAATTTTGGTGGGTATAATAAAAAAGTTAGAAAGAGTATTTATTTAAAAAAGAAAAGGTGAAATGCTTTTCTTTTTAAGAGGAGAACAAAAAGCAGAAAGCGCTTTTAATTTTTGCTCCTTGGAATTTTCTAAATTATAAAGCAACATAACGACACAGTTTGTTTCATGGAAAAATTATCCCAAAATCTCGACACAGTTTGTTTTAGAAAAAATTATCCTAAACTCTTTGATAGCAAACTCAAGTTCCTTTTCAATCCCTATATTAAAAAAAAATTATTTCAACTTCATATATATAAAAGTTTTATTTACTTTAACTACTTATTTATCTAATTATCCTTAATTATTATAGGTACAAACAGTTCAAAATAAGATATAATTCTTTTTAATTTAACATCATTTAACTAGAATCTAATATATTTTCTATTAAATTGAGTATAATCTAATTGATTCATCCTAAGTTAATTGATTGGTACGAACTCTCAGTCAATTGATCAAACGAAAAAAGAGTTATACTCAATTTTATAGAAAATATATTAAATTCTAATTTAAATGTGTTAAATTTAGAAAGAGTTATACTTACTTTGGACTTTTGGACTTAAAAAAATAACGATGATGTTCTCTCGTGACATATACAATTGATCGATTAATTTTTAATCGATAGAAACTCCTCCTCAATCAATATACCTCAATCGATTGAAGTAGCTCCAATTAATTGTGGGCAGCTCTGATCAATTCTCGATCAACAAGATTTGAAAAGAGTAGTATTCAATTTAATAGAAAATATACTAGATTCTAGTTAAATGATACTGAATTTAAAAGGAATTATACCTTATTTTATACTTTTATACCTAAAAATAATAAGGATAATTAAGTAAATCAGTATACATTAGGGAGTTGAAGTAAATAAAATTTTATACGTAGGGAATGAAAATAAATTTTTTCTGATATGAGGATTGACAGTAAAATTTAAAATATAAATAGGGATTTAAAGATAATTTATAATTTTTTTTAAAGCAAAAATCATAAGGTAACCAAATTAAACAAAACACCAAATCTACTTTCCATTTAAAAAAAGAAAAATTAAGAAAACTCCCATAATATATTTTAATTAACCTCATAGTATTTCTTATTATAATATTATTAGAATGGCTATCGCTAACAACTTAACATATAGTAACTATGTCATTATTATAATAGTATTTTTTGATTTTCAATATTATTAGAGTAACTACGATTATTTATTATAATGCGTAGAAGTTATTTATACTGTTGTTGTGTTATAGTAATTATTTATTAGTTTGTACTATTATTTTAAAGTGATTTTTAATAATTGAAAAAGATTTTGATGAATTTTAAATAATTTTAATTAAATTGATAAAGAATTTTTTAATATAATATTATTTAGAGTTTAAAATTTATGATTTAATATTTTAAAATTTACCTATAAATGTTTAGCGATTACTAAATGATTTTTGTACTAGAGATAGATACTATAATAATATTAAAATAAAAAAAATTGACAATAAAATATTTGATATGGTCTCTTTTATTATTATTTTGAAAAAAAATGTGTTATTCAATCGTATAGTAATTACCGAATAATTATTATAATATTATTTTTTATTTTCAATTACTGTAATAGCTACGACTAATTATTATAATATAGAAAAGTTATTTAATACTATTACAGTAGTATAGTAGTTATTTATTAGTTTTTATTATTGTCTTAAAGTATTTTTTGAATAATTTAAAATGATTGTGAAGAATCTTGATTAAATTATAAAAAGAAATTGATATAATATTATTTAAAATTTAAAATTCAATATATATATATATATATATTACTTTATACATATTAAAATATAATAGAGTCGCCGTTATATATTGTAAAAAAATAATAATCCTGATAACCATCCATCCTGAGATTACTAATTTTTATATATAGTAAGAAATTATGGATAGTTGTTATAATAATATTAAAATAAAAAATAATTTGATAAAAAATATTTGGCAGTATGTCTTTTTTTTATTATTATTATTATTTAAAAAAAAAGTGTTTTATTTTGACGATTTGTACCCGCTGGGTTGCCCTGTTGCATTTTTTTTATTTAAAAAAAAAGGTGAAAAATGAAGACATTGGGTAGTTTGTTGCATGATTAGCCGCATTGGCATTTTGGAACTTTAACAGCACAGTGATTAATTATGGCAAGTTACTTAGGACAACGGCACGCCACGCGTCGGACTTTTGAAGAAAACGTAACGTTTCAGACGCATCCCTCTCTACAAGTGGCAGAGGAAGGAGAGCCCTGTGTAGCACTACTAATGAAGCAGAGCCTCCGACTCCGAGCCAGGCCGTGCTCTCGAGGATGAACGGCGTCGTGTGGGCGGATGAGGCCGGCGTCGAAGAGGACGCCGAGTCGTGGACGAGAGTAAGCGCCTCCGGCGGAGTAATGGGGGATGGCAAGGACGAGCTCGGCCTCCCGAACTTCAAGACCATGCTCGACGATGAATGGTACTTTGGCGCCGCCGCCGCGGCATCCGCCCCCAACTTGGTGCCTGCCGCGGCCTCCGGTCACCGGCACCCCTTCGACGCCTTCCAGCACCATCCGGAGCTCAAAGACGTTAGCTTTCCCTCGAAACTTAAGCCGCATGAGACCTTGCTGCTCCCGCCCGTCGATGACCTAGATCAAAACATGCCGCCCTTTTTCACTCCGAAATCCGGGTTTTCCTCTCTTTTCGGTGCGGTTTGTTCGAGCCCATTCGAAGCCGGGCTCGATCTTGGGTGCGACGCTCCGGGGTTTCTTTCGGCACCCCACGCCACCGCTTCTTCTGTCATGATGATGAATGGAGTCGGTGGCGGCCGCGGTGAAGGGGAAGCAATCATGGGTTTCGCTGGAGTCGGACCCGGCAACCAACTTGGCTGTGCTGATCTGAGCTCAGCGGCCGAGTTCTCCGGTGGGCGTCTGCTTCCAACGTCCGAGCAATGTTCCGGTTCCATCTCTACTGCTGCCTTCAGTCCCATGAGCTTCGATTTCTTTGAAAATTCTCCATTTCTCAACGGGTCCAAAGTTTTGAGGCCATTGGAGATCTTCCCTTCGATGGGAGCGCCGCCGACTCTGTTTCAGAAGAGGGCCGCCGCCGCCGCCGCTCTCCGGCAGAATTCGGGCGTGAGTGGCGAAAATGGTGCATTTTGTGGGCTGTGGAGCCCGGAAGGAGTGGGGCAGGGCAACCAGGGGAAATTCACTTTGGAAGAAGAGATCGAGAAGATTAGGAACGGGAATGAGGAATACGAGATGGACGATGGAAGCATGGATGCGTCGGGGTTGAACTATGACACGGATGACGGTGCAGCAGAGGACCCCAAAGGCGATGAGACAGCAAAGGATGGCGGCATAGGGAGCAACTCGATTGCCCACAGCACCGTGACTGGTGGTGGAGACCGGAAGGGGAAGAAGAAGGGCCTCCCTGCCAAGAACTTAATGGCGGAAAGGAGAAGGAGAAAGAAGCTCAACGACCGGCTTTACATGCTAAGATCTGTGGTTCCCAAGATCAGCAAGGTGAAATGAACATCCTTCAGTTGATGGTTTCAATCAATAAATTATATTTCCTTCAAATTATCCAATTTTGTGTTCTTCTTCGGTGATTGCATGTCTTATGATAGCTGCTCAAATTTTGTAGATCGTCATTGCCAAGCAAAACACTTCACTTTTGCATGCCAAACCCAAATCATCCAGCTGCTCGATAATTTATATGCAACATGGCAGATTGTTCTTTGGGAATGATCTAGACTAGAAATTGTTCTTCCTAATACCGCGGCTATCTTAGTATCAATCAATTTCAATTATTCCCATAATTTGTTTATAGCTTTAGTTTTAAATTACCTTGTTCATGTATGTGTGGAATTCTTTGTTATGCTAGTGATGGTTGTCAAATTACATATCTAAAGGATTAGGAAGTGAAGAGAGCATCAATCTCCACTTCTAGGCATATATCGTTAAGTGAGGCTAAGCATGCTTACATAAGAAGATGTCCCTCACCTAAGTGACTTGATATTTTGGATAGGATAAATAGTTCTTTTGTTTCATACTCAACTAATATGTTTTGCTATATGGATCTTTTCTGATTTTGATGTATATAATTCCATATTGACCTTGTAGATGGACAGAGCTTCGATACTCGGTGATGCAATTGAGTACTTAAAAGAGCTTTTGCAAAGGATCAACGATCTTCATAATGAACTAGAGTCTACTCCTTCAAGTTCTTCAATTCCTGGTACTAGTGGGGCGAGCTTTCACCCTTTGACTCCAACACTGCCCGCTCTACCATGTCGCGTGAAGGAGGAGCTTTGCCCAAGCTCTTTACCAAGCCCAACTAATCAACCAGCAAGGGTTTGCATCTTCATCCAAATCTTTCCTTTCCTTAGTCAAAGCTTACAATAAAGATCCTGATTTTTGTCAGCAATTTTCTTTAACAGTTGCAATTTGGTGCAACTTAGCAACCATTTGAAGTTCCTTTGAGTGGCTTCCAAATAAAATGTTAAAATCATGTCTGTTTCCAATTCTTCTTTCACAATCAAGATGTGGAACTTAGGATTGAAAAAGGAAGTCCTATAGCAAAAGCATGATTATTGGTCAGAATCTTTCAGTGCATAGTAATGTTGTTGCAATTGCTGATGATAGACATTCTGCGATCGCAGGTTGAAGTTAGGCTACGAGAAGGCCGAGCAGTGAACATCCATATGTTCTGTGCCCGTCAACCTGGTCTATTGCTTTCGATCATGAGGGCGCTCGATGGCCTAGGGCTTGACATCCAACAAGCTGTCATAAGCTGTTTCAATGGATTTGCCTTGGATGTTTTCCGAGCTGAGGCAAGCTTTCTTCTCATTGTATATAAAGGCAAAATCTATTCCATTCCCTTGGACATGCCGCCTAATATTGTTGTTTTTCCGCCTCTTCCAGCAATGCAAAGACCCTGGTATTCTACCAGAGGATATCAAAGCAGTGCTCTTGCATTCTGCAGGGTTTGGCAACACAATGTTGTGAGCAGTAGCAGAACAGCGATAACATGGAATCTTGAGTACAATTCAATGTCAGTCTTTCTCGTCGTGCAATAATCATGTACAATTCAATGTTAGTTCCTATTGTTGTAGTAGACTGCAAGTAATATATTATTTTGTAATCAGACTATGCTTCAGATTGAATGGCATTGGTGGCTAGATCTCATTTAAATACCTGAATCAGATTCAACAGTAGTAGATCGTCAACTTAGTTCTTTCACAGTCCCATGCAAGATTTTACGTTGCTTCAGCTGCAAAACTTTTTTATAATTCAATGCTGCAAAGGCCTGATTGGCTTCTTCTGCTTGGACACACTCATGCAGAAAAGTGAGAACAAGGAACAAATACAAGAAGTTCGGGACTCTCCCTTTCCCCTCTGGGCGTTACATCACGGAGGCTTCATGCAGAGACATCATGATTGCAAAAAGACTGTTTAATTGGCTTCTTCTGCTGGGATTTATTCACACACATCGAGATTATAATGGTGGCAGCGAGTGGCATCATTGGGTGGTTCCTCCACATCAAAAAAGTTGCCTTAATATTCCTTGATTGACAGGTACTATGATATCAGATTCATAATAATTATTATTATGTGACTTTGGGAAAATTGATGTGATATATTGGTGGTGAAAGATGATTCGTTCGTCTTTAACATCTTCGTTAATTCGTCACAGAATTAATACGGAAGAGGTAAATTATCGGGACTATTAATTCGGATGCTGTAACTAGCACGTGGGGAAGATAGATATGTTGGCTTTGTCAGGATTTGATCTTCAGATTTCTTGATAGTAACACTCACATATTAATTATCAGTCCATCCCGTGAGAATCAATTGGTGTGACACACTGGCAGTAACAGTAGATGATCCTTTTGCTTTGTTAATTATAGTGTATAGGGCTCTATGACTTTATATATATTTACATAAAATAATATCTGAAATATTCATATATTTAGTTTTTATTTTACTGCAAATATGTCAACTAATGAAAAATATCAATCAACTGATCCTACCATCTTCAAATTTTAAAATTTAAGTAAATCAGTGGATTGATTTATTTTTTAAAACAAAGTTGATCATGGATAAAATTAATTGATAGACCAACAGATCTCTGATTGATATGAAATTAATTTTTATGTGTTAGTCTAATTTTCTTGATTATATTCATGTCCTTAAATATTAATTTGACTCAATATATTGAGAGTAGTGAATTTTTAAATACAAATTTGATTTTTTTAAAAAATTTAATTCATGTACAAAAAATTGTTACTCTCAATATATTGGGTCAAATTTATGTTTGATGACATGGATATAATCGGGAGAATTAGACGAATACATAGGAGCTAGTTTCATATCAATTCGATGTCGTTTTGTCCATTAGCCGATTTTACCCGTCCATCTGTCGATTTTGTCCAAAAGTGGTTGATGAACCAAACGATCTCAAATTGATATGAAACTAGCTCCTATGTGTTCGTCTAATTCTCCCAATTATATCTATGTCCTCAAACATAAGTTTTATCCAATATATTGAGAGTAGTGATTTTTTTAATATGAATTAAATTTTTGAACAATCAAATTTGTATTTAAATCGCCACTCTCAATATATTGAGTCAAATTGACGTTTAAGGGCATGAGTATAATCAAGAAAATTATACGAGCATATAGGAGCTAGTTTTTTGTCAATCCGATGTTGTTTGGTCCATTAGTCGATTTTGCCCAAAATAGCTGATGGACCAAACGAATCGGTTGATAAATCAAACGATCTTGGATTGACATGAAATTAACTCCTATGTGTTCGTCTACTTTTTCTAATTATATTCATAACTCAAACATCAATTTGACTCAATATATAGAGTACAATGATTTTTAACATAGATTAAATTTTTTGAATAATCTAATTCGTATTTAAAAAATCTCTACTCTCAATATATAGAGTTAATTGATATTTGAGGACATGAATATAATCAGGAGAATTAGACGAAAGTATAAAAGTTAGTTTATATCAATCCGAGATTGTTTGGTCCATCAACCGATCCATTTGGTCATTTAGTCGATTTTGGGCAAAACTGACTAATAGACCAAACAACATCGGATTGATATAAAATTGGTTTCTATATGTTCGGTTAGTTCTCTTAATTATATTCATGCCCTCAAATATCAACTTGACCTAATATATTAAGTGCAGTGATTTTTTGAACGTAAATATATTCGAAAAATTTAATTCATGTTCAAAAAATTACTACTCTCAATATATTGGGTTAAACTTATGTTTGAGGATATGAATATAATCGGGAGAATTAGACAAACACATGGATATAATCGGGAGAATTAGGCGAACACATAAGAGCTAGTTTCATGTCAATCTGAGGTCGATTGATTTGTCATCCGATTTTGGGCAAAACTGGTTGATGGACAAGAAAAATCGGCTGATGGACCAAACGACATCGAATTGACATGAAACTAATTTCTATGTGTTCGTCTAATTCTTCTAATTATATTCATGCTCTCAAACATAAATTTAACCCAATATATTGACAATAGTGATTTTTTGAACACAAATTAAATTTTTAAATAATCAAATTCATGTATAAAAAATCACTGCTCTCTATATATTGAGTCAAATTGATATTTGAGGACGTGGATATAATTAAGAGAATTAGACGAACAAATAGAAGCTAATTTCATATCAATCTGAGGTCATTTGGTCCATTAGTCGATTTTGTCCAAAATCGGCTGATGGACTAAACGAATCGGTTGATGAACCAAATGATCTCAGATTAATATGAAATTAGTCCCCATGTGTTTAGTTAGTTCTTCTAATTATATTCATAACCTCAAACCTCAATTTAACTCAATCTATTGAGAGCAATGATTTTTAAACACAAATTTGATTGTTTAAAAAATTCAATTTGCGTTCAAAAAATCACTATTGTCAATATATTGGGTTAAATTTATGTTTAAGGGCATGGATATAATCGGGAGAATTAAACAAACACATAGGAGCTAGTTTCGTATCAATCCGAGATCATTTGGTTCATCAGCCGATTTTGGGCAAAACCGACTAATAGACGGGCAAAATCGACTAATGGACCAAACGATCTCAGATTAACATGAAACTAGCTATTATGTGTTCGTCTAATATTACCGACTATATCCATGCCCTCAAACATAAATTTAACATAATATATTGACAATAGTGATTTTTTGAATACAAATTAAATTTTTTGAACAATCAAATTCGTGTTTAAAAAACTATTGCTATCTGATGGGGTTAATAGCCCGTGGCAAACACGTGGAATGAAGAGGCTGCGCGGCACGACATGACTGGTTAGAGCGATCCTTCTTCCGGAGCTCCAGGACGCCCCCTCTCGAGATAGCTGTGCCCGGGAGGAACAAATCTCCCGGGATCACCTCGGGAAGTTGGGACTCAGGATCACCCCGAGGAACTAGATCACCCCCGGCCCCCCCCAAGCCAGGAGTCCCCGAGATTACCTCGGGAGAGCGAAGCCCAAGTCACCTTCGACCGCAAATCACGAACCCCCTATTTGCGGATCCCTGGGTAATGATCACCCATATTTACGGGAAGATCAGGGCCCGTAATCCTCGGTCATTATCGCCATCATCCTTACAACGAACTAGATTCAATGAGGGCGAGGACTGTTACGGAGGAGATCCCGTAACCGAAGATAGGGGGAACATGGCGAGAAGCACGGAGACACGTACTATCGTCCCTGCCGTCATCGGTATAAAAGGTAGTCCAACCCCTCCGGTAAAGGGGTTATGCTCTCTTAACTCTAGACACATTTCCTTTCTTGCTGCCTTTACTCTCCCTAATACACTGACTTGAACGTCGGAGTGAGCTCTGCCGGACAATCTCCGGCATGTTCCCCTAACGCTCGTGTTGATCTCGCAGGGCACTGAGTTCCTCCCTGCCACAGCGACTTCCACGTGGGCAAAACCCCGGTGACTGGATATCGTCGTTGATTCCTTCCGGAACAAATTTGACGATGTCTGTGGGAATCTAGCAATGCACCTGAAGGAGCAACGATGGTAGGACCGGAGGGACAACCCCTTGTCCCTACGGGGGAGGACCTTGATCTGCACGAGGTCTTGCCAGAAGACCTCGCCAACCCTCGAGAAGAGGGAGGACCCAAGGAGGAACAGAGGAAGGTCGAGTGTGAGGAACTGCAGATTCATCCTCAACGAGGAGGGGGAGGTACGCGCATCCCCCTCGACCTTGCGCCGGAATTATGAAGCTATCTCATAGACTGTCTGCGAAACCATAAAGACGTTTTCGCTAGGGCTGCTGAAGAGATTAAAGGGGTCACACTGGAGTTGGCCATGCACCACCTGCATGTTACGCCAGGAGCCCATCCTGTGAAGCAAAGACGGAGACACTTCACCCCTAACCAAAATAAGGCTATTCGAGACGAAGTTCAGATGTTGTTAAAAGTCGGACACATCAGAGAAGTCCAATTTCCAGCCTGGTTGGCTAATGTGGTCCTCGTCCCAAGTCCGGAGGCAAATGGCGGGTTTGCATCGACTTTCGCGACTTGAACAAAGCCTGCCCGAAGGGATGTTATCCCCTGTCTCGGATAGACCGGTTGGTGGATTCTACGGCTGGTTGTGAGTTCATCTCGATGTTAGATGCTTACTAAGGCTACCACCAAGTCCCACTCGCTCCCAAAGACCAGGAGAAAGTCAGTTTTGTGACGGCTGACGACACGTATTGCTACAACGTCATGTCTTTCGGCTTGCACAATGCTGGGGCTACGCACCAGCGGATGATGGACAAATTCTTCAAGCACCAGATCGGGAGAAATATCGAGGTGTACGTGGATGACATCCTAGTAAAGACTGATAAGGGAGGGGATATGATAGCCAACCTCAAAGAAATAATCGCCACCCTGAGAGCCAACAGACTGAAGTTGAACCCTGTTAAGTGCTTGTTCGGCATAAAAGCGGCAGGTTCCTGGGGTACATGGTGACAGAGAGGGGAATCGAAGCTAACGCGGAAAAGGTAAAAGTCATTCTGGATATGACGCCCCCGCGCAACTTCAAGGAGGTGCGGCGGCTGAATGGAAGAATCACGATACTATCCAGATTCATCTCCAAATTCGCAGACAAGACCCTCCCTTCTTCAAGATTCTGAGGAAAGCCGTCAAGTTTGAGTGGGACGACTAGTGCCAGAAGGTTTTTGCAAATTTGAAGGCTTATCTCGCCGCCCTCCCCATTCTCCACAAACCTGTGGCGGGGGAGACATTGTTTGTCTACCTGTCGACCGTAGAGCAAACGGTAGGCTCGACGCTCGTCCGAGAGCAAGACCGGGTGCAATATCCCGTATATTTCTTCGGACACCTTCTAAAGGACGCCGAGACACGCTACACCATGATAGAGAAACTGGCGTATGCCTTGGTCTTGATAGCTCGAATATTAAGGTCATATTTCTTAGCACATCTCATCGTGGTCTTCAACAACAGCCCGCTCGCCCGAGTCCTCACTAATCTTGAGTCTTCAGGCCGGCTAATCAAATGGACGACGGAACTAAGTGAGTACGGCATCGAGTATCAGCCTCGTGCCACTATCAAGGCCCAAGCCCTCTCCGACTTCATGTTGGAGACTGTCTCGGGGACCGAGGCTGAAGGAATGTGGAAGGTCTATGTAGATGGGTCCTCCAACAGCCAGCATAGTGGGATTGGAGTGTTAATGATTTCCCCTTAGGGAGACACTTTACACTTGTCCATCCGGCTCCGCTTCAAAGCTACTAACAATGAAGCCGAGTATGTGGTGATCCTAGTAGGCCTGCAAGCACCCAGGCACATGGGGGCTTGTCGGGTCATAATATATTCGGACTTGCAATTGGTGGCGCAACAGATAAAGAATGATTTCGAAGTCAGGTGTGAGCGCCTGTAGAAATATATAGCCCTGTATGAGCAACTGAAGGCCTCCTTCGCGGAGGTCATCCTGCAAAAGATCTCCAGGTCGGACAACGTGTGGGTTGATGTGCTGGCCAAATTGGCCAGCTCCCTATCCACTTGGCAGCTGAATGGGCCTAGTACAGCAGAAGAGACAGTCGCACAAGTTGGAGAAGAGGCCGAGGATGATAGCCGGACCAACTGGAGGGATCCCTACATAGCGTTCCTGCGTAATGAGACCATTCCAAGCAGGGATCAAGAGAGCCGACTGTTCCGCCGCCGGGCAGGTAGATTCACACTGGTCGGCAATCAACTGTATAGGAGGGCATTTGCAAGACCCCTCCTAAAGTGCATCGGGCCGGAGGAAGCTAACTACGTGATGAGGGAGGTGCACGAAGGCATCTGTGGAAGTCACATCGGAGGAAAGTCCCTATCTCAGAAGATCCTCTTGGCAGGATACTTCTGGCCTACCCTACAGGCCGACACTCTCAAGTTCGTGGTCGGATGCGAAGCTTGTCAACGACATCACCATGTGACTCACCGCCCGATAGAGCCCCTGCGAGTGTCTACAGTATCCTGCCCTTTTGATCAATGGGGAATAGACATTGTGGGCCCGTTTCCCACTGGTCCTTAGCAGAAGAAATTTTTGCTGGTCCTCGTTGATTACTTCTCCAAATGGGTAGAAGCCGAACCTCTGGCGAACATCACGGAGGTTGCTGTGATGAAAATCCTATGGAGGGACATTGTCTGCCGATACGGCATCCCTCACAAGCTGGTGTCGGACAACGGAAAATTCTCCGGACGCAAGCTAAAGGAGTGGTGCGAAGGGTTAGGCATTCAACAGGCCTTCACCTCAGTCATATACCCGCAGAGCAATGGACAAGCCGAGGTTGTCAATCGAGAAATCCTGCGGGGACTCAAGATTAAGCTGGACCACATCGGAGGCAGCTGGATTGAAGAACTCCCCAACATTTTATGGTCCTACTGCACTACCCCGCGGGAAGGAACAGGTGAGAGCCCATTTCGCCTGGTCTACGGAGCTGAAGCTGTCATCCCAGTGGAAGTAGGGGAAGAGTCTACCCGACGACGATTCTATCACAAGGAAGACAACGATCAGGAACGAATGATTGACCTTGACCTCATCACGGAGGTTCGGGACAAAGTCGCGGCTCGATTGGAAGCATACCGACGACGAATGCAGCAAGCCTATAATCGCCGGGTGATCGCTCGCAGCTTTGAAGTTGGCGATAATGTATGGAAAAGAATCAAACCGATCGGCAACCCGGGGATGCTGGAGCCGCAATGGGATGGGCCATACGTCATCATCAAAAAGCTCACTGGGGGTAGCTATTACCTAGAAGACAACAAAGGCAATAGACTGGAAAGGCCCTAGCACGCCAATCATCTGTGCCTTTACCATACTCGGTGAAGTATTGCGTTGTTTGTTTACTCGTTGTATTCTTTGTTTCCACTGCTTGGTAGTTCAATAAGTCGAAAATGCAAATAATATGTGGAAAGCGTTGAATCCTTATTCCCGCAAAATCCTACTGCCTCTCGGTGAGTAGACTTGGCCTCGGTGCTGCACATGCTCGGCCAAGAGCTACAAAAACCCTATTGCCTCTCGGTGAGTAGGTTTGGCCTCGGAGCTATATACGCCCAGCCAAGAGCTGGAAAACCCTACCGCCTCTCGGTGAGTAGGCTTAGCCTCGGAGCTGCACACGCCCGGCCAAGAGCAGCAAAAACCCTACTGCCTCTCGGTGAGTAGGCTTGGCCCGGTGCTGCACATGCCCGACCAAGAGTTGCAAAAACCCTACTGCCTCTTGGTGAGTAGGCTTGGCCCGGTGCTGCACATGCCCGACCAAAAGCTGCAAAAACCCTACTGCCTCTCGATGAGTAGGCTTGGCCTCGGAGCTATATACGCCCGGCCAAGATCTGGGAAACCCTACTGCCTCTCGGTGAGTAGGCTTAGCCTCGGAGCTGCACACGCCCGGCCAAGAGCTACAAAAACCCTACTGCCTCTCGGTGAGTAGGCTTGGCCTCAGAGCTATATACACCCGGCCAAGAGCTGGAAAACCCTACTGCCTCTCAGTAAGTAGGCTTAGGCTCGGAGCTGCACACGCCCGACCAAGAGCTGCAAAACCCTACAACCTCTCGGTGTGTAGGCTTGGCCTCGGAGTTGTACACGCCTGGCCAAAACTGTGAAAACTCTACAGCCTCCTGGTGTGTAGGCTTGGCCTCGGGGCTGTACGCGCATGACCAAGAGCTGCTAAAACTAGACCCGACCCCGGGCCGGGTCTAGCCCGGACCCGGCCCAGGTGGCCCGTTGACCCGGTTCGCCGGGCCGAACCGGCCCGGCAGGATGCCTGGCCGGTTCCGGTTCCATCCCCCAGAAACTGTAAACCGGCTGTTAACCACCAATTCTCCTGAACCAGCGGTTAATCGCCAATTCGCATGAACCGGCGGTTAACCGTCGGTTCTAACGGCACTGAACCGCCGGTTCAGTGCCGTTGGAGGGTTTTTTTTATTTTTTTTCGACAGATGAGATTATTTGACCATTTTTTGATCAATGACTATGATTTAGTGACCGTTATGATCCGAACTCTATAAATAGGGAGCTCATTTCATCATTTTCACACACAACACAACTTCTCTTCTCTCAATCTCTCATTCTCAACTCTCTAACTCTCAACTTCTCTCCGTGTTCTTCATTTTTCGACGATAATGGAAGGAGGTCACGGAGCTTCATCATCTCGATCTCAGAAGGGAAAAGAAATTACATAGGAGGATCCCAACCTTCAAATTCAATCCACCGATGATCAGACCGAGGCTCAGCTCCAACGCCCTCCGATCCCCGAAATGCAAGGAAGTATCGATGCGATTACTTCTAAGGTTTAGAAAAATCCTCCTTTAAAATCGTCTATTTTCACTAAACATTTTGAGAAGGTCACACTTCCGTCAGGAAAAATGTGTGCAAAATGCAAGCATTATAATGCTTCCTACAAATTCCAAGCCGGCGACGGCTATGGGTCGTTGAAACGACATGTAGAAATGAAGCACCCGACGGAATATGGGCTTGATCGCTCTCAAACACAATTATTTAGATTTTCTAGTGGTAGTAGTACTGATTCTAGTTTATTTTTATATTCGGATAATAAATTAAGAGAATCATTAGCTAAATTTATTTTCGTAGAACATCTCTCTTTTAGTTTTGGATCTAAATGCACATTTAAAGATTTTTGTAAAGAATCTCTTAATCCTGCTGCTAAACGTGTACTTAGGACTACACTTACTCGTACAATTAAAAGATTAGTAAAACAAGGGGAAAAAATTTAATTGAAGAATTTAGTAAATTAAATAATACAGTTTCTTTATATTCCGATATTTGGAGTGATCATTGGCAAACTCATTCTTATATGGGTGTAACATGCCATTGGATTGATAACTCTTGGATCCTTCAAAAAAGATTATTAGCTTATAGAGTTATTAATGAATCACATACTGCTCATAACATTGCACAATTATTACACATAGTTTTAGAAGAATATGGATATGTTAAAATATAGAAACTCAGAGGGCTAAAAGGTAAAAAGGGATAAACTAAGGGCATAGGTTATATTAAATGGAAGTGGGGGCTTTAATGCAAATAGACCAGGCCTTTAATTAAACCTAGATCCGTCCCTGCGGAAGTTCACGAAGCCGAATCAGAGCCCTCTCCTCCTCGCACGATCGCCGCCGTTTCGACCTCTCGCCCTCTCGCTCCCTCTTACTCACGATTCAGCCGTCGGCACTCTTCTTTCCTCCATCTCTCAACCCTAGCGACAGATCTGAGGGTGGCAACGTTCTCGCCGATTCTAGTATGCTATCGTGGTCAAGACGAGACAAATTGGGATCGAGGGGTTGAGGCAAGATTTGGTACTGGAAACTCGCCGACCTTCCTCTACTAAGTGGGTTCCGAGGTGATCTCTCATCATTTCCTTTCCGGTTGTGTTTAGGTGGGCTAGCATCGCCGGCGCACCTTCAGTAAGCCAGCTATTGGAGCATGGGCGAAGGGAGTTCTACCGAGCTCACAGGAAGGGGAAAGAGGCTCGCGTGGGTGCATTTCCAATTTGATCTTGGGATTGTTTTGCTTCTAGCGATCTTGGTTCAAGTCGAATTTGAATAGAGAATAGCTGCGCCAACTCCAAATTGAGGTAAGGAGGATCTGTTGTAAGGTTCAGATCTGTTGCTTGGTCGTGTTTGGGATTCAAATTTGTGCAGGTATTGGGTTATGAATGTTTTGACTCTATGGGGATTGTGATTCGATTGTTGTAGGTTGGATGGTGGGCTATCTTGGCTAAGTGGTGTTTGGCTGAGTGATTGATGTTTATCTTCATGGATCCTAGGTCCAGGAGTTGGTTAATTAATAATGATAGTTAAGGGTGATTCTAATTAAATTAGTGAATTCATTTAGCTAAGTATTGTATGTGAACATAGCTAAATGCTTATAGTTCTTTATATGCAGGACATTGACATAACTCATTCGTCGCGGATATTATATTGGATGGAGGGTTTCTGGTCGCTCGGACTTTCTTATATCGAGGCGGGTACCTCTGTTTATGCATAGCTAGACATAGCTAGCAGTAGGGATACCTGATATTGTTATCTCTGTGCTTTTGCTTCGGTAGTTGTATTCTGTTAGCTTTACCACTTACTGTTTCTGTATGGATTGATGATGCACAGTTTACCTTATACCTTACGCTAGGATTTAGGTATGGGTGCATACCGGTTATCTGGACTACTGCATATCATGTAGATGACAGTAGGGATAGATAGTGGTTGATGCATGGGATAGCGACATGTATCATTATTGCACGTAGCATAGGGGACGACCTTTGACTCCCTGGAGGTTGAGATGGGTCGTCGTACTTGCTACACGTCCTACCTATCCGATGATAGCAAGGGACGTTTAGAGCGTACTTCACCCAATGGGGAGGTACGTTTATGGTCTCCGACCCTACCCATTCGGTCTCGCGTGTGCATTATCGACCGTCTGTTCGTGCAGGGAAGACCAGGTCACAGCCCTACCCATATGGTCCCGCGTGTGCATTATTGACCGAGGCGTCAGGGGTGACCCATGCTGCATCATGAGCATACTGTGCATTGATGCATATGATTGTGTTTGTTGCACTTGATTGCTGCACTTGGTTGACATGCATACTACCGGGTTTGGATCGACGCAGGTAGGTATGTAGTTCCTTTACAGCTTATGGTTCAGTTTTGCACTTCTTTTTACTGCAGTTATCTTCAGTATTATGATAGATAGATAGACGGTGACTTACTGCTATTATTTCTTCCTATGCACATTAGACTGTATTCGCTGAGTTCTTAGGACTCACCCCGTTGGCTATGTTTTTCTCTTATCAGGATGATCGTCTGGATTGTTCAGCAGTCTGTCCCAGTTCATGTGTCTCCGAGACGATTTCCGCCTGTCTTTTGGTTGTGGTACATGTCGATAGCCTTTTCTTTTATCCAGTGTATTTCTTTTCATTTCCGCTGTTGGTAGGTTATACTCTTTTGTGTCGTGTATTGTTACGGCAATATAGTTGTACTTTTGTGTGCCATGGAGGCTTTGATTCTGTTTTGGTTTTGTCGTAAGTCGTACCGGTACGTAGCTTTGTCGTCGTCTTCGTTTTTGTTGATTTCATACGGTTGTTCCAGCCCTATAGGCTGTGGTACAATCATCTGAGGTGGTCGTAGTTAGGTTTCTGAATTGTCCGTCGGTCGAGGGAGTGGCAGTCCGGTCGGTATCGGATGGGCATCTCCTCGGGGCGTGACAGGATCGACTCATCAAATATTTTCAATATCATTAGACAATGCTAGTTCTAATACTGCTTCAATAGATGAATTAAAATTTATTTGTTAATCTATTATTGGTGGTTTATATTTTCGTATTCGTTGTGTATGCCATATTTTAAATTTATGTGTTCAAGATGGATTAAAACTTTTACAAAATTATATTCAACCAATTAGAATCGCAATTTCGTACTTATGGTCTCATCCATCTATGATAAAATAATGGGGTAGATTTTGTAAAGCTAATGGAATGAGACCTTGTTAAAATACGAAAAGTTTAGAGGCTAAAAGGCAAAGATTCTTAAACTTAGGGGTTTTTATGGAAATATCCAAAATTGGATGGGGCTGGTTGCAAAATGGTAACCTTTTATTAATTTCCGAATGTGATCGCAAGCCCTAGACCTCGCGCCGACATCTTCTTCTCTTCTCCTGTCGCTCGAGCCACCTCTCCTCCTCTTCTCCTTCATCTTCTTCTGTTGTTATCTTCTTCCCCCTCTCCTTCTTCGATCTCGTCGGTGCCGGAGCTAGCGATCCTTCTCCTCTCGCTCACGGCTTCGTTTGTGATGCTCTCTCGAGTTTTCAGGGCGTGGCTGACATGAGAGCCTTAGATCGCAGCTAGGGTGGGATCGGGAGCAGATCGGAATTCGCCAGCACTCTCATTTTTCTCTCCCTGTCTCTACTACCGGTGAGCCCCTTAGTTTTGATCGCGCCTTTGATCTTGTGAGGCTAGTTGTTCCGGTACTTTGTGTGATCCACGGCACCCTGACCTAGGTTCGATTTCTGCTCTCCATCACAGTTGGGTGAGGGATTCCGTGATACAAGATTGGAGGGAAGAGCTAGCTAAGGGTTGGAGCCATTCAGGTTGATCTCTTGGAGGGGATATATTCCGGTTGAAGGCTGTGACAGATTTGGGAACCGGCGAAGATCCAGGGATTGCCTAACTCAGTGCGAATCTTGGTAAGAACTACTCTAAGTAAACAATTCTTTGATCGGAGATATTCTGGGCTTGGATTATTGCTTCGATTCAGGTGTTCCTTTGTTGTATTGGTTGTGGGATCTTCTCAAGTTAGCCTCTGTTGATTTTGACCCGAGGATTGGAATTTTGTATCTGTTAGTGCCTTGATTGGATTTCGATTCTTCCTTCTATTTCTGTGATACAGTGGTTAGATATACGGGATTGTTCATATTTTTGAATCTGCGTTTTGATCTCGGGATGGGCTGTGTGTTGTTGTGTTCTTGCACTGGTTTAGTTTTTTTGCCGTGAGCAGAGTTGATCAAGGATGACTCGGGCTATTGTTTTCCTGTTGCTGTGATCGGTGTAGAGCTGTGTATCTGTTTTGTGTTGTGGTTTAATTAGAGTTTGGATTAGTGTATCGGCTGTGATTAATTAGTGTGATTTCTACTTAGGTGGTGGAGTGTCTTGGGTTGATTGGGTTAGGGTTAGGTTGGACCTAATCTAAACCCAATCTTGGATGGTTGGGTTATTTAGTAAATGTATAATTAGCTAAGTGGTTGTTTGTATTTGATGCAGGACACTGATTGTCGCGGCTATCTGCGTTGCAGATATTATTTTGGGGACGGGGGGTTCTCGTCGCCTGGACGTCTCTAAATCGAGGCGGGTACCTCTGTTTATGCATAGCTAGACATAGTTAGCAGTAGGGATATCTGATATCTTTATCTCTGTGCTTTTGCTTCGGTAGTTGTATCCGTTAGCTTTACTGCTTACTATATCTGTATGGATTGATGATGCACAGTTTACCTTATACCTTACGCTAGGATTTAGGTATTGGTGCATACCGGTTATATGGACTACTGCATATCATGTAGATGACAGCAGGGTTAGATAGTGGATGATGCATGGGATAGTGACACGCATCATTATTGCACGTAGCATAGGGGACGACCTTTGACTCCCTGGAGGTTGAGATGGTCGTCGTACTTGCTACCCGTGTAGGGGCATATGTAGGCGACCCTTGACTCCCCTAGCGGTTGAGATGGGCCGTCAGACCTGCCACATGACCTGTCGTGCAGCCCCGTTGGCGGACCCGGGCACTACAGCAGGTCCCCTACCTATCCGATGATAGCAGGGGCGTTTAGAGCGTTACTTCACCCGATGGTGGGGTACGTTTATGGTCTCCGGCCCTACCCATTCGGTCCCGCGTGTGCATTATTGACCGTCTGTTCGTGCAGGGAAGACCAGGTTAGAGCCCTACCCACTCGGTTCGCGTGTTTCCGCGACCTATACCGACTGGTGTCAGGGGTGGCCCATGTTGCATCATGAGCAAGCTCTGCATCTCTGCACTTGGTTGTGTTTGCTGCACTTGATTGTTGCACTTGGTTGACATGCATACTACCGAGTTTGGATCGACGCAGGTAGGTATGTAGTTCCTTTACTGCTTATAGTTCAGTTCTGTATTTCTTTTTACTACAGTTATTTTCAGTATTGTGGTAGATAGATAGACGGTGACTTACTGCTATTATTTTTCTTCCTGTGCATATCAGTCTGTATTCGCTGAGTTCTTAGGACTCACCCCGTTAGCTCCCTGTTTTTATCTCAGGATGATGGTCTGGTGTGCCCGGCAGCCTGTCCCAGGTCGCGTATTTCTTCGAGATGATTCCGGGATGTCTCTTTTACTTTGTTGGTGGTACATGTTGGTACCCGTTTTCTATTTCTTTTACTTTACGTTTCCGCTGCTATATTCGTGTTTGATTTTGCCATTTTATACGGCGGTATAGTTGTACTTTTGTGAGCCATGGAGGCCTTGTGCTTTGCGCTTGTCGTAAGTTGTACCGGTACGTAGCTTTATCGTCGTTTTCCATTTTGCTCATTATACGGTCGCTTGTTCTAGCCCTATAGGCTGCGGTACAGGCCGACTGAGATAGTCGTGGGGGTCTGGTCATCTGAATTGTCCGCCGGGACGAGGGAGTAGCTGTCCGGTCAGTATCGGACGAGCGGCTCCTCGGGGCGTGACAATTTTTGGTATCAGAGTGAGGTTCTCGAGATACCTTGTGGTCTTGTGGGTGGTTCGGATTTTATGCTGAAGTCGTTTCTCGATGGACGTGATTGGGACATGGCGGCAACGGGACTCCTCCAGACGACACGAGGTATATGACAAGTCTTATTTACCTCTTTTGTATCTACTCTAGTGTAGTACTAGACATTCGACATTCCTTATTTTGATGGGATTGTATATCGACTTATATACTTGGCCGGTATGTACTCGTAAATATAGGTTGGCTGGAAGACATGTAGTAGATCCGTTTTATTCGCGACCATGTTGGTAATCAATTATAAGTAACTGGTTGACATGTTGTCGACTCGTCTAGGATGCAAAGAATGTTGATTCTTGAGTAGCACCGATATATGGTCGGAAGACGAGGGTCGAACCTGTCAATAATCTATCGGAGGTTTAGGAATTCAAGTTATAGATTTCCTGTCCTATACCAGTTGTATACTAGTATCAGTTGTTATCGACTGTGTGAGACATTGAGACTGCATATCGATACAGTGATGGTTTCTCCTATATCGGGGAGTTTTAGACTTCTGGTTTGCTCGTGCTGAGTAAGGTGACCTAGAGGGTACGAGTGAGTACACGACCTGCATTGATGCTGGAAGTGTAGTACTAGCTATATACTATAAGTGATAGTAAAAGATCGATATAGCTGGAATATGAGTATGACTTTCATAGATATAAATCTTTGTGGTATTTTGGTGTATATCATAGTAGATATATATCTCTTGAGTATCACTTATTCTTTTGTATACTCTACCTTAGATAGGTTGGATGGATATTTTCCGAGAGGGATTGGATAGCGATTCCCACAATGTTAGGGTGGGTATCCATTGACTTGGAGGTAGCTCGATTGACACCTAGTCAAGCTTTTCCAAATCACCATTATGGTCAAGGTTGACTAAGGAGATGATCGGATGACACGTTGTGAATTCGATTGTATAGTGAAAAATATTGATTCTTCAATGGTACCGACTGATGTGTTGGGAAGCTAGGGTTACATCGGACGACAACCTATTGGAGCTTGCGTATCGTAGTTGGCTCGACCGACATAGGATCGATCCACTTTAGCTCATGGAGCTTTGGGCGGTTAGAGTTATTTATTTTCGTACAGATATCCTAGATGACATGTTTTGAGGACATGACCTGCTGGATGCAGCAGAGATGATATTCACTGTTTATCATTTCAGTGGATAGAGGATAGATGTATCCTATTTTGTGGGACTTTTGACCTCGGATTTATTATACTTGGTTAGATAACCTAAATAGTACAGTAAAAAATGACTTGTACCGATCCGGAGGAGTGTAGAGCTAGTTGCTTGACACTTACGGGATTATTGCTCGTACTTGGATTGGATAACCAAGAAGGTACCTTTGGACTTCTGATTTGTGCAGCGATGCAAATCACTTACGAGACTGAGTTACCTTTATGTGAAGACACTAAGGACGGTACTCAGGAAACAAATAATTACTTTTCGATTACTTTGGGATACTCCTAAAAGATGGTGTGTCTCTATCGCCTTTTGGAGCGGAGTTGGAGTATATCGGGTTACGAGACGACAGTTAGTCGACTGATCTGACGCTGTTCTAGCCTATGAGGTATCATGACTCATAGACAGGTCATACTTGTTAAATATTCTTGATGATACATCGAGAATTAGGAATGGATATGGTGCGGTAAATTTGGTGTTAGCTGCATAACACCTAAGAAATTCGACCATAATCGGTGGAGGTTATCGAGGACGGGCTTCGAGGGGTAGACCGTTGGTTATCAAGCAAGGGTGGTTACGATCTGACCACCAAACCAGTCCATGTGATGGTTCATTGGCACTAGAGACGACGAGGTTGCAGTTATCTCCTCGTCTCCGGGCTAGCGGCTCTAACACGTGGATGTTAGGGTTTCCTATTGTCACTAGGCCATACTGATGACAATTGCAGCCTTAGCTCTCGGGCGTTTCCATAGTTCGAGAATTTTCGGACGTATGTCCGAAGGAGTGTTCTAGCGTTTTCTATAGTTTGAAAATTTTCTGACCTATTTACGGAGGAGCTTCCTTGATTATCTCACCTAAGGGGCAAGGGAGGCTTACCGTTCTTGGTTTGTGTGTTTTGCAGGTAATACCGAAGATACAGAGACTTGAGGCGTTTCCGTTGGTGGATCGATATGGGGAAGGATATCACGGATGTTGTGGTTAGATGTTTGGTAGGTTAGTAGATAAAGGTTGTGTTGGTGCAAGTTGCATCAATGATATTCCTCTTTAAGTGTTTTAATGTTTGACAATACACTTAAGTCAGTGATACATTGAACAGACAAAGGGGAGTAAGAGAGAAGTTACCAAAGCTGAAGAAAAGTCCTAATTAATCTAGGCATCGAAACCTTAAGACCTAGCGTAGGGCTGCTAGGCACCTAGCGAAGGGCTGCTAGGTATCGAAACCCCAAGACCTAGCGAAGGGCTGCTAGGCACCTAGCGAAAGGCTACTAGGTATCGTAACCCTAAGACCTAGCGAAGGGCTGCTAGGCACCTAGTGAAGGACTACTAGGCATTGAAGACCTAGCGAAGGGCTGCTAGGCACCTAGCGAAGGGCTGCTAGGCATAGAAGACCTAGCGAAGGATTGCTAGGCACCAGGCGAAGGACCGCTTGGTAACAAAGACCTAGCGAAGGGCTGCTAGGCACCTGGCGAAGGACTGCTAGGTAATGAAGTCTTGGTCCAAGGGACTGAGCAACTTAGCTGAGCGATGACTAAGGACAGGAGTAGAGACGGGTCGGGGTTCAGGCGTCTCGAGATCCGGAGTAATCGGAGGCTAAGCAAAAGTCCATCCGAAGGACTGGGTGGCAACCGTCTCCTGAAAGGAGTAGGTGAAGGGCGAGTTCTCGGGGATAGGAACTCGTGCCGGTTCGACCTAGGGTTTCGTGCAAATCCGAAGTCCGAACTAAGTCCTTAAGCTTAATATTATATGCATATATGCTTTGTGTTTGTGTATTTTGCAGGTAACAAGAACCGGAGACAAAGCAAGCCTTGCAGTGTTAATGCAGGGTGCTGCCCCAGTGTTGGGGGCGCCCCCAGTGTTGGGGGCGCCCCCATGCAACCAGGGCGCCCCCAGGTAGTACCAAACAGGCAGTTTTTGCGAAGCAGGGTGACAGGTGTCAATCGGGGCGCCCGGAGCGTCCGGGGCGCCCCGATTAGAAGCTGTTTTGCTGTTTCGAAGCTAGAACACAGGATAAGCCCTCACGGGGGCGCCCGGGTCATCCGGGGCGCCCTGGTCAAAGGTCTTATCACCTGCAACGAAGTAGGCGCAAGGATAAGAGTTGACCGAGTCTTCCGGGGCGCCCCCAGCGTCCGGGGCGCCCCAGGAGGCCTATATAAGGGGCTTCGGCCCCTAGGCTTCAAACACAACATTCCAGAGCAATTCTGATCATTCCGACCGACGACAGCACGCTAGATACGAGACTCTATGACCGGGAGGCTCCAGGAGGAGGTGCGCGGCACTTCGGAGGTCCAGATCGGCCGAGCTTCATACTTTTTCTCGTTGGTTTGCCTTTTAATTACTGTACTTAAATTTCCATATTATTGATTGTAATTCTGCACTGTAAGTCGGGTTACTCCGCCTCCGGAAAGTCCGGAAAGGAGACCAATAGTGGACGGGCGTTCCCGTGTATAGGCCTTGGATGTACTGACCCTGGGGGGTCGGGAACCAAGTAAAAATCCGCATGTCATTCTGTTGTGCATTTATTTTTCTGTTCTTATTTTCTGCTGCGCTACTAATATTCTAAGTCTAGAACGAACAAGTTTTCCACGAAGTTTCCGCGAAAGGTTTTTACGATCGATATTCACCCCCCCCTCTATCGACGACACCGGTCCTACAATTGGTATCAGAGCCGAGCCGCTCTTCACCGGACTAACCGCCGACAGAGCAAAGACGCCAGGAGTTGAGGGGGAGCCCAGGGGTGGATTAGGTACTTTGAATTTTAAAATGTCGGTTTTTAAATTCCATATTATCTGTTTCACGTGCAGGGAGAGAGGGCATCACAAAAATCAGTGCCCTACTCATAAGAATCGTTCGTCACCGGCGGCAAAGGAGATACCAGCGCCAGGAGTCCGGAATAACAAGGATCACGTGCAGTGCTTCAAGTGCAAGAAATACGGACATTACAAAAATAAGTGTCCGACAAAGGTACGAAAAATATATGTTCCAAAAATTTTACAAGTTCCTACACTGCCATGTGATAAAGTAATTTATTTTTCTGACAAAGTAGATTTACTGCATAGTAAAATTAACTCTTTGCATGTTAAATTACAAAACGTGAATATGACCAAAATATTAGAAATTAATTGTCTAATTCATAATATCAATTCAGAAATTAATAAAATTAATTCTGATAATTCTGATAATTTATCTAATAAAATTAATTCTGATAATTCTGATAATTTATCTGATAAAATTAATTCTAATAATTTATCTGATGAAATTAATTCTAATAATTTATCTGATGAAATTAATTCTAATAATTTATCTGATGAAATTAATTCTAATAATTTTTCTGATAAAATTAGTTCTGATAATTTTAATTCAGACAAAATTAATCCTAAGGATAAATCTGAATTCAAATTTGAATATCTTAAGGATAATTCAGAAAATAATTCTGAAAATCCCAAGATTAATTCAGAAATTAATTCTGAAAATCTTAAAGATAATCTAAAGATTAATGTTGAAAATATATCTGAGGATAATTTTCTCCTAGATAATAATTTAATTATAGATAATACTGAAGATTATTACAAAACCTTAATTAGTGGCCCAAATTACTCCACCTACTGTAAAGATATTGAAAAATTTAATCCTAAGGAGGATATAGAAAGATCTAATCTTAAGGAAGAGATAGAATTTTCTAAGATAAAGGCCATAATTAATAAAATTACAAAAATTCAAATAAATCAAAATTATTAGAAAAACTTGAAAAGAAAGATAAAAATGAAGAAGAAATTTTTGAAATAATAAAAATGATGAATTTAAACCCACAATTATTAATTAATCATTATAATCTAAATTAAATCTTAATTTAATCCTAATTAAATTCGAATTAAATCTTAATTTAATCCTAATTAAATCTGAATTAAATCTTAATTTAATCCTAATTAAATTCGAATTAAATCTTAATTTAATCCTAATTAAATCTTAATCTAATTTAAAGTAAAATTCAAACTTAAATTAAATTCAAATTCAAAAATTAAACTAAATTTAAATTCAAATTAAATTAAATTTAAATTAAATTAAATTAAATTAAATTCAAATTAAATTAAATTCAAATTAAATTAAATTCAAATTAACTTAAATTCAAATTTAAATTAAAATTCAAATTTAAAATTCGAAATTCAAATTTAAAATTTGAAATTCAAATTTAAATTAAATTCAAATTCAAATTTAAATTAAATTCGAAATTCAAACTTAAATTAAATTCAAATTCAATTAAATCTCATTCAAATTCAAATTAAAATTAAAATTCAAACTTAAATTAAATTCAAATTCAAAAATTAAACTAAATTAAAATTCAAACTTAAATTAAATTCAAATTCAAATTTAAATTAAATTTGAAATTCAAATTTAAATTAAATTCGAAATTCAAATTTAAATTAAATTCAAATTTAAATTTAAATTAAATTCAATTCAATTAAAATTTTACTTAAGTCAATCAATTTAATAAATTCAACTTTAATTGATTCAAATCAATTTAATCTTAATTAATTAATTTTCAAATTAATTCAAACTTCAATTAACTCAACGTCAAATCTTAAACTCAAACTAAAATAAAATTTTACACAAACTATAACAATTAAAAATTAATAACATTAAATATGTCAAAGTGGGTTGACATATTCGCAGGTTCACACGACATGTATCAAATCGGGAATTTGATACATTTTTAGAAACTTAAATAAAATAATTTGAATTGTTTGACTCATGCATAATTGTCATGCCATGCATTTGTTATTTATTTTGTTAATATATGACATGTCATTCATATTTAAATTTTATGCATAATTTAGAATGGCTATAGGAAAAAGAATAATTGAAACTTGATCAACCTAGTATTGGGTAGAGGTGAGATGATAGTACGTTAGGGAAGCCATCTTGGCGGAACTAGCTGAAGCTACCGATGCAAGACCTAAACTAGTTAGACCAGAATTTTTCAAAAAGTAATTTTGAAAATGAAATTTCATTAAAAGGCTTTGTCAAGGAAAGGGTGGATGATCCCATAAGGCTACGGCCAAAGAAGGCCTAGTGCCTCGCCAAGACCTGGAAGCCAATTTTTGAAATTCAAATTCAAGTTACTTCTTGTCAAATTCAAATCTAACACAAGCTTCAATTAATTCTTAGAGTTAATAAATTAAGAAAAATAAATTAAGCATCTCACAATACACCTATAAGGCAACTATGCTTGTTGTCTTGATACATCTAAAATGGGTGAGATGTTAAGGACTAATGAATTGAAAAATATTTGAATAAATTAAGAAAAATAAATTAAGCATCTCACAATACACCTATAAGGCAACTATGCTTGTTGTCTTGATACATCTAAAATGGGTGAGATGTTAAGGACTAATGAATTGAAAAATATTTTTCAAAATTGTCTTTCAAAATGGTTAAAATATTTTCCTAAAAATATATTTTCAAAATAGTGCTTCAACATAATAATGTTTTTATGGAATTCATATTTGTTTGATTGAATATACATATTATATGTTTTTCAAAAATTATATCTTTTCAAAATTGTTTGACTCACGCAATTAGACACAAGCCTCTTAGGACAACACTAAAGTTCCTTAAGGCACTTAGATAGAGTCAAACGGGATCAGATACAGGGGGAGTGATTTTTTTTTGGCTTTTGAAAACTACATTGTAAAAATTATTATTATTTGAAAATACCTTTCGAAAACTGAGCTTTAAAACGTTATCACTTGTGTTTTTCGAAAAAGGTTTAAGTTGTAAAATTTATCTGTCTTGTTTGATTTTGATAAACCCTAAAGACACAGAGGAATGTCCACTTCATAATCTACAAGGACTCCTAGGATGTGTCAACTTTAGGGGGAGTATAAATCAAAACTGCTGAAACAATCTTGTTTAATTAATTGTTTTGAAATTATTAAATAATTTTCTTAATTTGAATCAACCCTTAAGACTTAGAGGAAGAGTACTTGTGGTCAACAAGCTTCCCAGGACTGGGTCAAGTTTAGGGGAGGTCAAATTAAAAGAATTATTGAATATTTCAAATGTTTTCATGCGCGATATTTTCAAATCCTATTGAAAACATAAGTATTATTTTAAAATGCTATATATTTTTTTATTTTCAAAAATTCATCTGATTTTGATCAATTTGAAATAACATCTTGAGTTTGAAAAATCTTCCAGGACACTTAGGAAAATATCCTTGTAGTCAACAAGGTTTCCTATGATTGTGTCAGATTGGAAGATAAACCAAATCAAGTATTATAACTTTAAAATTTTTACATTTTTCAAAATTAATTATTCTGTGACTTATGAAATTTTTGAAATAATAGTTACTTGGGTTGGAAAATTTCCAGGACACTTAGGAAATGTCCTTGTAGTCAACAAGGATTCCCAGGATGGTGTCAGACTGGAAAATAAACCAAGTGAAATCAAATATCATGTTTTCACAAGTACTTATGTCTTTCAAAGCCTAATATTCTTTCAAAAGTACTTAATTAAAAAAAAAAATTGTTTGTATTTTTCAAAAGTACCTACTTTTTTCAAAAACCTCAATACATTTTTCAAAGGTACTTATATTTTTCAACAATTACTTATTATTTTTCAAACTCTGATCTTTCTTCAAAAATCCGACATTTTCTCAAAAGTAGTGTCTAAGTTTTATGAGTTAACACTTAAGTACTAGTTTTATGCTATGCTTTCAAAATTTTACCCTAAGTATTTTCAAAAATACTCTTATTGTTGGCGCAAGTATCTCTGTTTATTTTTTATGTATGACAAAGGGGGAGAGGTGTGCTGCTTAAGTTAGAAAAATTTTCTCCCAAAGATCAAAAATGTAGTTTCAAAACTTTTTTCATTTTTTTTCCAAGGATAGTGATTTAGCCCCTTTAAACCAATCTAACTTAAGTTATTGTCAAACATCAAAAAGGGGGAGATTGTTGGTGCAAGTTGCATCAATGATATTCCTCTTTAAGTGTTTTAATGTTTGACAATACACTTAAGTTAGTGATACATTGAACAGACAAATGGGAGTAAGAGAGAAGTTACCAAAGCTGAAGAAAAGTCCTAGTTAATCTAGGCATCGAAACCTTAAGACCTAGCGAAGGGCTGCTAGGCACCTAGCGGAAGGCTGCTAGGTATCGTAACCCTAAGACCTAGCGAAGGGCTGCTAGGCAC
This sequence comes from Boesenbergia rotunda, assembly GCA_024364735.1. Classification (NCBI taxonomy): domain Eukaryota; kingdom Viridiplantae; phylum Streptophyta; class Magnoliopsida; order Zingiberales; family Zingiberaceae; genus Boesenbergia; species Boesenbergia rotunda. The sequence goes on from JAGFNQ010002504.1 coordinate 228,545, forward strand.
CTAGTGAAGGACTACTAGGCATTGAAGACCTAGCGAAGGGCTGCTAGGCATAGAAGACCTAGAGAAGGATTGCTAGGCACCAGGCGAAGGACCGCTTGGTAACAAAGACCTAGCGAAGGGCTGCTAGGCACCTGGCGAAGGACTGCTAGGTAATGAAGTCTTGGTCCAAGGGACTGACCAACTTAGCTGAGCGATGACTAAGGACAGGAGTAGAGACGGGTCGGGGTTCGGGCGTCTCGAGATCCGGAGTAATCGGAGGCTAAGCAAAAGTTCATCCGAAGGACTGGGTGGCAACCGTCTCCTGAAAGGAGTAGGTGAAGGGCGAGTTCTTGGGGATAGGAACTCGTGCCGGTTCTGTGACCACCCACCTTTTTATACTAAGCTTTAAGATTACTACTACTTGACTTCCCTTAACTTGCTTTATTTTTTTTTTCTTCCTTCTCTTTTTTTTTCAAAAAAAAACAAAACAACTTTCATTTTTATTTGCTTTGCCAGGATTTAACCCCTAGACCTCTTAGTTGTAACACTAGAGTACTAACCAGCTGCTCTATACCACTTCTTTTCAATGGTACCAGTCGACTGCTATATAGCAGTCGACTGGTACCAGGCGACTGGCCTTTTGGCAGTCGCCTGGTGCATCGAACAGAAGCTACTGTTCGATAGGGCAGGTGACTGGTCCTGTACCAGTCGACTGGCACGCCTGAAAACCTGCATTTCAGACCTGAAACTCATCTCCATCCATCCACAAAACATATACTTTCAAGCCATACAAAGACATAACTCCATTTCTATACTCTATACTAGTTTTATAAACATTTTAGCAACTCAAAACGAATCCATTAACTTGAAATTAGGATCTTTGCGAGATTTAACAAAACTATCAAAATATAAGCAAAACACTCTAGAGTTTGTACCAAACTTAACCTCTATGCGTAGTTTAAACAAGGTCATTCATTCTACCACTTCAAAACACCAAAACACATGTTCTACAAAACTTAGCCCAAAGATCTCTTCCACGGTTCCGCCGCCACTGAACATCAAAGCAAGTCCCTTCGCCTCCTTAACTTATGCTTTTTCTTTACCTTTGTCTGTAATAGAAGGAAATGCAACTAATAAGCAAAATGCTTAGTAAGTAAATCCTAACTCACAAATCCAACGATAAGGGATAAACATGCTCTTTTCAAATAATGTTTGCTTCAAAACACATGCACTTTGAAATACTTACACATGGAAACTTTCATATACTTATCATGCTCAATCATACTTGAAAACATTTACTAGCACTAAAACATTGGCAAATCTAACATGCTCATAATTTCTATTGAAACTTACTAATGATACATTTCCATACTTTAAAACACAACTTCTTTGCTCTTCCCCTTTAACATGCTTATAACATAACCATGTTATCATACATAACAAAACATGCACTTTAGGAAATTGAAACACTTTCATATACTCATATACTTCAAAATAATAATCAACTTTCTCAGGCCTTGACACTGTACCATGGTATCAATGTACCAATGCGCGCATCCCTAATAGGTTTCGGGGTAACTAGCCACCGCAACCTATTAGAGCTTCTTTCTAACTTTCTGTGGGCCTCTCTTTTGCCCGGTACATGTCACTTTACAAAAGTAAAATACTTTCTTATTCATAATGCTTATACTTATCAAGCTATCTTTCTTTTTACATAAATCTTTGCACTACAAAACCTTACCCTTCTCACTTGGAACTTTCATCGAGCACCTTGCGTGCCCTTAACCCAAAACTAAATTTTGGGACTTTTCAAGAACTTGGTCTTCCATACTTAGGTCACATATATAAAAATCCACTCTAATTCAAGTTCTATGATTAAAAACATGTATTCCTGAGAAATTTAATCACACAATAAACACTATTCTCCAAACATGCACATAAATCACAAAATCAAGGTTCTACAACAAGGAAACTACATGTGAAGCTACTCCTATTGCAGGTGAGTGATTTACTTACCCTTTTCTTGAAGAAAACTCACTAAGTATCTCGAAATTTCTAGTGTAAGGCTCTTTTCCTCTTCCTTTGCAAGAAAACTTCACCCTTGGCCCTAGGGAAGAAGCCCTAGGTTTTCTACTTCAAGAGGAAGAAGAAGGAAGAAGAAAACTCCCCCTTTCTCCCTATTTTCACAGCTTCCTCCCTTGGCTCGCGCGGCCTCCCAAAACCCTAAGAGGGGTCTTAACACAACTTAAGTGGAAGTTTAATACCTCCTCATGAAACGGGCTAAATCAACTATAATATTATTTCGCTTCATCCTTTTCTGTTCTTGATACCCTAGCCCAGCTGGTTACTTGGCTGCCCTTAAGGCTTTGCTTCTCCTTGTGGTCGCGGGATCAATCCCCACCCGACCCCCTTTAATTTTTTTTTCTAATTTCATTCCGAAAAAATGCTATAATATTCTGAAAAATGCTAGAAAAATTCCTAAAAATCCCTAATAATACCAGGAAATTATTGGGTGTTACAGGTTCGACCTAGGGTTTCATGCAAATCTGAAGTCCAAACCAAGTCCTTAAGCTTAATATTATATGCATATATGCTTTGTGTTTGTGTATCTTGCAGGTAACAAGAACCGGAGACAAAGCAAGCCTTGCAGCGTTAATGCAGGGTGATGCCCCAGTGTTGGGGGCGCCCCCAGTGTTGGGGGCGCCCCCATGCAACCAGGGCGCCCCCAGCAAGGGGGGCGCCCCCAAGTAGTACCAAACAGGCAGTTTTTGCGAAGCAGGGTGACAGGTGTCAACCGGGGCGCCCGGAGCGTCCGGGGCACCCCGATTAGAAGCTATTTTGCTGTTTCGAAGCAAGAACACAGGATAAGCCCTCACAGGGGTGCCCGGGTCATCTGGAGCGCCCTGGTCAAAGATCTTATCACCTGCAACGAAGTTGGCGCAACGATAAGAGTTGACCGAGTCTTCCGGGGCACCCCCAGCGTCCGGGGCGCCCCCAGGAGGCCTATATAAGGGGCTTCGACCCCTAGGCTTCAAACACAACATTCCAGAGCAATTCTGATCATTCCGACCGACGACAACACGCTAGAAACGAGGCTCTACGACCAGGAGGCTCCAGGAGGAGGTGCGCGGCACTTCGGAGGTCCAGATCGGCCGAGCTTCATACTTTTTCTCGTTGGTTTGCCTTTTAATTACTGTACTTAAATTTCCATATTATTGATTGTAATTCTGCACTGTAAGTCGGGTTTCTCCGCCTCCGGAAAGTCCGAAAAGGAGACCAATAGTGGACGGGTGTTCCCGTGCATAGGCCTTGGATGTACTGACCCTGGGGGTCGGGAACCAAGTAAAAATCCGCGTGTCATTCTGTTGTGCATTTATTTTTCTATTCTTATTTTCCGCTGCGCTACTAATATTCTAAGTCTAGAACGAACGAGTTTTCCACGAAGTTTCCACGAAAGGTTTTTACGATCGATATTCACCCCCCCCTCTATCGACGGCACCGGTCCTACAGGTTGAACCTTAGGGATCCACTGGGTTATATTAGACGTTTCCAATTTATGATTGGAAATAGGAATATGTATTAAGGACCTTGTCAGGGATTTACTTAGGACTCAGGGAGGGTTTGAAGTGAATTGGGTGATCGTTCCAATTTGCGCAGTTCCTTGGGTTTGGCTGGTCATTACCGATGCTTGGTTGAGAGTTCTCCAACATTTCATCATCACTTACACGCCTGATCAGGAAAGGCGTGAAGTTGTATGGACTGAAGCCAGCAAGACCAGCTTTCAGGGGCCGAATCGGAGGTTGGTATCTGGGCCAGTTCTAGTACTATCTTCTGGAGAGGGTGATTTCACTATGTTTATTGAAGTCCCTCTCCTGGGACTAGGCGCAATAGTCACGCAGTATGGACGGGTGGTTGCTTGTGTTTCGCGGCAGTTGAAGGAGCATGAGAGGAACTACCCTGTTCACGACCTAGAGTTGACTGCTATCACTTTGCGTTGAAGATCTCAAGGCATTATCTTTATGGGATCACTTTCGAGATCTCCACCGACCATCGGAGCCTTCAGTATCTATTCACTCAGCGAGAGCTGAATCTCCGACAGAAGTGCTGGAGGGAGTTTCTGAAGGATTACGACTGTGCCATTAGCTACCATCCTGGGAAAGCTAATGTAGTCGCCGACGCCTGAGTCGGAAGTCTAGAGCTATTTGGCATGCCACCGAGTGATGGTCACGGATTTGATTCAGAGTTTCTTTGAGCTGGGGTTAGAGGAGCAGTCTCGGACAGAGAGAGAGGACTGCTAGTGACTTTGATGGCCCAGTTAGAGATTCGGACGAGGATCAGAGAGGCCCAGGCCAATGACCAGCATATTCAGTTTCTGGGTAGCCAGGCGATTTCGAGAGAGCAGTCGGATTTCACACGTGATGAGGAGGGTGTTCGGTACTTCCGAGGGAGGTTGTGTGTACCAAAGGCGCCCCCTATCTTAGAGGAGTTGCTGCAGGAGGCTCACCGATCACATTTTGCTATTCATCCGGGTAGCACTCGAATGTATCATGATTTGAGATGTTCATATTGTTGGAACTGCATGAAGAGAGACATAGCGGAGGTTGTTGCAAAATGTCTCGTTTATCAGCAGGTTAAGGCAGAGCATCAGAAACTTGCTGTACTTTCCAAAAGATCCTCATTCCCGAGTGGAAGTGGGAGCAGATCGCCATGGATTTCGTCATGGGTTTGCCGAGGACTAGGAGAGATCATGATGCGATTTGGGTAGTCGTGGACCGACTAACCAAATCTGCTCACTTCTTAGCTATCCGGAGGACAGCCTCTCTTGATAGATTGGCAGAGTTGTATTGCCGGGAGATAGTCAGATTGTACGGAGTTCCTTTGAGTATTATCTCGGATAGGGATCCGCGTTTTACATCTCGGTTCTGGCAAAGTTTGTAGAGGGCTATGGGCACAGAGCTCCGTCTCAGCATAGCTTTTCATCCCCAGACAGACGGACCGTCAGAGCGTACGATCCAGACTTTGTTGGATTTACTGCGCTCGTGTGTGATGGACTTTGGGGGGCAGTTGGGAGGACCATTTGCAATTGGTGGAGTTTGCCTACAACAATGGCTTTCATTAGACGATACAGATGGTACCGTTTGAGGCGTTGTACGGTAGGGCGTGCAGGACACCCACCCTCTGAGATGAGGTCGGTGAGACTCAGCTGTTGGGACCCAGAGAGTTCAGCACGAGGCAGAGTAAGTACAGATTGTCAGACTGAGATTATTGCAGTACAGGATCGCTAGAAGAGCTATGCTGACCGAAGGCGCAAACCCATAGAGTTTGCTGTGAGTGGACATGTCTTTCTTCGAGTTTCACCCATGAAATGGGTTTTATCTCAGAAGTAAGCTAGCTCCACGGTATGTTGGTCCGTTCCAGATTCTGGAAATGATTGGGGTTATAGCTTATCGCTTAGCACTTCTATCGTCTTTACCGGCGTCCACGACGTGTAGCATGTATCCATGCTGAGAGGTCATGTGCCAGATTCCACACTCATATTATTCGAGGCGCTTGTTCCGCTCCAGTCTGACAGTACTTATGAGGAGGTATCTGTATGAATTTTGGGTTTCAAGGAGCGTTGGTTGCGGAACAAGGTAATCCGATTGATTAAAGACAGATGGCAGCACCATGCAGATGCCGAGACGACTTGGGAGCTAGAGGATATTATCCGAGCTCGCAACCCCCACTTGTTTGATTGAGGTACGTCTGGGTGATACGTTCAGTATTTTGTACTGTTTGCCCGTACCTAGCACATGTGATAACAAATTTGGGGACCAAATTTTTATTAGTGGGGGAGAATGTTAAAATACGAAAAGTTTAGAGGCTAAAAGGCAAAGATTCTTAAACTTAGGGGCTTTTATGGAAATATCCAAAATTGGATGGGGCTGGTTGCAAAATGGTAACCTTTTATTAATTTCCGAATGTGATCGCAAGCCCTAGACCTCGCGCCGACATCTTCTTCTCTTCTCCTGTCGCTCGAGCCACCTCTCCTCCTCTTCTCCTTCATCTTCTTCTGTTGTTATCTTCTTCCCCCTCTCCTTCTACGATCTCGCCGGTGCTGGAGCTAGCGATCCTTCTCCTCTCGCTCACGGCTTCGTTTGTGATGCTCTCTCGAGTTTTCAGGGCGTGGCTGACATGAGAGCCTTAGATCGCAGCTAGGGTGGGATCGAGAGCAGATCGGAATTCGTTAGCACTCTCGTTTTTCTCTCCCTGTCTCTACTACCGGTGAGTCCCTTAGTTTTGATCGCGCCTTTGATCTTGTGAGGCTAGTTGTTCCGGTACTTTGTGTGATCCACGACACCCTGACCTAGGTTCGATTTCTGCTCTCCATCACAGTTGGGTGAGGGATTCCGTGATACAAGATTGGAGGGAAGAGCTAGCTAAGGGTTGGAGCCATTCGGGTTGATCTCTTGGAGGGGATCTGTTCCGGTTGAAGGCTGTGACAGATTTGGGAACCGGCGAAGATCCAGGGATTGCCTAACTCAGTGTGAATCTTGGTAAGAACTACTCTAAGTAAACAATTCTTTGATCGGAGATATTCTGGGCTTGGATTATTGCTTCGATTCAGGTGTTCCTTTGTTGTACTGGTTGTGGGATCTTCTCAAGTTAGCCTCTGTTGATTTTGACTCGAGGATTGGAATTTTGTATCTGTTAGTGCCTTGATTGGATTTCGATTCTTCCTTCTATTTCTGTGATACAGTGGTTAGATATACGGGATTGTTCAGATTTTTGAATCTGCGTTTTGATCTCGGGATGGGCTGTGTGTTGTTGTGTTCTTGCACTGGTTTAGTTTTTTTGCCGTGAGCAGAGTTGATCAAGGATGACTCGGGCTATTGTTTTCCTGTTGCTGTGATCGGTGTAGAGCTGTGTATCTGTTTTGTGTTGTGGTTTAATTAGAGTTTGGATTAGTGTATCGGCTGTGATTAATTAGTGTGATTTCTACTTAGGTGGTGGAGTGTCTTGGGTTGATTGGGTTAGGGTTAGGTTGGACCTAATCTAAACCCAATCTTGGATGGTTGGGTTATTTAGTAAATGTATAATTAGCTAAGTGGTTGTTTGTATTTGATGCAGGACACTGATTGTCGCGGCTATCTGCGTTGCAGATATTATTTTGGGGACGGGGGGTTCTCGTCGCCTGGACGTCTCTAAATCGAGGCGGGTACCTCTGTTTATGCATAGCTAGACATAGTTAGCAGTAGGGATATCTGATATCTTTATCTCTGTGCTTTTGCTTCGGTAGTTGTATCCGTTAGCTTTACTGCTTACTATATCTGTATGGATTGATGATGCACAGTTTACCTTATACCTTACGTTAGGATTTAGGTATTGGTGCATACCGGTTATATGGACTACTGCATATCATGTAGATGACAGCAGGGTTAGATAGTGGATGATGCATGAGATAGTGACACGCATCATTATTGCACGTAGCATAGGGGACGACCTTTGACTCCCTGGAGGTTGAGATGGCCGTCGTACTTGCTACCCGTGTAGGGGCATATGTAGGCGACCCTTGACTCCCCTAGCGGTTGAGATGGGCCGTCAGACCTGCCACATGACCTGTCGTGCAGCCCTGTTGGCGGACCCGGGCACTGCAGCAGGTCCCCTACCTATCCGATGATAGCAGGGACGTTTAGAGCGTTACTTCACCCGATGGTGGGGTACGTTTATGGTCTCCGACCCTACCCATTCGGTCCCGCGTGTGCATTATTGACCGTTTGTTCGTGCAGGGAAGACCAGGTTAGAGCCCTACCCACTCGGTTCGCGTGTTTCCGCGACCTATACCGACTGGTGTCAGGGGTGGCCCATGTTGCATCATGAGCATGCTCTGCATCTCTGCACTTGGTTGTGTTTGCTGCACTTGATTGTTGCACTTGGTTGACATGCATACTACCGGGTTTGGATCGACGCAGATAGGTATGTAGTTCCTTTACTGCTTATAGTTCAGTTCAGTATTTCTTTTTACTACAGTTATCTTCAGTATTGTGGTAGATAGATAGACGGTGACTTATTGCTATTATTTTTCTTCCTGTGCATATCAGTCTGTATTCGCTGAGTTCTTAGGACTCACCCCGTTAGCTCCCTATTTTTATTTCAGGATGATGGTCTGGTGTGCCCGGCAGCCTGTCCCAGGTCGCGTATTTCTTCGAGATGATTCCGGGATGTCTCTTTTACTTTGTTGGTGGTACATGTTGGTACCCGTTTTCTATTTCTTTTACTTTACGTTTCCGCTGCTATATTCGTGTTTGATTTTGCCATTTTATACAGCGGTATAGTTGTACTTTTGTGAGCCATGGAGGCCTTGTGCTTTGCGTTTGTCGTAAGTCGTACCGGTACGCAGCTTTATCGTCGTTTTCCATTTTGCTCATTATACGGTCGCTTGTTCCAGCCCTATAGGCTGCGGTACAGGCCGACTGAGATAGTCGTGGGGGTCTGGTCATCTGAATTGTCCGCCGGGACGAGGGAGTAGCTGTCCGGTCAGTATCAGACGAGCGGCTCCTCGGGGCGTGACAGACCTAAAAAATTTCCACGTGATGTTCCAACACGTTGGAATTCAATATATCAATTATTACAAGATTCTTTTCAATATAAAGATTTATTATGTTTATTTTTTGCACAAAATAGTAATACTAATATATATTTATTATCACAACAATGGAATATTTGTAGTAATATTTGTGAAATTTTAAAAGTTTTTAACGATGCAACTGAACAACTTTCTGATGTTTATTATCCTACTGCTCATTTAATTTTAGTGAATTTTTGTAGTATAGTATTAATATTAAATGAACATGTAAATGATGGAGTTTTAACTTTATGTATAATAGCTATGAAAACTAAATGAGAAAAATATTTTTATTTAATTCCTGAAATTTATTTAATTGTATTTGCTTTAGATCCTAGATTTAAATTAGAAGTTTTACAAGAAATGTTAACTTTATATTATGACGCTTTAATTCCTATTAAAGATTCTTCCTCTCCGGATCTAGCTAATATTGTATATAATATTAAAAATTATTTATATGATCTTTATAATCAATATTATGTTAAATATGGAATACAAACTAATATTTCTGAAACACAACAACCTACTACTACTAATTTAAAGCTTACAAAAGCACAACTTTTATTAAAAGAACGGACGAAACGTCCACGAGAATCCTTAAGTTCCACACAGGAACTTGAGAATTATTTTACGACTTCTTTTGATTTTAATGAAGCAGATAGTGAAGACTTCGATATCTTGATGCGGCGGTCACAGAAGGCTCAAAGCTTTCCCGTTCTCTCCATGATCGCAAAAGAAATTTTAGCTTCTTCAGTGTCAATTGTTGCCGTGGAGCAGACGTTCAGTGTCGTCGGCAACATATTAGATGAACGACGATCAACTATGTCTCCCGACTCATTGGAAGCTCAAGCATTACTTGATGATTGGACCAAAGCCGAGAAGCGAATCCAAGGAATGCAACTTTCAGAAGACGAAGTCGAAGAATTTGATATCGAAGGAACAAATATAACGGGAACAGGAGGAAATGGAAGTGAGTGAGAAAGGTAAAAATGTAAAAAATGTAAAAGGGTAAAAATGTAAAAGAACTACGTGGGCTTTGATTCCCCTACACCCTAAGGGGATACGTAGGCAACTTATATAAGTGCAAGCCCTTTTTTTTAATAAAATTTATTTTTTTTAATTTTTAATTTTTTAATATAATAATCTTGAACCGTGGCGAACCGTGAACCGGCGGTTCTGAACCATCGAACCGTCGGCTCCGAACCGTGGTCGGGTCTAGCTAAAACCCTACGGTCTCTCGGTGAGTAGGCTTGGCCTCGGAGCTATATACGTCTGACCAAGAGCTGGAAAATGCTATTGCCTCTCGGTGAGTAGGCTTGGCCTCGGAGCTGTGCTGTACACGATCGACCAAGAGCTGTGAAAACCCTACAGCCTCTCGGTGTGTAGGCTTGGCCTCGGAGCTGTACGCGCCCGGCCAAGAGCTGCGAAAACCCTACAACCTCTCGGTGTGTAGGCTTGGCCTTGGAGCTTTACGGGCCCGGCCAAGAGCTACGAAAACCCTATAGCCTCTCGGTGTGTAGGCTTGGCCTCGGAGCTATATGCGCCCGACCAAGAGCTGCTAAAACCCTACAGCCTCTCAGTGTGTAGGCTTGGCCTCGGAGTTGTACACACCCGGCCAAGAGCTGCGAAAACCCTACAGTCTCTCGGTGTGTAGGCTTGGCCTCGGAGTTGCACATACCCGGCCAAGAGCAGCAAAACCCTATAGCCTCTCGATGTGTACGCTTGGCCTCGGAGTTGTACACGCCCGGCCAAGAGCTGCGAAACCCCTACAGGCTCTCAGTGAGTAGGCTTGACCTCGGAGCTTTACGTGCCCGGCCAAGAGCTGCGAAAACCCTACAACCTCTCGGTGTGTAGGCTTGGCCTCGGAGGTGTACAAGACCGGCCAAGAGCTGCTAAAAACCTACAGGCTCTCGGTGTGTAGGCTTGGCCTCAAAGCTGTACACGCTCGGCCAAGAGCTGCGAAAACCCTACAGCCTCCCGGCGTGTAGGCTTTGCCTCGGAGCTATACGCGCCCGGACAAGAGCTGCGAAACCCTACAGCCTCTCGGTATGTAGGCTTGGCCTCGGAGCTATACACGCCCGGCCAAGAGCTGTGAAAACCATACAACCTCTTGGTGTGTATGCTTGGCCTCAGAGCTGTACGCGCCTGGCCAAGAGTTGCAGAAACCCTACAACCTCTCGGTGTGTAGGCTTGGCCTCAGAGCTGTACACTCCCGATCAAGAGCTGTAAAAACCCTACAACCTCTCGGTGTGTAGGCTTGGCCTCGGAGCTTTACACTCCTGGCCAAGAGGTGCGAAAACCCTATAGCCTCTCGGTGTGTAGGCTTGGTCTCAAAGCTATACGCGCCCGGCCAAGAGCTACTAAAATCCTACAGCCTCTCGGTGTGTAGGCTTGGCCTCGGAGTTGTAGGCGAACCCTCAGAAGAGATCCCCTCTATCCGGATGGATTGGAAACTACTTGGCACTTTCTTCTTTACCATTGGGGCCTTTCGAGGGGAGCGGGGCGGGTCCTTGGGTGCCCCCTTGCCACGAGGAGCAGTCGGAGGGCCGACTGGGGGAGCCGGGGCATTAACGACGGGAGCAGTGGCCTCAACGACAGAGGAAGAAGCTCTTTCCCGAACTCTCGGGGTCTGTGCAGCCGCATCCTCGGAGGTAGCAGAGCGTAAGAACTCTACATTTATTCTGTTCATAACTGTCATACTTCATTGATGTTTACCTTATTTTCTTAACTGTTATAAGTTTTTACTTAACTTTGAATTGTGTTGCCATAAATCAAAAAGGGGGAGATTGTTGGTGCAGGAAGCACCATATTGAACCTTGTTTTGATATTGGCAAAGAATTCAAAGTTAAGTACTATTTGTGGTATAATGTGTTCACTGAGTGTGCAGAAAGAAGTCCTGGCGAAGGGCAGTTGGGCACCTAGCGAAGGACTGCTAGGCATCGAAACCCTAAGACCTGGCGAAGGGCTACTAGGCACTTGGCGAAGGGTTGCTAGGCATCAAAGACCAGGCAAAGGGCTGCTAGGCACCTGGCGAAGGGCTGTTAGGCATCGAAGACCTGGCGAAGGGCTGCTAGGCACCTGGCGAAGGGCTGCTAGGCATTGAAGACCAAGCGAAGGGCTGCTAGGCACCTGGCGAAGGGCTGCTAGGCACCTGGCGAAGGGCTGCTGGGCAAAAGTCCAACCGGAGGAGCCGGTTGGCAAAAGGTAAACTCTCCTGAGAGGAGTAGGTGAGGACGCGTTCCCCGTCGAGGGAACAGTAGGCGTCGGTTCGACCTAGGATTCCATTTGGGAGACCCGAAGTCAGAACCAAGATAGCTACGGCTGTAAAAATTAATCAATATTCTTGCTGTGTTTGTTGTGGAACTAACCTTGGATGCAGGGACCGAAGGAGTGTGTTTCTGCAGCTCAGAACGCCCCAAAGAGGAGGGGCATGTAGCTGGGCTAGGCGCCCGGGAGGTCCCGGGCGCCCAAGGTCAAAGCCAAAGATGAGTCGAAGCAAAATCAGCCATGAAGCCACAGGACCCAGTCAACCTGGGCGCCCGGGAGGTCCCGGGCACCCCAGTCAGCTCCAGAGCCGATTCGAAGGGGATAAGCACTGACCAAGCTTTGGATAGAGGTTCTCGGATCCGAAGGCACGTGTCAGGCGCCCCCAAGAGCACTATAAAAGAGGCTCAACCCCTAAGGTTTCAACATCACTTTTTTCAACGCTTCCAAGCTTTTCGTTCAAGCGCTCTACTCCGGCAAACTCCGTTCTCGACATTCCAGCGCTGACGATGACCCTCTGCTCCGAAGTACGATCCACATCAGGGCGTCGGTAACGAAAAGTGTAATTCATTTACTTACTGCACTATTCTTGTATTAAATCTGTAAACCTTTATGCGAATATATAATTGCCCGCAGTAAACGGTCAAGGACCGTGGACCTTGGAGTAGGAGCCGACCGCGACTCCGAACCAAGTAAAAATACTTGTGTTCTTTGTGTGTTTTAATTCCACTGCATTTTCTCTTTCTTATCCGAAAAGTTTTTCACGATATTCACCCCTCCCCCCCTCTATCGTGTTTCTCGATCCAACAAAAACTTCAGGTCGATTGAGAGTAAGAAGAAATTAAGTCAAGATCCTTAAGTCCTTAATGACCAACTTTATATATAGCGCACATCCATTATCAGCTCATAGATGATAATTGATGTGAATAATAGAATCTACATCTACAAGAAAAAGATTTATTACCGATCGAATTTAGATTTCGTCGGTAGTTTCCGACGGAATCTTATTTCTTATCAGTAATTCTCGATTTGACTAACGAAGGAATTTCCTTATGGAATTGGGTTTCCGTCGGAAATTATTTTTGACAGGAACCTAATTCGGTCAGAAATTGCCTCATTTCCGATGGAATTTTTTTCCAGCAGAAATTATTTCCGACGGAAACCTAATTCTGTCAGGAATTCAAGTTTTGGCCACGTGGTTGTGGCAATTCCCAACGGAAGTTTTTGACAGAATGATAATTTCATCGGAATTATAATTTCATCTGAAACTAGCGAATAAAATTAGGGTTGAGCCCTAATTTTTCTCCTCGCGTGCTCGAGCTCCTCCTCCGGCATCGAACTCCGGCCTCCTCCTCCTCCTCCTCCTGCTCTCATTCTCCGGTGAGTCGCCTTGCCTTTTCTTTTGTTTTTTCCTTGTCATAAGGGTTGCCCGGCTAGATTTGGTCGTCTACCCGCAACAAGTCGGATTTGGTCGTCTACCCATGGCTGGCCAAATCTGGTCGTCTACCTGCAGCTGACCAGATCTAGCTGCGGGCGGGCTACAGTCGGCCGCGTCCGACCCCTGCTAGCCGCGTCATTAACTGAGAAACGATGTCAAATAAACAAATAGCCCTTGAGTAATTAGATCAATTGAAAACTAAAAGTAATTGAGCATCGATCTCTCTTGTATTCAGGGCATGAATGATTTTTATCGTATATAATTGATAACTTATGTACACTATCAAATATTTTTCTTGTCTAAATTGATTGAATAGTAAGTATCATCCAGACTAAGTGCATTGCTTTATTTATTATTCAAGGTCAAGTGTATGCTCAAATCAATTACTTAATTTGTTTGATGATCCTTACAATCCTATGTTTCATTTACTGATCTTCCTTAAAAAATAGTAGAAAACTAGAGGTTAGTTCCTTGTATTTTATTCACACATAGTTAAAGCTTGAAAATCTTAATCTTTATGTATTTTAATTAATTAATTTAGGCGATCAATTAATGTGAAATTGAGTGAGTTTCATTTTTCTCATATTAGCCAACTTCAGTGAGTCATGCAATTCTATTTTGCATTAGCTAGTAGCTATAATAAATTTTATGCACCGAAACTTTGATATACGTTATCAGTAAATATGATGTAAGGAAGGTTGTATTTTAATTCATACTAGTAAGTGTAATTATAATATACATCTTTATAAACTTCATATACATTTGAACTAGCAAGCAATATTATAGATGCTCAATTACTTTTAGTTTTGTTTTGATTTAGTTACTGAAAGGTAATTTGTTCATATGAAATTTTATTTTTCAGTTGGTTTAATCCTAAATTCGGTTTGGTATTCAGTCTGTATATATATTTGTTTTATTTATTTTTAAAATATTATAATTAATTTTAGATATAATTTTTTTATTGATAGGTTATTACTTTTACTGCTTTTCTCTTACTCGACATCTCATCTTCAGGTATAATTTATTCTTATATTTTTATTAGGTTAGAATTTTGTTAAGTTAGTATTTATTATTATTTTAGTGCTTATTATAGAAGGTACCTTTTAGTTATAATATGATTTAATTATTTTATTAATTTAGCATGTTATTTTAGAACTTATTATAAGAGCTAATATTTAGAACTAATTATTTAGGTTTATCTTACTTACCATCATGATGCATGCTTTAATTAGAATAATTTTAATAATAAACTTATAAATATGGTACTAAGTATAAAATAGTACTAAATGCTTGATTTAATTTGATTAATTTAATTAAATACTTTAATTAGAATAAAAAATAAATATATATTAAAATAAACGTATATATGAACTAATTAAATTCATGATATTCTCACTTAGATTTAACAATTTATAATATTTAATTAACTTTTACTACTTAATTCATTCAATCTATAAAAGTTTATTAATATTTCAATTTTATTCTGATTAGGCAACAATGTATATGAACAAAACTTGGATATAGAAATTATTAAATAATAGATTTATCAGAGATGATTTTATTACTGATTTTGAACAATTTATGAACTTTGTTAAAAGTTATCTAGAATGTATGGATGATGCTAAGTTAAAGTGTCTGTGTAATCATAGAAAATGTAGAAATACAAACTACCGTGATAAAGATATCATGAGAGTACATATATGTAGAAATGATTTTGTGTCAAACTACTATAATTTGTACTGTCACAGAGAACCTTATATATGTGAATCAAATGAGCCTTCTGTTGGTTCATCATCTGACATGTTTGTTGCGCCGCTTGAATCATCAACTAATGATATTGTAATGTAATCAATGGTTTACGATGTGATGAATACAACTGATTATTACAACATAGATGAAATACCTGCACCTGAATATCAACAATTATATGAAATGTTAAAGTCTAGTGAAAGAGAATTGTGAAAAGACATTCCTTCTGGTCATTCCCAATTATCAGCTACTGCAAGGTTATTAAATATGAAAGTAGAATATTATTTTTTAGAAATATGTTATGATGAAATATGTTAATTAATGTCAGAATTACTCCTTACTGATAACATAATGACTGATAGTTTCTACAATACAAAGAATTAGTTAGAGGTTTATCTTTGCCTGTAGAGAAGATTGATTGTTGTATAAACAAGTATATGATCTATTGGAATGAAGACAATGAACTGAGTGAATGGAAAATATATAGTCACCCATGTTATAAGCATCATACTCATATACCAGGGAAGAAGAAGAAAAATATTGCATGGAAAGTCATGTATTATTTTTCGTTAACTGCTAGACTTCAATGCTTATATGCATCTATCACTACAACATGCTACATGATGTGGCATCATGAGCATGAGCATGAAGGAGGTATTATGTGTCATCCCTGTGATTCCCCTACATGGAAACATCTTGATATTGTATATCTTTCATTTGCAATGAAATCTCATAATGTCGCATTGAGACTTTCTGCAGATGGCTTTTAGCCATTTGGTCAGTCGGGACAATAATATTTATCTTGGCCAATAATATTGACACCGTACAATTTACCACCATGGATGGGCATGAAAGACGAATTTATATTTCTTACTGTACTGATTCTTGGTCCAACCAATCCCAAGATAAGATAGATATTTTTCTTCAACTTCTAATTGCCAAGTTGAATGAATTATGGAATGTAAGGTCGGTGACTTATGATATTACAAGTAAAATCAATTTTCAGTTGCATGCTGCATTATTATGGATGATCAATGATTTTCTAGTATACTCAATATTATCTGGATGGAGCACAGCTGGTAAATTAGTATGCCCGTACTACATGACAGATTCTGATACATTTTCATTACCTTATAGTGGAGGATATCTTGGTTTGATAATCATCAAAAAATTTTACCTGTTGACCACTCATTCAGGCAAGATAAACAAAATTTCCTAAAAAATGTTGTAATTAGAAAACTTTCTCTAATCCATGCTTTAGGTGAAGAAATTATTGAATAAATAGACAGTTATGGCTTCCTACTAGTATCTTAACTTGGTTTCGATGAGATAAATAAATACATTGTTAGGATGTGTAAGTGTGGATGGAAGAAGAAGAGTAATTTTTTAGAATTGTCATATTAGAAGTATCTTCTCATTCGGCATAACTTAAATGTCATGCATGTTGAGAAAAATTTCTTTGATAATATCTTTAACACTGTGATGAATGTGCTTGGAAGAACTAATGACACTACAAAATCACGTGAGGAATTAAAAAAACTAGTAAATAGACTAGAGTTGCATATGAATCAAACAACCAATAGATTTCCAAAGGCTTGTTATATATTAAACAAAAATGGTAAGAAAATTTTATGTAATTGGTTGAGAGAAATAAAATTCCCTGATGGGTATGCCTCGAATATGGCTCGATGCATGGATATGAACAAGCTGAAGATGTTTGGAATGAAGAGTCATGGCTATCATATGTTCATGCAAAGACTTATTCCAGTAGTTTCCCATGACTTACTTTTACAAAATATTTGGCAAGAACTTACAAAATGGATCTATTTTTTAAATATTTGACAACAATGTGTATTATGATAGATGATATGCTTCGGTTAAAAATAGACATTTCTCCCATACTATGTAAGCTGGAGCGTATATTTCCATCATGTTTTTTTATTCAATGGAGCATTTACCAGTACATTTACCATACGAGACACAAATAATTGGTCTTATGTAGTACAGATGGATGTATCTATTCAAACGATTTTTTAGAAAATTAAAGAATGATGTTCGTAACAAAGCAAGAGTTGTGATAATGTCTATCTGTTTGAAGAAGCATCTTCTTTCTTTTGCCGATAATGTAAAAATCAGACATCATAAGTGTTGGAGCAATCGAGATGCCCTAGGTTTTGATGTTTGGGCAAAAGTTTAAGTTAGGATTATTGTTATATTTGATATGAATTGTGATTATACAGGATGCAGGTACAACGAGGAAAGTCCAAGTGGGATCTTGCCAAATGAGGAAAGTCAAGGACTGAGACTGAAGGAAGCTTGATAAGTACCATTTTGTTGATTATTTTAGTTGCTAAAATCCAAGTTTGACCCATATTTTTCTTGCTTAATTGTGAATTTACCCTAGGTTCTAAAAATTATTGCTATTTTGGACTTAATTATAAATTTGTATATATTTGAATTATTTGGCAACTGAATTTTTTATCTATTTTTTGTAAGGTTGAAAGGATCATGGACCTAGGGCATACTGGGTCAAACTTGAGTCGGAAGTGGACCCGGATCGAGTTTTCAAGCTTCGGATTAATCTGGGTCGTCCGATTCAAAAGCGGCTAGATCTGAGCCATCTAGGACCATCTAAAGCAATCCAAGTTAGGGTTAGGGCTGATCAAACACTCTGATCAAGATCTGAAGGTTTCATCCCAATCATAGCTCATTCAACCGTTGGATCAAGATCAGAGAGCTCTAAACTGTCCATTCAAAGCTTAGGTTGATCTGGACCATCAATTACAAATCTGGAGGATCCGAGCTACCACGAGGCAGATCCTGACCCCTGAGCATCATCATCAAAGTTTGGATTAAATCAGAGCAAAATCAGCCGTTGGATTTACTCAAATCAATTTGGGTCGTTCGTTCCTAATTACTTAAGGAAAATACCCTCAGTTTTCTTCCTCGTCGCGTCTTCGCAGCACAGTTCTTCGTCTTAGATTTTTCTTCATCGCTTCTTCAAGTTCTTCATCCAAGGAGACGTGACCACCTGAACTTCAATCCTAGATCAAGATTTGAATCCTTGGGGATAGTTTCTTTGGAGAATTCAGCTCAATTTGCGCCGGAACAGGGACTGTTAGAGGGTTTCGGCAGTTCTTCAGTCCGATCACTCGTTCTCATCCATGATCCATTTTCGAGCGTTTGAGCCACTTGTAGGGGTTCTCAGGTGAGCTCAGATGATTCTCAAATCACCATCGCAGTTCCATCAGTTGATATAGAGTGGATCGGATTGGAAATTCCAGCTACGCGCAGATTTGAGCAGAGTCGACTGTAGAGACGATTTCCCACTGATTTGCGAAGCCGAAGGGGTTCTTAGCTTGCCCTTGCGTGACAAACAAGGAGATCTTGAGCTCGGGAAGGAATTGAGGAGTAGTTTTGTAGTTAATTTCTTGTTTTAGTTGTAATTTTACTTTCTGTCGCAGTTCTATTTCTGAATTTCCATTTCAGTTGTTGTAACTTAAGTTTCTGAATTGTTTTGCTTAATTATATTTCATTTGGCAAGTAGTTAGTTAATGAACTTGTTTCATGAACAATAGCTTTTAATTTCAGTTCATTTAATGTTTAATTGCTTGCGTTCATTTCTGTAGTTGCGTATCAATTCCCTGTTTTGCGTATCAGTTGTTTCTGCGTGCCATGTTTGTTTTTGATTTTGCAGTTTCTTGCGAATTCAGTTTATGTCTAATTTGGATGCCTGCAATTTAAGTTAACATTTAGTTAGCTAATGCCTTTGATTGAGTTTGTTTAGTTTTCAGTTCAACTTCTGAAGGTAAGTTCGGCTAGCTGCTTATAAGTTTCCATTTCACTCAGCAGTTTCAGTTCTACTTTGCACTGTATCAGTTCAATGTTTCTGAAGTTTGAATCAAGGGATCTTTAGCTTTTCTGAATCTCATTTGAACCTTGGATTTTGCATTCGAATTTGGCTTGCTTTGTGTTTGTTCTGCATATGAAATTCTGCACATTCTATTTCTGAATTTCTCTTTTCAGAATTGTGTATCACTTAAATGGAAGCTTAACTTTCCAAGCTGAGCTAATTGATTTCGCATTTGAATTGCTAGTGTGTAGCTTCTGCAATCTTCAGTTTCCTCTTGGCACATTAAACTTTACCTCTTGCATGTTTGTATCAAGTAGGAAATGCTAGCATGAATTGCATTTAAGCTTTTTTGCTGTTGAAAATTCCCTACACTACTTTTGTTCATCTTTGTAGCAATTTGCCTTGCATTACTGATCAGGTTTGTTTTCCGAATTTGGTTAAGTGCCTTAGGTGATTAATTTTTTCCATTGATTAAATTGTTGAATGCTATCATTTGTTTAGTTTATTAGTTAAGTTCCTTTCCATCCATAGCATTTTCATTTCTATTTGCAATCCAAACCCAAATCACATTCGAAACCCAAAATCCAAAAACGACACATAAACTCGAGCTCGAATCAAACACATCATCAACTAGTCCCTAGGAAAAATATGACTTGTGGCCCCTTTACTACGTTTTCATTCCTTGATTGCAAAAAGGGTTTCCAGCATTTATAAATATTCTAAATTTGAGACCCACACATTCGTGACAGCCTATTCCGGGTTTATCAAATTTTTGGCGTCGTTGCCGGGGAACAACTAGTTGATTTGTTTGATTTTTGCTTGTGCACTTATTTCACATCTTTCTTGATTTATTTTTGTGCTTATTGCTATATCTGGTGATTTGATTTTACTTGTTTCATCTTTTTATCTACTTTTACTGCGATTTGTTTTGGTTTTATGACCAGGTCTACAGGTGGTGATCTTGAAGAATTTGACCCTGAGATTGAGAGGACTTTCAGAACCAGGAGGAACCAAGGCATTCTTTCAGAGACTACAGATATTTCTCCTATTCAGACCATTCCCACTCATTCAGGCAGTATCATGGTAGATCACCAAAAGACTATGAAGGAACTCGCAGTACTAGATGCCTCTTTTCAGTATTCCAGCATTGCTTATCTAGAGCTTGCGGGTGACTTTGAGCTCAGATCTGGACTCATTCATTTGTTGCCCAAGTTTCAAGGATTATCTGGAGAGGATCCAAATAGACACCTGCACGAATTCCATGTTGTATGCTCTACTATGAAGCCTCAGGGAATTTCTGAAGAAGATATCAAGCTGAGAGCTTTTCCCTTCACACTGACAGGAGCAGCAAAAGATTGGTTTTACTATCTACCTACTAGGCACGTGTCTAGTTGGATCTCTATGAAGAAAGCATTTTTGGAGAAATATTTTCCAGCCTCAAGAACAGCAATCATCAGAAAAAGCATCTGTGGCATTCAGCAAGTGGTGGGTGAGACACTCTATGATTACTGGGAGAGATTCAATAAATTATGTTCTAGTTGCCCCCAGCATCAGATCAGCGAGCAGCTTCTGATTCAGTATTTTTATGAGGGTTTATTGCAGATGGACAGAATTATGATAGATGCTGCAGCTGGAGGAGCCCTAGTGAATAAAACGCCAGATCAATCTAGGGAGCTCATTTCTAATATGGCTGAGAACTCACAACAATTTGGAAGCAGAGCATTGACCACCAGAGGAGTGGGTAAAGTTCATGTAGTTCCTACTGATCAGAAGGAGGTTAAGAATGCATTGATAGAGCTCACATCGGCGGTTAAGCAAATTGAACTAAACATTGCAAGGCAAAATTCAACTCCTTCAGTACCTCCATAGTCAAGCCAAGTGATGAGTGTGTGTGGCATTTGCGCTAGCCAAGAGCACAACTCAGATTCATGTCCTACCCTCCAACAAGACGAGACAGTTGTAGCATTGGTTAGGGGACAATTTCAAGCAAGAAATAATCCTTTCTCCTCTACTTATAATCCCGGTTGGAGGGATCATCCAAATATGAGGTACGGGAACTCTTTCTGCCAACAAAACCCTCAACAACCACAATTGCAGCAGCCTCCACAGAATTTCCAGCAATCACAGCAACAATTCCAGCAGCCACAACAATTTTATCCTTCGAATCCAAATTCTCAGCCTACATTTCAGCAACCGCAGCCCCAATTGTTGGTGCAAGTTGTATCAATGATATTCCTCTTTAAGTGTTTTAATGTTTGACAATATACTTAAGTCAGTGATACAATGAATAGACAAAGGGGAGCAAAAGTGAAGTAACCAAAGCTGAAGAAAAGTCCTAGTTAAACTAGGCATCGAAACCCCAAGTCCTAGCGAAGGGCTGCTAGGTATTGTAACCTTAAGACCTAATGAAGGGATGTTAGGCACCTAGCGAAGGGTTGCTAGGCACCTAGCGAACGGCTGCTAGGCATAGAAGACCTAGCGAAGGATTGTTAGGCACCAGGCGAAGGACCGCTTGGTAACAAAGACCTAGTGAAGGGCTGCTAGGCACCTGGCGAAGGACTGCTAGGAAATGAAGACTTGGTCCGAGGGACTAAGTAACTTAGCTGAGCGATGACTAAGGACAGGAGTAGACACGGGTCGGGGTTCGGGCGTCTCGAGATCCGGAGTAATCGGAGGCTAAGCAAAAGTCCATCCGAAGGACTGGGTGGCAACCGTCTCCTGAAAGGAGTAGGTGAAAGCGAGTTCTCGGGGATAGGAACTCGTGCCGGTTCGACCTAGGGTTTCGTGCAAATCCGAAGTCCGAACCAAGTCCTTAAGGCTAATATCACATGTATCTATGCTTTGTGTTTGTGTATCTTGCAGGTATCAAGAAACGGAGACAAAGCAGGTAAACCAGACAAAATGTGGTATTGCAGGCTTTAAGGGGGGCGCCCCCAGCAAGGGGGTGCCCCCATGCAGCCAGGGCGCCCCCAGCAGGGGGGCGCCCCCAGGTGGTACTAAACAGGCAAGTTTCGTAAACCAGGGTGACAGGTGTCAACCGGGGCGCCCGGAGCGTCCGGGGCGCCCTGATTAGTAGCTGTTTTGCTGTTTCAAAGCCAGAACACAGGATAAGCCTCCACGGGGGC
This sequence comes from Boesenbergia rotunda, assembly GCA_024364735.1. NCBI lineage: Eukaryota > Viridiplantae > Streptophyta > Magnoliopsida > Zingiberales > Zingiberaceae > Boesenbergia > Boesenbergia rotunda. Next base: position 250,558 of record JAGFNQ010002504.1, read on the forward strand.
GCCCGGAGAATCCGGGGCACCCTGGTCAACGATCGTATCACCTGCGGCGAGGTAGGCGCAAGGATAAGAGTTGACCGAGTCTTCCGGGGCGCCCCCAGCGACCAGGGCGCCCCCAGGAGGCCTATATAAGGGGTCTCGACCCCCTTGCTTCAGATATGACTTGGAAATACTGTTCTGATCATTCTGACCTACTGCAATGCACGAGAAACGAGGCTCTACGACCGGGAGGCTCCAGGAGGATGTGCGCAGCACTTCGGAGGTCCAGATCGACCGAGTTTCAGATTTTTGTTGGTTTGCATTTTATTAATTACCGCACTTAAATTTCATTATATTTTGATTGTAATATCGCACTGTAAGTCGGGTTTCTCCGCCTCCGGAAATTCCGGAAAGGAGACCAATAGTGGACTCACGCCGAATACATAGGCCTTGGACGTACTGACCCTAGGGGGTTGGGAACCAAGTAAATAATCCAGCTGTGTCTGTGTATTGTTTTTATTTTATTCTTTATTTGTTTTCCGCTGCTACTAATATTCTAAGTCTAGAACGAATGAGTTTTCCGCGAAAGATTTTAACGATCGATATTCACCCCCCCCTCTATCGACGGCACCGGTCCTACAAGTGGTATCAGAGCCGAGCCGCTCTTCACCGGACTAACCGCCGACGGAGCAACGACGCCAGGAGTTGAGGGGGAGCCCAGGGGTGAATCAGGTACATTTTATTTTAATGTCAAATTTTAAATTACATATTATTTGTTTCACATGCAGGGAGAGAGGGCACTACAAAAATCAGTGCCCTACTCGTAAGAATCATTCGTCACCGGCGGCAAAGGAGATACCAGCGCCAGGAGTCCGAAAAAACAAGGATCACGTGCAATGCTTCAAGTGTGAAAAATTCGGACACTACAAAAACAAATGTCCGGCAAAGGTACGAAAAATGTATGTTCCAAAAACTTTACAAATTCCTGCAATGTCGTTTAATAATTTAGATAATTTTCCTAAGAAGTTAGAATTATTGCATAGTCAATTAGATATTTTAAATAATAAGTTACATAATGTGAATATGGCTAAAATGTCAGAAATAAATTATTTAATCATTAATACCAATTTAATAATTGCTAAAATTAATTCTGATATTAAATCTAAAATAAACTCTGATAATTCTACAGATAATGATGCAATTAATTCTGGATCTAAAACTGAAATCAATCCCGAACTCGAAATTGAAAATCCTAGGGATAAATCCGAATTCAAATTCGAATATCCTAAGGATAAATCCGAAATTAATCCTGAAAATCTCAAGATTAATTCAGAAATTAATTCTGAAATTTTTAAAGATAATATAGAGATAAATATTAAAAATATTAAAAATATATTTGAGGATAATTCTAAGGATAATTTTGAATATAAAATTCTCCTAGATAATAACTTAATCATAGATAATATTGAATATTATTATAAAACTTTAACTAGTGGCCCAATTTACTCCACCTACTGTGAGGATATTGAAAAACTTAATCTTGAGGAGGAAATAGAATTTTCTAAGATAAAGGTCATAATCAATAAAAATTACAAAAATTCAAATAAATCAAAATTATTAGAAAAACTTGAAAAGAAAGACAAAAATGAAGAAGAAATTTTTGAAATAATGAAAATGATTAACTTAAACCCACAATTATTAAATAATCATTATAATTCAAATTAAATCCAAATTAATTTAAATTAAATTCAAATTAATTCAAATTAAATCAAATTAAATCCAAATTAATTCAAATTAAATCCAAATTAATTCAAATTAAATTCAAATTAAATCAAATTAAATCCAAATTAAATTCAAATTAATTCAAATTAATTCAAATTAAATCCAAATTAATTCAAATTAAATTCAAATTAATTCAAATTAAATCCAAATTAATTCAAATTAAATTCAAATAAATTCAAATTAATTCAAATTAAATTCAAATTAATTCAAATTAAATCAAATTAAATCCAAATTAATACAAATTAAATTCGAATTAATTCAAATTAAATCCAAATTAATTCAAATTAAATTCAAATTAATTCAAATTAAATTCAAATTAAATCCAAATTAAATTCAAATTAAATCCAAATTAATTCAAATTAAATCCAAATTAATTCGAATTAAATCACAAATTAATTCAAATTAAATTCAAATTAATTCGAATTAAATCTCAAATTAATTCAAATTAAATCCAAATTAATTCAAATTAAATCCAAATTAATTCAAATTAAATCCAAATTAATTCGAATTAAATCTAAAATTAATTCAAATTAAATTCAAATTAATTCGAATTATATCTCAAATTAATTCTAATTATATTCAAATTAATTCGAATTAAATCTCAAATTAATTCAAATTAATTCAAATTAAATCTCAAATTAATTCAAATTAAATCAAAATTAATTCAAATTAAATTCAAATTAATTCAAATTAAATCCAAATTAAATCCAAATTAATTCAAATTAAATCCAAATTAATTCAAATAAAATCTTAATCAAATTCAAATTAATTAATTCTTAATAATTCAAATTCAAATCAATTAATTCTTAATAATTCAAATTCAAATCAATTAATTCTTAATAATTCGAATTCAAATTAATTAATTCTTAATAATTCAAATTCAAATTAATTAATTCTTAAAAAATTCAAATTAATTAATTAAATATTAAATAATACAATTAAGTTCAAATAAATTTGAATTAATTCAAATAATTCAATTAAATTCAAATAAATTCGAATTAATTCATATAATTCAATTAAATTCAATTAAATTCGAACTAACTCATATAATTCAATTAAATTCAATTAAATTCAAATTAATTCAAATAATTCAATTAAATTCAAATTAAACCTAAATTAATTCAATTTAATTCAATTCAAAATTAAATTAAAATTATAACTTCAATTAAAATTAACTTAATATTAATCCTACTTAATTAATTTCTAATTAATTTAACCTCAATTAATTCGTAATTAACCTGAATCCAACTAAAATCTTAAATAACTTAAACTCAAACTAATGTAAAATTTTACCCAAAGTGTAACAATTAAAATTAATAACATTAAATATGTCAAAGTGGGTTGACATATTCGCGGGTTCACTCGACATGTATCAAATCGAGAATTTGATACATTTTAGAAACTTAAATAAAATTATTTGACTTATTTGACTCATGCATAACTGTCATGACATGCATTTGCTATTCTTTCAAAATATATGACATGTCATTCATATTTAAATTTTATGCATATATTAGAACGGTTATAGGAAAAAGAATAATTGAAACTTGATCAACCTAGTATTGGGTGGAGGTGAGATGATAATACGTTAGGGAAGCCAAGTTGGCGGAACTAGCCGAAGCTACCGATCCAAAACCCAAACTAGTTAGACCAGAACTTTTCAAAAAGTAATTTTGAAAATGAAATTTCATTAAAAGGCTTTGTCAAGGAAAGGGTGGATGATCCCATAAGGCTACGGCCAAAGAAGGCCTAGTGCCTCGCCAAGACCTAGAAGCCAATTTTTGAAATTCAAATTCAAGTTACTTCTTGTCAAATTCAAATCTAACACAAGCTTTAATTAATTCTTAGAGTTAATAAATTTAGAAAAATAAATTAAGCATCTCACAATACACCTATAAGGCAACTATGCTTGTTGTATTGATACATCTAAAATGGGTGAGATGTTAAGGACTAATGAATTGAAAACTATTTTTCAAAATTATTTTTCAAAATGGTAAGAATATTTTCCTAAAAATTTATTTTCAAAATAGTGCTTCAACATAATAATATTTTTATGAAATTCATGTTTGTCTGTTTGATTATATATATTATACATTTTCCAAAAATATATCTTTTCAAAAATTTGTTTGACTCACTCAATTAGACACAAGCCTCTTAGGAAAACACTAAAGTTCCTTAAGGCACTTAGATGGAGTCAAATAGTGTTGGATGCAAGGGGAGTGTTTTCTTCGTTTTATTAAAAATATTTTTCGAAAACTGCACCTTAATTTGCATTACATATGTTTTCAAAATTATCTTCTTTCCAAATTGTGACTTCAAAATTTATCTACTTAAAAATTATCAATTTTTTTTACTTTGATAAACCCTAAAGACACAGAGGAAATGTCCACTTTATGATCTTCAAGGACTCCTAGGACGTGTCAAATTTAGGGGGAGTCTAACAAGTTTTAAATCATTTTGAAAATTATTATTCTTTTGATCTGAATCAAACCTTAAGACTCAGAGGAAGAGTACTTGTGGTCAACAAGCTTCCCGGGACTGGGTCAAGTTTAGGGGGAGGTCAAATTAAAAGAATTATTAAATATTTCAAATGTTTTCATGCGCGGTATTTTCAAATCCAGTTGAAAACATAAGTATTATTTTTAAAAGCTATCAATTTAAATATCTATATATATATTTATTCATCTGATTTTGATCAATGTGAAATAATATCTTGAGTTTGAAAAATCTTCCAGGACACTTAGGAAAATGTCCTTGTAATCAACAAGGCTTCCTATGATTGTGTCAGACTGGAAGAAAACCAAATCAAGTATTATAACCTTAATTTTTTTAAAAAAAAATTAATTAACTTACATACTATTATTCCGTGACTCATGAAATTTTTGAAATAATGTTTACTTGGGTTGAAAAATTTCTAGGACACTTAGGAAATATCCTTGTAGTCAACAAGGTCTCCCAGGATGGTGTCAGACTGGAAAACAAACCAAGTAAAATCTAATATTATTTCAAAAGTACCTAGTTTTCAAAAACTCAATACATTTTTCAAAAATTACTTATTATCTTTCAAAATCTGATCTTTCTTCAAAAATAACTTACATTTTGCATGTACTTGCATGCTTCAAAGATCATCTTTCAAAATATTGTCTAAAGTCTTCTGAGCTCATAATACTTAAGTATTAGTTTTATGGTATGTCTTCAAAATTGTATACTAAGTATTTTCAAATACTGTCATGGTTGGTGCAAATATTATTTTTGATGTATGACAAAGGGGGAGAGGTGTGTTTAAGTTAGAAATATTTTCTCCCAAAAATCAAAAATGTAGTTTCAAATTTTTTTTCATTTTTTTCCAAGGATAGTGATTTAGCCCCTTTAAACCAATCTAACTTAAGTTATTGTCAAACATCAAAAAGGGGGAGATTGTTGGTGCAAGTTGTATCAATGATATTCCTCTTTAAGTGTTTTAATGTTTGACAATATACTTAAGTCAGTGATACAATGAATAGACAAAGGGGAGTAAAAGTGAAGTAACCAAAGCTGAAGAAAAGTCCTAGTTAAACTAGGCATCGAAACCCCAAGTCCTAGCGAAGGGCTGCTAGGCACCTAGCGAAGGGCTGCTAGGTATTGTAACCTTAAGACCTAGCGAAGGGCTGCTAGGCACCTAGCGAAGGACTGCTAGGCATAGAAGACCTAGCGAAGGATTGTTAGGCACCAGGCGAAGGACCGCTTGGAAACAAAGACCTAGCGAAGGGCTGCTAGGCACCTGGCGAAGGACTGCTAGGAAATGAAGACTTGGTCCGAGGGACTAAGTAACTTAGCTGAGCGATGACTAAGGACAGGAGTAGACACGGGTCGGGGTTCGGGCGTCTCGAGATCTGGAGTAATCGGAGGCTAAGCAAAAGTCCATCCGAAGGACTGGGTGGCAACCGTCTCCTGAAAGGAGTAGGTGAAGGGCGAGTTCTCGGGGATAGGAACTCGTGCCGATTCAACCTAGGGTTTCGTGCAAATCCGAAGTTCGAACCAAGTCCTTAAGGCTAACATCACATGTATCTATGCTTTGTGTTTGTGTATCTTGCAGGTATCAAGAAACGGAGACAAAGCAGGTAAACCAGACAAAATGTGGTATTGCAGGCTTTAAGGGGGGCGCCCCCAGCAAGGGGGGCGCCCCCAGCAAGGGGGGCGCCCCCATGCAGCCAGGGCGCCCCCAGGTGGTACTAAATAGGCAAGTTTCGTAAACCAGGGTGACAGGTGTCAACCGGGGCGCCCGGAGCGTCCGGGGCGCCCTGATTAGTAGCTATTTTGCTGTTTCGAAGCCAGAACACAAGATAAGCCTCCACGGGGGCGCCCGGAGAATCCGGGGCGCCCTGGTCAATGATCGTATCACCTGCGGCGAGGTAGGCGCAAGGATAAGAGTTGACCGAGTCTTCCGGGGCGCCCCCAGCGACCAGGGCGCCCCCAGGAGGCCTATATAAGGGGTCTCGACCCCCTTGCTTCAGATACGACTTGGAAATACTGTTCTGATCATTCTGACCTACTGCAACGCACGAGAAACGAGGCTCTATGACCGGGAGGCTCCAGGAGGAAGTGCGCGGCACTTCGGAGGTCCAGATCGGCCGAGTTTCAGATTTTTATTGGTTTGCATTTTATTAATTACCGCACTTAAATTTCATTATATTTTGATTGTAATATCGCACTGTAAGTCGGGTTTCTCTGCCTCCGGAAATTCCGGAAAGGAGACCAATAGTGGACTCACGCCGAGTACATAGGCCTTGGACGTACTGACCCTGGGGGGTTGGGAACCAAGTAAATAATCCCGTTGTGTCTGTGTATTGTTTTTATTTTATTCTTTATTTGTTTTCCGCTGCTACTAATATTCTAAGTCTAGAACGAACGAGTTTTCCGCGAAAGATTTTAACGATCGATATTCACCCCCCCCTCTATCGACGGCACCGGTCCTACACCAATTTCAACAATTCCAGCCTTAATTCCAGTCATATCAGCAAGGGGTGCAAGGTTGTCAATCATTTCAAACATTTCCACCTCAAAACCAACCATTTTTCCAGCCCTCACAACCCTTTAATCAGAATTTCCAGCCTTACAATCAAGGGTTTCAGCCCATGCAAAATCAGTCTTCATCATAGAATTTTCCATTTCAAAATCAGAGTTTTCAAGGATACAACACTCAGCAAGGTTTCCCAACATGTCATCCCTCTAATCAGTCATATCAACAACCAACTCATCCCTCTTATCAGCCCTAATTCCAACCGCAATAGGGTAATGTTTTTCAGCCTACTACTTCATCGTTTCAAGGACCATCAAAACCCTATGCTAACCAAGGGGTCTATGGGAGTTCTAGTGGAGGAAATGTGCCCCAACAGAGGGTTGAAGAAATGTTTCAACAAATTTTGCAACAACAACAAGCTTGGCAACAACAACAACAACAAGTTTTACAACAACACCAACAAAATCTTGAGAGACAAATGGGGCAATTGGCTAGTGGGATTAATCAAAGTCAAATCAAGGATCAAGTCAACTACCTTCCCAAACTGTTCCTAATACAAAGGGGAACGTTAGCGCTATTTATTTGAGGAGTGGGAAGGTTACTTCATCTCCAAATGGTCCAAGAGCTGAAATTTCAGAAAACCGGACAGCACCTTCTATTCCAGCCCAAAATAGCCATGAAATCAATCCAAATTCAGTTGGTTCCACCCCTAGTCCGTGCCCAACTCCTTCCTTAAGTAATCCTCCAAGAGCTGAAATTTCAGAAAATCGGACAGCACCTTCTATTCCAGCCCAAAACAGCCATGAAATCAATCCAAATTCAGTTGGTTCCACCCCTAGTCCGTGCCCAACTCCTTCCTTAAGTAATCCTCCAATTTTGGTGGAAAACGGAGGCAAAATCAGTGCCGAGACTCCATTCACAGCAGCCACTTCGCATGTGACAGCAGTCCAAAATTTAGCCTCTCCACTTCCGGCCAAAGAAAATGAATTTAGGGTTCCTTTACCCTTTCCACAGCGGAGAACACAAGACAAAAGACAAGTGGAGGAGGAGAAAGCCAAGGAGTACAATGAACTGGTAAAACTTTTCAGTAAAGTAGAGATTAATGTACCTTTGTTGACTATGATAAAACAGATTCCTAAGTATGCCAAATTTTTGAAAGATCTTTGTGTTCACAAGAAGAAACTTAAGAAAAATGAGTTGGTCAACCTAGAGAAAAATGTTTCATCGCTCATCCATGCCATACCTCAGAAATGTGAAGACCCTGGGATGTTTACTGTATCTTGTGAGATAGGGAGCACCACATTCCATGATGCCAAGCTTGATTTAGGAGCTTCAATTAATGTGATGCCCAGGTCAGTCTTCCAGATGCTTGGCATAGGCCCTTTACAGCCCACTGGTGTGGTGATACAGCTAGCAGACAGGAGCCAGACCCACCCAGCTGGTATGATTGAAGATGTTTTGGTGAAGGTAAAGGAGCTAATATTTCCTGCAGATTTTTATATCTTGGATATGGAGGGAGATTATCTGGCACACCGGTCTCCACTTATTTTGGGACGACCATTTCTGAAGACTGCTAGAACCAAGATTGATGTATATGCTGGTACACTTTCTATGGAGATCGGAGACAAGGTGGTTCAATTTAGCCTTTTCGATGCTATGAAGCACCCGAGAGAGGATCACTCCATTATGAGTATGGATATTTTTGAGGAGATGGCAGATACAGAGTTAGAGGCTGAGGGATGTCTATGTTGGGACTGTAGACGAGCTAGAGGGGGGTGATTAGCTCCGATTTGCTCCGTGATGATTTGTCGCGGCGGAAGACTCGAGCAAACGCTAACACAAAGGATTTACTTGGTATCCACCCCGGACGGGTGACTAATCCAAGGATCCACTCTCCTCACTCTCTTATACACTATGAAAGATCTCCTTCTTGAGGTGGAGAAACCTCTTACAAGCTTTCACAAAGATACAACAAGAAACAAAGCAAAATACAAATGAAATCTTACAAGATTTACAATGAATGAACTCTCTTTGCTTTCCTTGCTATCTTTAAGCTTGTGATTGCCTCTAGAACCTTAGAAATGCAGCAGCAATATCCTCCAAGGCTTCCCTTGAGATGGCACTGATGAAGGAGAAGAAGGGGAGAAGAGTTGTGGCTCAAAACCTGCGTGAAAACCCTTATACCAGACGCCTAGGGTTTCCTAATCGATTACCCAATCGATTACCACGTCATACTAGTCGTTCAACGACTAGTTTTTGAACCTGAATCGATTAGCCAATCGATTAAGACTGCCCTTAATCGATTGATCAATCGATTAAGGGAAGGCTAAATCGATTACCCAATCGATTCAGCCACCTTCTGTTCTCGCAACAAAACTCTCTTAATCGATTACCCAATCGATTCACTCTCTCCTTAATCAATTACCTAATTGATTAAGATCCTGCTTAATCAATTACCCAATTGATTACGGCCCTTCTTAATCAATTACCCAATTGATTAAGATCCTACTTGTTCTCGCGAGACAACAACCCAATCGATCACCCAATCGATTGAGACCAACCTAACTTGTGTTCATGGTCAACCCCTTTGACCAACCTGGATTTCTCCATCCTAGCTCTCAACTAGGACTTAACCTGATTCCCAACCAGGTTTGCCTAACCCTCGAGTTAGGTCTAGTCTCTCGGTAGACTTCCACTTTGCCAGCGTGCGATCTACCCGATCCACCTGGACTTCACCTAGTCCCACTAGGTCTTTTTCCATTGCCAGCGTGTGATCTCCCTGATCCACCTGGACTTCACCTAGTCCCACTAGGTGTGCCTAGTCCCACTAGGTCTTTTCCTATGCCAGCGTGCGATCTCCCCGATCCACCTGGACTTCACCTAGTCAAGTCTCCAGTCAACCTTGACCCACTTGACATCATACGACATTCAAACATAATTATCAAGCATCGAAACATCCAAACATAAGCTTACCAAGCTTATTAGACATCGGCTCACCCGAGCCTAGTCGACCTAGGTCAACCCTGACCTAACCAAGATTGCACCAATAGTCTATAGAATTCTGGAGGAGCTATTTATTCAGAGGAGGCTGAGAGGGTATTTACTGCTGAGACTGAGAATTTTCAGAAGATATTTTAGATACATATCCAGCTGGAGAGGTTTTTCTAGGTGTAGGGGATTGCACAGAGCCCCAAGGATCACCTATTTCTCTTGAGATTCAAAGTGTAGGGGATTGCACAGAGCCCCAAGGATCACCTATTCCAGTTGAGTGCCTACTAGAACTTGAACCTGAGATGGAACCTGTACTTGACCAGGAGGGAGCTATGGATACATCTATTCTTGTAAAACCTCCAGGTATTTTTCAACACGATCAGGTATGTATTTCTTTTATTTTGTTGGAAACATCAATAGAGATTCCAAAAGTTGATTTTATTGGCTGCGATACATTTCTTGATTTGTCATGTGTGGGAAATAATTGTGAAAATTCCAGTGAAGTATCCGAAATAGATTTCATTGATTATGATAAGTTTCTTGATGCATCTTGGGTAGATATTCATTATGAAAAATTCCTTGAAGTGCCTAAAATTGATTTTATTAGATGTGATGCATTTTTGGATACATGTTATGTAGAGATTGATGATATTACACTTCTGTCTTGCCCTATACGCATGAGAAAGGTTTTACATGGTTTTGTAGGGTCACAAAGACTTCTGGAGTGGGTGCTTCATCTGAACAGACTCAAACCTCCTGGAAGGTGTTCCAAAAAGAATAAAGAGGGAGGAGATAATCTTACTTTAATTCGAAACACTCTACCTCTTAAATGGGTCTTGTATCTAAATAACCTTCGGCCACCTGAACAGATTGTTGTAAAGTCCAAGTGTGGGGGAGCGATGCACTGTAAAGTTGAACAAATGAAAGCAGCTTTCTCACACATCCAGACTCCTCCACTACCACGATGGAGGCTATTTCGTGATAGACTCCGACCGCCAGAAATAAAAGGGAGTTTGATCTCTCTTGCCTTTTCCTTTATTGCATTTTTTTCACTTTTAAAATGAGTTCTTGTTAATAAATGCGTGAGTAGAGTAGAATGAATAAATAGACATTGTAAATACCATGTTATTTCTTTTGGGCACTTCTTCTTGCATGATTAGGAATAAATGTATCCATCTAGGTTATCTTCATGTCATTTTAGAGTCTTTTGAAAATAAATTAAATTTGGTTGTTAAAACTTAGGGTTTAAGCTCATGGATGAATTCTTGGATGCTTGAGTACTACTTGGTTTTAGATTATTAATTGAGAACATGAGATGAATTATTTTTTGCCTAGTGAGAATTAGCCTTATATTTGTGACACACATATGTTATTGAACTCTAGAACTTGCTTAGGTTCTTTCAAAACCATATTTCAATAATCGAATCACATCTATAGAGACTAATTCATTTGTTTTCCCTTCCACATCAATTTCTAGCACTAATCATATTTATTCTATTTTTCATTACTTATCTCCTATTCTTACCCTTACTTTTCTATGGACTTATTGTTTGGGGATGTTTCTTAATGCTACTTTGCCCGAGACGGACAAAGAATTAAGTGTGGGGGAGTGACTAGTATTTTGGTATCAAGGAGGCATTTTGTGTCAAAAAGAAAAAATTTTCTGCAATTGGAAGGATCAAAGTAAGTTAAGTTTGGTATCAAATTCAAGTGGGAAGAAGTGAGCAAGGATTGAAAACAATTGAAGATTCGTGATCATTATTTGAAGATCCAAAGAAGTTGAACCTCAAGTTGAATTCGGGTGAAGCAAATGAAATGAAAACAGAAAAAAAACAACAAAGCCAAGTGGCACGCACATGAAGAGAAAAAAAAACTGTGCCAAAGAAATTTTTGGACCAACTTGAGATGAATCCGGGGTTTCCAAGGCTGCAAATTAGAAATTGCAGAGCACCTCCACTGCTGATCAGAAAGAAAAATGGCTGCTAAGAGTTTCAGATCAGAATTTGCAAAGGTGAGAAAAGCTGTGCCAAGGTCTTAATTGGAACATAATAGCAGAATTGCAGTTGTGAGAAAATCTGGAATGCAAGGGACCTGTTAAATCAGTAACAAGTTTTGCTGAGCTGAGATTAATGCAAGGGTGTTGCCGAGGGGCTAGATCTGAATAGCAGCTAAATCTGGAAGCTGAACAAAGCTGAAAAGAAGCTGAAAATCTGAACTGCAGCAAGGGAAAGCTTGTAATCTGCCGAGGCTTGATTTGGAGCTGCTGAAATGAAACAAGATGAATGCATGTGAAGCTGCAAAATGCTTAAGAATCTGTTGGGAGCTGTTGTTGAATCTCCAATGCAGGGACAGAGCAAGAAAAATCAGATTGGAAGTGCTAGAACTGTGGTTGAGTTTTGGCACAAATTAGTATCAAGTGGAAACTGAATTTGGATGGAATTCAGTAATGTAGTGCTGATCACTGATCTGCCGAGTGCTAAATCTTGGAGCTGATGAATGATACAAGCTAAAGTTGAATTGAATTCTGGATTGAAGCTGAGAATGCAGCGAGGAAAGGAAAAGAAAAAAATTAGTGTCAAAAAGCTGAGAATCCAGTTTGTATCAAGATGAGGTTGAATTTTGGGTTTCAAGGCTGTGAATCAAGGAATGAAGCACATGAACATGTCAAAAAGTGTCGAGAGCATTCATTGCTGATCAGGACAAAGGAAATGAGGCTGCTAGGAGTTCGAAGCAGAGCAGGAAATGGAATGAAGTTGGCTAAAATTCAACTTGTTGAGCAGAATTTTCGAGTGGAACACTTTAAGTGCTCAACTACTTCTAGATGCCAACTGATATGAAGGAATTAGAGTTTTGCAAGATCTGAAATGCTCCATTAGAAGACTTGAGAGCAGAGAAAAAAAAACAAAAACAGAAAAACAGTTCAAAAAAAAAGAGAAGAAGAGAAGGAAGAAGCAAAATGGCACAATTGGAGTTTTGGCATTGCAATTTTTTTCATTCGAGTCCAAGCTTTATTCCATTTCATTTCTGACTTTACAAGAAAGAAAGAAAGAAAGAAGAAAAAGAAGAAGGAGAAAAGAGAAGCAAGCAAAGTTGGCACGCAAAAGGAAATTGGCACAAAGGGACTAAAGAGGTCTTCTCATCGAATTTTTGAAGGGCAAGGCAAAAGTTTTACTCCACCACACTTTGTATTTCACTAGAGGACTGAAAAGAGAAGAAAAGTACATTGGAAACATACCTGGGCAACCAAGTCTTCCACTCCATCAATTTTTCCATTTTCTTGGCTTTTACTCCATTTCATACCATTTTCCATGTTTTTACTTGTTTTTTATAGATGTTGATCCTAATCATGAATAATGGTGGAGATTAGATAACAAGCAAGCCTATGGTAGTGCAAGAAGCATGTGTGTTTGAGTGAGCTCCACTTTTATCATCAACTTAGAACTTAAGGAGAGAGCCACCAAAAATTTCCCTTGAAAGGCTGGTGAGTTAAATTCATCTCAATGACTCATGAAGGATGAAAAGGCTAAGTTGTTGATTTAAGGACGAGATACTAATCCATAGAGCTTAGATTTTTGAGAATTGACAACCTTAGATAATTTCTTTTCATTTGCTTCTAATTATGCTTAAGAAATCTAAGGGATACATACTTAGTGGTTTCGCGAGACGCTCAAGCTTAAGTGTGGGGGAGTTTGATAAGTACCATTTTGTTGATTATTTTAGTTGCTAAAATCCAAGTTTGACCCATATTTTTCTTTCTTAATTGTGAATTTACCCTAGGTTCTAAAAATTATTGCTATTTTGGACTTAATTGCAAATTTATATATATTTGAATTATTTGGCCACTGAATTTTTGATCTATTTTTTGTAGGCATGAAAGGATCATGGACCTAGGACATACTGGGTCAAACTTGAGTCGAAAGTGGACCCGGATCGAGTTTTCAAGCTACAGATTAATCTGGGTCGTCCGATTCAAAAGCGGCTAGATCTGAGCCATCTGAGACCATCTAAAGCAATCCAAGCTAGGGTTAGGGCTGATCAAACACTCTGATCAAGATCTGAAGGTTTCATCCCAATCAGAGCTCATTCAACCGTTGGATCAAGATCAGAGGGCTCTAAACTGTCCATTCAAAGATTAGGTTGATCTGGACCATCCGTTGCAAATCTGGAGGATTCGAGCTACCACGAGGCAGATCCTGACCCCTGATCATCATCATCAAAGTTTGGATTAAATCAGAGCAAAATCAGCCATTGGATTTACTCAAATCAATCTGGACCGTTCATTCCTAATTACTTAAGGAAAATACCCTCAGTTTTCTTCCTCGTCGCGTCTTCGCAGCACAGTTCTTCGTCTTCGATTTTTCTTCATCGCTTCTTCAAGTTCTTTATCCAAGAAGGCGTGACCACCTCAACTTCAATCCTAGATCAAGATTTGAATCCTTGGGGATAGTTTCTTTGGAGAATTCAGCTCAATTTACGCCGGAACAGGAACTGTTAGAGGGTTTCGGCAGTTCTTCAGTCCGATCACTCGTTCTCATCCACGATCCATTTCCGAGCGTCTGAGCCACTTGTAGGGGTTCTCAGGTGAGCTCAGATGATTCTCAAATCACCATCGCAGTTCCATCAGTTAAGATAGAGTGGATCGGATTGGAAATTCCAACTACGCGCAGATTTGAGCAGAGTCGACTGTAGAGACGATTTCCCACTGATTTGCGGAGCCGAAGGGGTTCTTGGCTTGCCCTTGCGTGACAAACAAGGAGATCTTGAGCTCGGGAAGGAATTGAGGAGTAGTTTTGTAGTTAATTTCTTGTTTTAGTTGTAATTTTACTTTCTGTCGCAGTTCTATTTCTGAATTTCCGTTTCAGTTGCTGTAACTTAAGTTTCTGAATTGTTTTGCTTAATTATATTTCATTTGGCAAGTAGTTAGTTAATGAACTTGTTTCATGAACAATAGCTTTTAATTTCAGTTCATTTAATGTTTAATTGCTTGCGGTCATTTCTGTAGTTGCGTATCAATTCCCTGTTTTGCGTATCAGTTGTTTCTGCGTGCCATGTTTGTTTTTGATTTTGCAGTTTCTTGCGAATTCAGTTTATGTCTAATTTGGATGCCTGCAATTTAAGATAACATTTAGTTAGCTAATGCCTTTGATTTGAGTTTGTTTAGTTTTCAGTTCAACTTCTGAAGTTAAGTTCGGCTAGCTGCTTATAAGTTTCCATTTCACTCAGTAGTTTCAGTTCTAGTTTGCACTATATCAGTTCAATGTTTCTGAAGTTTTAATCAAGGGAACTTTAGCTTTTCCGAATCTCATTTGAACCTTGGATTTTGCATTCGAATTTGGCTTGCTTTGTGTTTGTTCTGCATATGAAATTCTGCACATTCTATTTCTAAATTTCTCTTTTCAGAATTGTGTATCACTTAAATGGAAGCTTAACTTTCCAAGCTGAGCTAATTGATTTCGCATTTGAATTGCTAGTGTGTAGCTTCTGCAATCTTCAGTTTCCTCTTGGCACATTAGACTTTACCTCTTGCATGTTTGTATCAAGTAGGAAATGCTAGCATGAATGGCATTTAAGCTTGTTTGCTGCTGAAAATTCCTTGCACTGCTTTTGTTCATCTTTGTAGCAATTTGCCTTGCATTACTGATTAGGTTTGTTTTCCGAATTTGGTTAAGTGCCTTAGGTGATTAATTTTTCCATTGATTAAATTGTTGAATGCTATCATTTGTTTAGTTTATTAGTTAAGTTCCTTTCCTTCCATAGCATTTTCATTTCTATTTGCAATCCAAACCCAAATCACATTCGAAACCCAAAATCCACAAATGACACATAAACTTAAGCTCGAATCAAACACATCATCAACTAGTCCCTAGGAAAAATACGACCTGTGGCCCATTTACTACGTTTTCATTCCTTGATTGCAAAAAGGGTTTCCAGCATTTATAAATATTCTAAATTTGAGACCCACACATTCGTGACAGCCTATTCCGGATCTATCAAAGCTCCAGAAGGAAAGACATGAAGGATGGAGAGGCATCTGAGGGACACGAGGATGATGGAGGAGGCTAGAAGGCTAAGTCTTAGCAAAGGAAGACCCGACAATAAGGATCGAGGCCGAAGGAAGCTCCAGAAGGCAAGTCGTGAAGGATGGAGAGGCATCCGAGAGACACGAGGCTGATGGAGGAGGCTAGAAGGCTATGTCTAGGTTGGTCGGGCGAGGACGAGTGCAGAGAGATTGTACTCGGGGCTAAAACTCAAGGTTTAGGGTCTGGACAGTTGACTGCTACTGGGAGCAGTCGACTGGTAGAGGTCACAGAAAGATCAGTCAACTGATCTTCTGTACAGTCGATTAGTGTCGGTTGAATTCGAACATTGGGTTGTAATGTTTGAATTCAACAGCTGGCAGTCAACTGGTGTTGGCACCAGTCGACTAGTAACGGTTGTTTCATGAACAAGCTCTATTTAAGAGAGCTTGATTTGGTTGAGCAAAAGTTGATGAAATAAGCTTGGTTAAAACTTATTAGTAGTCTTCCTTGTACTCTAGAGTTCTTGTGCGCTACCAAGAGGTCTTGGTGAGTTTGTGTTAAGGTTTCTCCACCCATAAGGAGGTTGAGCATAGCCGGAGGTTTTTCGGGGCCTAATCCACCAACGGATAGGGATGGTCCACCTTATGGATAGTTGTGGAGTAGGAGTATCTTCTCCGAACAACGTAAATCATTGTGTTTGCGGTTTGATTTCCTTTTTGTTAATTTAGTTTATTTTGTATTTTGTTGTGCACTAATAAAGTGTAGGGAGAACCGCGAAATAAGTGGGTGATAGTCTATTCAGCTCCCTCTAACCGGGTCGATCGAGTCCCCAACAGTAAGTGTCCTAAAAATTCTAATGATACTCAACCGAATAACCCATCAATGCTTTCTATTTTCAACTTTCCTTGTAAGCCAATGGGTACATCTATTTCTATATGGTTAACTGAACAAGAATGCGATGCTGTAAGAATATACATACTCTTAAACTGTGATGAAGTCAAATCATACATAAAGTAAGTTGACTTCTCTAATGATTCAGTTATCCTATTTTAATTGTTTGCTTGATATCCAAATTGTCTTAAAATATCCATCTTTCACAACTTATACGAACAACAACTATATATACAAAATCCATCACTAGGTGCAAGTGAGGTCGTTGAAAAGTTAGAGGTCGAATTTACATTATGGTTTGAAATATATGTAAGTTGCAATATCATTAGAAAATTAATATGTTTATGTCTATTCAGTCCGGTCATAATTTATATTATAATTTATGTAGGTGAAAGACCACAGAATATCAAATGTGCAAGATGATAGAATAATGAATCTTGCAATAGGACCACTCTGTAAAATAATGGTCTACTCTAGATATTATGTTAATGGGCTAAGATTCCACATGGCATAAAGAGATTCATAGAGATTAACATATAATTTTAGAGTTTGTGTTAAAGGATATATCGACAACAATAACACAGAGTTTGATTACTATGGTAGACTTAAAGAAATCATAGAGATTGAATATCCTGCATTATCTATAAAATATTGTGTGTTGTTCAAATATTCATGGTATGATCCAACCTCAAGAACAAGTACAAGAATACATCCAAACTATAAATTAGTGGAGGTTAATAAAAATAGAAGGTTCAACAAATTTGAACCTTTCATTTTTAGGGTATAAGCGAGTCAGGCTTTTTATCTTGAATACCCTACAAAAAGAAGAAGATCTAGTGAATGATTGTCTGTTTATCGAATGAAGCTTCGCTCGACTATAGAAATGTCGAACATCTTCACTACTCAAAATCATGATGCATTTCAGAATGACGAAGTAAAGAGACATTTAGTTGATTCACAACTCTCATCCACATCTAATTTACTTGTAGATGTTAATGCAACTTACGAGGATATAGATGATGGAGAGATGTCCAGTAGTGAAGATTTTGTTAAACTGTCAAAGTCTAGTGAAGAAAACATAGATGTTAATGATATTTAAATATTAGCATTATTATTTATCAAGTAAGTTATGCTTTCATATTATTTTATATTTTTATTATCCTATTAGTCACCTTTATTATGATGTGTTGTAATATATTATTTTGTAAACATTTCAATGGTAGAGCAGCAGGCAATAGTTCCCCATGGCCATTATGTTTTATGAGTTATCGAAGAAGTGTAAGTATTTGTTGTTATTAGTAATTAATGTTCATATATTATTTTTAATATATTATTAATATGTTTATTTTTTATGCAATTTTACTCCAGATGACCATCAGATTTTCAATTATATCACCAATAAATTTAAAGAATAAGCATGCAGATCTACAACATGGAAGCATGTAGATCACAAAATAAAGATATTTTATTATAACGAATTTGTGATAAGTAAAATCAATATATATTTGATTTTTAGAATATATTCACTCATTACTATGTTGAATTTTTAATTTATAATTGCAGAAAAATATACATGGGAGAAGGGTCAAGAGGAGATTTTTAAAACAACATGGAACATTTATTATGTTAAGCTTTTTAAAGGCTACTTCTATTATATCAAACAAAAGGCATAAAATTGACGTATGTTTCTGAGGAGATATGGAGTGCATGGAAGTCCACCTAGGCTGAACAGAGGTGAAAAGAAAATGTCGATAAGGCTCGAGCTAATAGAAACACCGAGCCAGGTAGCTCGAGTACCCGAACTGCTCGGCATACGTCTGATTCCAAATCTATGATAGAGCATACTTTTGATTTGGTGAGTTTAATTTAAAGTTGATACAAAGTATAATTTTTATTTATAATCATACTTGTATGATATTTGCCTAATATATTTGTATATATAGGAATAAGAGCTAGCTCGACTACCCACCAGTATGGAGGTCTTTTTGAAGACCCACAAAAAAAAGCTGACACATTCATTGATTCTTATTCTGCGACCATGCACGTAAGAATATAACTTAGTTTTTATTTTGCTTACCTTTAATATTTGCCATCAAATTAATTATTAATCATGTTATATATTACAATATAGGTAGAAATCACTGAGAGATTCACTCAGGCATCTCAGCCTGCAGTAGAGGGGAGAGAGTATCAATCTCTATCCACCGGCGTACTTAATGACATATATTATGATATTGTAAATAGACAGACAAAGAACTCCACCCTCTGCAACCTTAGCTGTTAAATCCGACACGTTCGACCAGGTCCCGGTAATTTTTGGAGGATTACCGGATATGTTCCGGGGCTTCCGAGTCCTTGGACACAAATTTAGGGACTAAAATGTAGGAATAATTAGTCACAAGGACTAAGATGAAATGAAATTTAAGACTTAGGGGCAGTCTTGCAATTAGATGGTAGTTTGCTGGACTAAATTGCAAAATGCCAACTTATATACCTTGACCTAATTTCCAATCGGCCGAATCTCTTCACACCCGACTCCTCCACAGCCGAAGACGCCGCCTTCATCATCGTCTTCCTTTCTCTTCTCCTACACTCGCGAACCCTAGGTCGACGCCGAGATCCCACCTCCTCTCTCGCGACCTCATCGCGTTCCTCCTGTTTTCCGATCACCGAGACCCTAGCTTGCCATACTCCTTCATCTTTCTCCAGCCGATCTTGGTTTCGTCGGCAGCTTCACTCGAGGAGGCCTCTACTCGCAGGGAAGAGGAGAGCTTAATCCAGTCATTCCGTCTGAAGGATTCTTGTGCTACCTACTCAATCCGATTCCCCCTTCTTCCCACAGCTACGGGCCACTGTTGGGCAAGCCGGCAAAAGGGAGCGACGACGGTAGCCACTAGGGTAAGGGTTTTCCTCTAGCTGATACATCTACGATCCCGTATACAAAGGTTGGATCTGAGGTTGAGTATGAATCAAATCTTGGGGTGTGAGTGCAGATTTGATTCTGGAAAATTGAAACTCGCACTAGGGCTCCAATTTTCGCATCTTCTGGTTGCGCCGAAGGGTTGCAGTTGGGATTTGAGGTAAGGGATGATAATTGGTTTGAACTCTTCTTAAAACCAATTCATGTTGAGTAGATATGTAACCCTAGCTGCGGTTGTGATCCTATGGCTTAGTTTCCTATTTAATCAGGAAAAAGAGTTGGATTGGAGGATTAATCTTGCTGTTTTTTTTGAGATCTGATCACGGGTGGAGTAGAAGACTGGGAGCAACCCACTGCCTGTGCTTTGCCGAGCTGCTGTGACCTCCAGTAGGTAAGTGTTGTAATGGTTTTGAACTTAGCAAGCTTCGTGATGTTGTAAGGTTTTGTGGTGAAAGTAATTCTTATTGATTAGTTTGTATCAATTTAGATAACCTTGTAATTAGATTGGGTGGTGTTGCCATCTGAATGCTTGGAGTTGAAGTTGGGGTTAGGTTTAGTTTGAAACTTAAAACCTAATGATTAAGCGTGGTGAATTTGAATTTGGATTTGGACCTAATTCTAATCACGAGGAATAACTAGAGGACTTCCATTTAATTAGGAATAATTGAAATGGAAAGGGAAATAATTAGGTTAACCCTAAAATGAATTAGGAATTAATTAGCTAGTTACTATTCTTGTAATAGCTAATTAAATATGTCCTTGATACAGGGACTTGATTTGGATTTTTATTGCTGATATTGGCGGGTGGTTCTATCTCGATTGATACGAAATTTACTCTTGGAGGCGGGTACCCTTTGACTTATCTTTACGATATTGTCATCTTTTATGCATAGACTGTTATAGATAGCAGTAAGATCATACGCTATCCCTGTTTATTATGCCTGTTCTGGATACTTGTTATTTATCCCTGGTTATTATGCATGTTCTGGGTACTTGTTGGTTATCCCTGTTTATTATGCCTGTCCTGGATACCTGTGGTTATCCTTGAGTTATTATGCTGTTAGTTCCATACAGTATCAGGTAGTGTCATATCTATATGTATGCTTAGAGATCGTGATGTATCTCCTACCTTTGACCTTGAGGGATCTGTAGTTTTCGGCCAGTATACCTTGTAGGTTACCTATATTTCCTATTATAGGATTTCAGACTGAGACCTAGTATACTGAGGACTTGGGAGGGAGGTATGTGTATCTATCATACACCATCCTTGCATTATTGCATGCCGGCGATCAGCGACTCCCTTGTGGTTGAGCCTATCGTCTTCCGGTACATGATATGCACACACGACCACTCATGGGTTAGTGGATACCGTTGGGTGTGTGCATTTGCTCTGTACTGCTCCGCTCGACCGCTCAGGGGTAGTGGTTTCGGAGCGTGGTAGCAGGCGGAGATCCCTTCTCTTTCCATAGACCAGAGGAGATGAGAGCGACGCTCCCTCATAAATACATGAGGTAGGGGGGCGGTCCCCCGCCAGCATCCTGTCCACTCGGTCACTCAGGAGCAGTGATAGTAGGGTGCGTACAGTGTCACAGCTCTTCCCACTCGGCCGACACAGTATCGCCTGTCTCGGTGGCTTGACTGGAGTTAGGGGGTGGCCATGGCATTGCACCATGTGCATATTTTGCATCGTGCATTATTTGCTACACTTGATTGCTGCACTTATTTGACATGCATATTCTGGAGACTTGTTATCTGAGATTATATGTCTAATGATATTCCCTTGGTACTTATTACCCTCTTGTTCAGGTTAGATGGTTTCTGGTATGTATCTACCTCAGTATTTTCAGTACCAGTATTTCCCTATTGTTGATATGAGACCGTATTAGCGGAACTCTTATTGTATTATAACTTTCTATGCATAACTGTTGGGTATTCGCTGAGCTATGGACTCACCCCGTTGCCATACATTTTATTTCAGGTTGATGCCTGCCAGGAGATCCCTAGCAGCCAGTCCCCAGCTCCAGAGGAGCTCTGCTTGGTTTTATATTTATGTTGTTTTGCTTATGGACCCTGTAGTATTTCCTATGCTTCCGTTGCTATGTTTTGAGACATGTATCTCTGTTTTATTCGATAGTATTGTATTTTTGAGTCCTATGTTGGACTTCGCTTGGTTTTGGTTTTGTTCCTGCCCCCCGGCAGCTCAGGTGAGTTCGGATTTTGGTTTTACGACGTATAGTCATATATGCAGTTGTGTCTGTGTGGATTTGAGGCCTGAGGCCCTTTAAACTGCGTGGTTGTGCATATATATATATGGTGTTTGTTATATTATCTGTGTGTATGTGTAAATTATCCGCCGGACAGGGGAGGTGCTATCCGATTTTTTATTGGCACAACGGCTCCTGGGTCTCGGGGCGTGACATTAGCTCTCTAGCCAAAGTTGCATTTGATGATCGCTTGAGGACTCTGAGGGGTCATGTCAGTTACCGTTCATCTTATTCTAGTGAAATGCACAAGATATTAGATGAAAATTGAGACCTGGGCACTCAAGTTCAATCAATGCGAAGAGAGATAGCGGAATGAATGACCGCTGACAAAGAGAGGAGGGTTGCTAAGTAATGAAGCGACGAGGATCGCTCATAATGCAAGGAGAGAGAAGGCGCACTAGAAACTTGTGGCTAGAAAATAGAGAACTCATGAGTCATATACGATCCCTCCTTGCTTCTTTGCCTCGTCCGACATCACAGGAGACTCAAGGGCCCTCTGACCAGAAGCTTGTGACAGAAAATAAAGCACTCATGAGTCATATATGATCCCTCCTAGTTTCTTTGCCTCGTCTGCCATCATAGGAGACTCAAGGGCCCTCTGACCTGGCTAATTAACTTTTTTTAAGGTATGTTCAATTATATATTAATTTTTTTATGAATAATATATCGTTGGATGTGTATTTTTTATTTTTCATATATTAAACCTTACAAATTATATTTATTTTGTTTATATAGACTAATATGTTAATTTGACTTTTGTTTCAGAACTCTTCTGTGATATTTTGTTTATCTCCAACCTTATTTACTATTTTATTCAGATATTTTTTTATTACATATAGTTCATGTAAAATATATAATTATATATCGTTCTGATCATAATATATTATATTTTGACTTTTTGTAGATTTTTTATATCGATCTTATTATGGAATAGTGTTAGACTTTTATATTAATTTGTAAGTTTTTTTGTATGGTTGAATTCATATTTAGATAATTTATTACTTTAGTTTATGTTTAGATATTTTTGTTTATGTATTTAAATATTTAGATACTCTAGTTTGTGTTTAAATACTTTAATTTGTTTTTTGTTTAGATTCTTATTTGAATTTATCAGTTTATGTGTGTTTGATATGTGTGTGGATGTTTGGATGTGTTTGGCTATGTATGGATATGTTTGGATATGTTTTGGATGTGATTGGATATGATTGGATATATTTTGAATGTAATTAGATATGTTTATATACTGTGATTGTTTAGATATATAAATTATACATATGGTAATCTTAAATACAAATAAAATCATGCAATTTTTTTTTAAATTCTGACGGATTTCCGAGAGAAATGTGTTTTCGTCAAAAAAAAATCGAAACAGAATTTTCGACGAAAATAGCTTTTCCATCGGAAATTTCCTACGAAATAAGTAGTTTTCGTCGGGGAATTTGACAGAAAAGTTGTTTCCGTCTGAAATTCCTGACAAAAATAGCTCATTTTGTTGGAAATTTATGACAGAATGAGTTGTTTCCGTCGGATAATTTCTTATGAAAAAGTTGATTATGTTGGAAATTCCTGATGGAAACAGCTGATTCAGTTGAAAATTTCCGACGAAAAATATTATTTCTATCAACAATAGTGTCCGAAATATTCTGACGGATCAATATTCTATCGGTAAATATATCGACGGTATAAAATTTCCATCGGTAATACGTTATCGACAGATTTTACATCGATAGATAAAATTCAGTTGATAACTATATTTACCGATGAAATTCCGACGGAAAATTCTATCGGTAAGTTGAATTTTGTAGTGTACCCATACGAGATCCATATTTAATAACATGATATGCAATAATCTTAAATTAAATCACTTCATGAATTTAGGATTCAGGGTTTTATAATTTTTAAATCATATATGAGCAATCTGAAGAGATATTAAATATAACGTAATGATATACTTTACTCAACCAATGCATAAAAAACTTTATTTTCATACCTCAAACAGACGCATCGCTTATGTATTCAACCACAGCTTAAGGCGGAATTATAGTGACAATTCAAGAGAACAGAAAGAAACATCATTCTTTCGTCACTGGCATTTTAAAGAAGCACGAAAATTACACAGATTTGATTTCTGACATCATATATTTAATTTAAGTCAATTAATTTTAAAATGATGAATTTAAATCTATAAAAAATTTCTATCACACAGGAATAGACTAAATAAATAACACTCACACAAAAATAAATAACACTCACACAAAGTAATCCATCAACACAATATTTTTAAATTAATCATCAATTTAGCAAAATTATGATTCCATGAAAAAAAAATATTGACAAGACATCCCGCAACTGACTACCTCGTCCCGGCGGCCAAAAGCTCGGGAAATTCTGCATGACTCACGCCATTCCGAGACGGGGTCCTATATCTCAAAGAGGATCCTATCCTCTTGTCTTAATTGCCGGTGATGATCGACAAGTCATTTGATCATCGATCGGACATCATCGACGGCCTTCGACCATCGTCTCGAACAAAATTATACCCTAGGGGTACGGTGAACCCGTCGGGGACTGTCGTAATTACGATCTCGTCATATTCACCGTCAAATCCGACGAGATTGTAATGTGACGATTTGGTACGACTCACCGTTATCTCAAGATATCGTTTGATTCGGGACGACAATAAAAAATTATTGGTGGTGCCCGATCGTCGATCGGACGACTCGTCGGCCATCGCCGACGAGTACGGGATAGGCGGGACAAGGATTCTTGGGACAGGGGATCCCGTTCGCACCATTCCACACGGTCGCACTATGCCCCTACATGCCAAACGGGATCCGCTGCCCCGAGATTCTCTCTGTCCCCGTGTCCCAACTCGCCGACGATGGCCGGTGAATCTTCCAATCGCTAATTGGGCACTATCATTAGTCTCCGATCGTCGTCCCGAATCAAACGATATCCTGGGAGAACAGTGAATCGGTCAAGATCGTCGCAATTGCGATCTCGACGGATTCGACGGTGAATTCGACGAGATTGCAATTGCGACGATCTTCGACGGGTTCATCGTACCCCTAAGGTATAGTTTTGTTCGGGACGACCGCCACTGATGTCCGATCGACGATCGAAAGTCTCACCGACCATCACCAATGAGTTGGGACACAGAGAGAAAAAATCTCGGGACAAAGGATTTATTATCCCCACATGCACGTCAGCTCGTGAGGGGAGCTATATTATGTAATATAATGTTTTTTAAATAGTCAATTAAATCTGAGGATGATTTATTTTAATTATTTAATACTTTGTAGTTGAGGATAATTATTTTTAGATTATTAATTATGAAAAAAAAATATTATTTTGCTACTGTTAATTATTACTTTAGGATTCATAGTGGCAGGATTTATCCAAATTTAAATATTTCTATGATATAATATTATTTATTTTAGGCTTATGATTTTTTTTTGATTATTTTAAAGGATTTTATAAATTTATGATCTTTTTTATGTATTTTTTTTTAATATAAGACTTTGATTTATCCCAAAAAAATATCTTAAATGAGTCAGTTTTTTGTGTATCGCATTTGTTTGCTAAGTTAATCAAACTAAGCTAAGTTAAATTTAAAATAAATCATATCGTTAAAATGATAATTCAAGTTTGATTTGATTTATTTTTTATAAATTTAAGTTGAATTTAATTTGGCTTGAATTTGATTCGTTTAAATATTATAATTTTCAATTTAAATTATTTTTTATTATTTAAAATTTTAATATTTTAAATTTAGTTGATTGATTATAAAATTTGATATTATAAATCCATTTTATTCATTTAAAAATTTTATTTATTTATTTAATATATTAATAAAAGTTTTATTGATGAATATTATTCATAAATACTATTTATGAATATTATATATATATATATATATATATATATAACCAATTATCCAAGCTTATTAAATTAATTAATCTGTTATTGATCACATATAAATAAGAATAATGATTGGGAGAGTAGAAATGGGAGAGTGAAAATCATAATGAATGACGTGGCATCTTGCATGCACGATCTCCGACGGGTTCACCGTACCCCCCAGGGTATAGTTTGATTCGGGGCGGCGACCGAATGCCGTCGATGGTATCCAAACGATAATCGAACGTGTGCATATAAAGTGCCACATCATGTCACATCATTCACTATGATTTTCACTCTCTTATAATTGTTCTATAAATAAATTCTTAATAAGTGGATTGAACAATAATTAATAGAGTAGAATAATTACTGAGAGCGGATTGACAAAATCTTCCCTAAACCATTGGACATTATTTTTGCTTAAGTACTTCAATATAGAATATCATACACAATTTGATTGGAAATTTCTTGAGTTAAACGGAATCACAGAAATTATAAACTAAATGAAGAAACGCGCTTCCTTCGTGGTCGTGGCATAAGGTAAATTCGTCATAGAATTGCTTCTCTAGTCTCTAGAGCAATTTTACACGTTCTGAAAGAGAATAAATATGAGTATTAATTATTCAGTTTTATCCGTCGATAATCAAATTATACTGTAATATAATAAATCATATCTAATTATCTGTAAGAAACAATGCGGTAAAATATGATTTATTCTGTCCAATGTCATCTTCGTCCCAGAATTAATATGGAAAAAATAAATTATAAAATTAATAATTTAAATATTGATTATCATATAAAAAAATTCGACAGACACCTAGCTTATTCTTAAACTGCATAATGATCATCGGACTATCTCAGGGAACAAAAATGCACTTCCCATGCTATGGTTAAGACACCTTCAATTTGATTTACACTTGCTCAAATTAAATAATCATATTTCATTAAATCAAATGAAGACACCAGTTACAATTACATGGTGACACGTACACACCTATACTTTATTGTTCAGATCATTTTCATGTTTTTTATAAAGCAAACGTGGAGCCATGTGACATTTCATTGATATATATGTCCCAACCTAATTTAATTAATTCTTAAATAATACATTAAAAATATATATTTAAAAAAAGAAGATGAGGCTACGAATCATTTGACGGCGACACAGGTCTACTTCTATCTATTTGTATGTTTATTTTATTTAATTAGTTATTTATTTTCTTGAAAAAAATTATCTTCTTTTTTTTTTTACTTCGCTCATATGAGGATTTAAGATTCCCCGTTGCCCATGCAGTGATGCAGGTCTACTTTATTGTTCTTCGTTGTTGAAAAAAATTATCTTTTTTTCATGCATGAAGAGTGAGTGACTAGTAAAACAAGTCGGTGTCGATTGCCCGTTGTTAGAATGATAAAGACTTTTGGAGGTATTTTTGAGGATTTAAGATTCTAGAATAGTTGAAGCGGAGCGAAATGGAGATTTTTTTTCCCCCTAATTTTCATCAATCGTGCACGGCAAGGGTTGGATTAGGTCGTGCCCGAACACTTCGTCGAATCAGCTGGTCCCCGATTGTTGCGGCGCGGAGGAGCCCGGCTTCGCTGAAAGATCGCGATTTGCGCCTTCGCTGGTCGCGCCATGAAGGTATCGTTCATTTACTGAGTCTTCCTGGCGGTCGCCTCCGCTCGTCGCTCCGCGTCGTTTCTGCGGGATCAATTGAAGGGCCAAAGCTTGCTAGTTTGCGTCTCGCGTTAAAAAAATTGAATCTTAGCGCGGTTTCGTTGACTCCGAAGGCATTAAATTCGGCGGGAATGGGCAGCCATCGTCAAGGTGCGTTTTCGAATTTCTGTACGACCCTTTCTCGATTTCTTTTCGTTCTTCGTCGCCCTAGCGTTTGCTTGGGGGCTGTGACTTGGGGAAACTTTGAATGCGGCGAGGTGAACCTTCTGATGGTCAAGAAAGAAGGTTGAAGAAGACAAAGTCCCCAATTTTTTCGGAAAAGACCTGGTTTTCAAGGGTTGTCACAGCGGGAGTATAAAGATGGAGTTTTGAGCTCTTCCGCGCCGAGACCTAGTGGTGGTAATCCCAGGTGAGGTGGATGAATTCCATATTGCTAATAATTTGCTTCTTTTTTTATGTTTATTTTTGCCGGCGCTGCTGATTTCCCTATCGTGTGCTTGTGTTCTTGTTTTTGTTTGGCAAAAGGTAGCAGCTTTCCGTTGACAGTGGAAGTATGTCGTCTCTTCTGCTTGCTCGCAAGGGCCGCCATCAGCAGCGGTATCACAACCAGCTCCGGCTGGTCGCAGGGTACCTCACACTCTTACTGTTTCTTTTCTTTGTTTAAATGCTTCAATTAGAAAGATAAGGTTCCGGATCGTTCAATATTTGGCCTCTGTGTTACATATGTCCGTGTTGTGTATCCATGAAACTGAAAACAAAGGATATCATCAAGCTGTTGTATCAGAGAATTCACAGGTCAATTGAGTAATATAACTGAAGAATTCACTGTGCAGATGCATTCCTTACAAGATAAGTAGAGTAGGCGACAATCAATCTGGTGATGTGCTAGATAGAGTGGAAGTTCTCATGATCAGTTCTCCAGGTCGGCATGATTTTGTCTTCCCAAAGGTAAAGAAGCTCCTGTTCTTTCAGATCGTAGCTCAGTAGGAGAGTCACTGAGGTCGTTGCTTGTTTCTTGTGTGATGTATCGGCTGCGACAGGGCGGATGGGAAATAGATGAAACTGCAAGTGAGGCAGCATGCCGTGAAGCTTTGGAAGAAGCAGGAGTGAGGGGAACTCTGAATGTGAGTATTAAAATAGAACCTTGTTGTATTATATGGAAAATTTGTTGCTCGAATCTTTCTGGATGCCAAAGAGAGAATCCTCCAACCGCTCTGCATGTGCTGTGATTCTTGTCTGTTCAACACCTTCAATATCTCTTTGCTGATGGCGAAGCTTCTTTTTTTTTTTCTGGTATTGGATAACCATGATAAACTAACCTAATCTCGCTAATCATTCGCTTATCATCACAATTTTTAATAGCTGAACTTTATGTCACTTTCTGAGGCCAACTTTATGTATTTAATGCTCTTTTCAGAATAATTCAGGGAAGTTTGAACGTGTCCAATGGATTTGAAGGTCTTTTTCTTCTATATCAATTATTGTCTGTAGAAAGAAATAGCCAACTGAAAAAAAAAAATTGGCCAAGGAACATACTTCAATTCTTTGGCTGTGTTAGTTATTAATCTCCTGAAGTGGCATGAGGTCATTGCTAATGACTATCCATCCAACTGAATGATCTAGGGCCTCTTTTGGCTCCTTTCTTGGTCGATAAGACCAATTCAACATTGATGGCTTTCTCCTATTCCAAAATCTCTTTTCCATATATTGTTGATTGGTAATTACAATATGTTCTCATTATCTGAAGTTCGATACAGTCATCAATATCATTCATTATCCAGGAAACTGCATTAGGTGTTTGGGAATTCAGAAGCAAGAGCAGACAGAACACATGCAGCTTGGAAGGAACCTGCAAGGGTTACATGTTTGCCTTGGAGGTCACCGAGGAGCTAAACTGCTATCCTGAGATGGACATGCATGCGAGGAAATGGGTCAGAATTTGATAGATCTAATGACACTTTCAACCCTTAAAACATTCCGAAAACTTTAATTATCTTCTAACTTTTGTTTTTCCTGCAAATCAGGTGACTGTTGGAGAGGCCTACGAACTTTGTCGATATAATTGGATGCGCGAAGCACTTGATTCGTTCGGAGATCTGATGACCGGAAAGCCTGTTTCTAGTGTGCCTGAGCTATCTGAGCCATCTGCCTTTCGGATTGGAGAAGTCAGTAAGTCACGGCCGCTAACTATGCAATAGTACCAATCTGAAAATTCTTGGCCACTCTATGTAGAATTATCATTTAGGTACGCATCACATAACTCTCATTGCAACTCTGTTGTTCATGATCTAGCAAATACTGTTAAAATCTGTCTGGAAGACTAAAATAGGAGATGGTGGGTGGAGGTGTTTTATTTGTTCTTTAATTATCCTTTTAATTACATTCGTTTCTGCTGTGGTGCTTGTTCTGTTTGGTTGTTGGGTGTGTAAAGGTAGATTAAAAAAACTTCATAGTAGGTGTTTGTCTATGAACTCATTAAAAAGGTTAATATGCAATTCTTTAAACAAGTTACTCATTAAAAAAGTTAATCAGATTACGAAAGTTGGACTGTATACGGCATCCCTAAAGTTAATTATTTTCGGTTTTTAATTCGGTTGATTCAATCCCTAAACTTACCCTGTCGTCTCCACCCTATAAGAATTACTAGATCGTCCTAAGGACGTCTTTGGCATCCAAGGGTCACGGAGCCATCATAGATCTTGTTGAATAAGTGGAACATATTAGTCGCCTAATTCTTGATTGGACATTAAGGGTAGTAGGACTATCATTGGTTCATAAAATTAGTATAGGGTTGTAGAAGGATTATCATTAGTTCTTAAAATCAATATTCTTAAGATGAGTTAAGATAAGTTTTGACGGGAACGGGAAAAGGATTCAAATTTCATGGATGAATATTTTAGTGATCATGCTTTACATTTATTAGGTAGGCAAACATATACTCGACCTCGAGTCGAGTTCGGCCTGAATCTGTAACTAGGTCACTGGGTTAGGTTGGTTTGACATGGTTTGACATGGTTGTGAACTTTGAAATCGCCGGTTAATCGGTAGTTCCAATAGTTAAAATCACCGATTCTAACAGATGGGATAAAGGTTTTTTTATATAATTTTTTTCACGATTAAAATCATTTTACACATTTTTAATAATGACTATAATTTAATATAAATTAATCAATCTTCAAATTATATAAATAGAAAGTTTACTTCATTATTTTCACTTTTATTTTCTTTTTTTTTTAATTCTCAATTTCATAATTTTTATATACTTTTGACTCTAATTCTATATGCTTTCGACTTTCACTTTCAACTACACTAGGAGGAGGCAATTATACATATTTTCATTTTGATTCTTCTGTACCCTAAGGTTGACAATTTTAATAAATACAAGTTATTTTTATTTTAATTTTTAAAAATTTATAATTTTAAATTTTTTTAATACAATATTAAACTGTGATGAATCGTAAATCTTAATCGTCTTGGGCACGAATTAGATCAAGACGAACAGGCCTTCCATTTTTTTTAAAAAAAAACTAAGTATTGGTCAAACATGTCATTTGAAGCGAACAAATTAAAAGATGTTTTTCCGCTAAATATTATTTTTATATCTTTCATTTTTAGATAGACAAATTTTAAGTAACCGAGGGAAAAAAAATCAAACTTCTAAATAAAATAAAATAAATACAGAACAATTAAATTTGATTGGGCCATTAAATCCACTTATAATTAATTAAAATTAATTAGTTAAAAATCAAGACTCGCAACAACATTTGGTATAAAATGTTACTGATCAAATTAATTTGAAAGATTATCTTACATGTTTAAATATAAAATAATAGATAGCCAACTGAGAACTAATCCAATAAAATTCCCTATTTCTTCTAATGAGTAATATTAAAAAAAAAAGATTCATGTTATGAATATCAATAAATTACGAGCAAAACAACAAAAAAGGACATCTAAGAGTTTACAAATAATGGTAGGATAATTTTTTCCAAAGACAATTAAATCGGCGTCTCTCCTATTATTTAAATCGGCGTCTCTCCTAATTTTATTTCGAACTTACCATTTGATCCAGCATTATTATAAAAACTATCCAATAATTTCTATAATATATAGTAACTATTGAATAACTTTTATAATATGCATAAGCTACAAAATAACTACTACAACATATTTTGGTGAATTTAGAATTTATGATTTAATATTTATACCGTATAAAAGCTAATTAGTAGTTGCTACAATATGTAAAAAAAATTACGCATAACTGATATAATGTGTTTAGTGTGAGTTTAAAATTTAAGATTTATGATTTAGAATTTAAGATTTAGGATATTTTAACACTACTAATATCAAAAAAGCTTTTATAATTGTTTTAAAATTATTTTAATGTAGTTTAAATAATTTTAATCAAATTCATAAATAATATTTTGATATAATATTATTTAGATATATATCCAAAATCATAAACCCTACCCTCACTCTAAATAACTTATAGCCATTACTGATAACTTCTATACGTTATAATAGTTACCGAGTAGCTTTTATATATTATAATAGCTATTGGATAACTACTACAAGAATCAAGATATAAATCTTAAATTCTAAACATACTGTAATAACTATTGAATATTTTTTATACATTATAATAACTATCAAGTACCTTTTACATATTGTATTATTAGATAGTTTTTATAAATCTTATATTATAAACTCATTTTAAACACATTATAATAATTACTATATAGCTTTTACATTTTATAGTAGATAGTCAGTAAGCTATTATCAAACTATTCTATAGTTTTTATGACAATGAGTCAAAGATAAAAGATAATTTTAGGATAATATTATGATAAAGATGTCTAATTGATTTATTTAATTTTTGGGGGGAAAACGGTAAATTGATGCTTTTCATAATTCGGGGCGTCATCTTAGTTTTTTTTTTAAATGCTACATGATTTTTTTTTATTTTTTTTTTTTACGGTGGAAGAGCTTTTGGAAAGAGTACTATCCCCATCAAATATAACAAGTATTTCTTTTGAATTATAACGCTGCCTTTTGCACTGTTAATATGATAAAATAAAATTAATTTAGGGTAGAATTAATCTTTAAATTTATTATTACTTATTTATTTATGTATATTTATTTATATATATTTTTTATAAATCTTAAATTTTATGAATACAATTATCTAATTAATCATCGTTTGTTCTCTTTTTATGAATATAATTATCTAATCGTCGTTTGTTCTCTTCTTTCTCTTATCAAATTCTCCTTCTCTTTGCATCGTCTTATAGATTATATTTGTATTGTTTTCATATTATCAGAACAAGGTCTTGTCATGCCAAAAAATTTGAATTTAGAAGGATTTCAATGTCATCGTCGAGATTTATGATTTTCAGATGTCTGAAGGTCGATCATTGTGAGGCTTCTTCAGCGATTTATATGTCCTGGTTAGTTTGTTAAAAAAAAATTGGCCCACTATATCCATACAAAAAATGATGTTTTCTTGAGTTTTAACCGTTAGAATGACTTGAAACTTTGAAGGAACGTTCCTCGCACCCAAGACTACATTTTGAATTGTGGAGAACGAATTTTGAGTTCTTTAAATCCACCTAATAATTGAAAAATATGACTATTGATTCTGTCTTCTCTTTGGAAATTTAATAGTCAATCACAACAATGATTTCTTAAATTTAGAGTATCCAACATGACAGCAATAGTTCCTCCTACAGACTCTGGAGTAACTCAAGCATCCAATGTAATAATTGCATCTACTGCTGAACAGTTTCAAAAGTTCCTTGTATCTCATTCACATATCATGTCTGCTTCTTCTCACAAAAATTTGCTCTCTAATAGTACCTCAGTTATACCTTCTACTATTTGGGTCCTTGATTCTAGAGTTTCGCATCATATATTGCTTAATGTAACTTCTTTTGCATCTATAAATTCTTCTACTTCTATGTCGGCCATGACCGCAGATGGTTCTCCTATGCCGTTAGTTGGTGTTGATTCTATTTCTACGTCTAATTTGTCTCTGTCTGATGTTTATCATATTTCTAATCTTACTTTAAATCTTGTCTTGGTCGGTCAATTATGTGATTCTGATTTCTCAGTTTCTTTTACTTCACCTTCTTGTTATGTGCAGGATCCATGATCTCAGAAGTATATTGAGATAGGTCGTAGATAGGGGGATGTATTATAACAACTGAGAGTTCTAGATGTTGTAGCTTCCAATGTTGATTTGTCATCCTTTCAGTTAAACTCTACTTTTTCTGATTTTTATTTGTGACATTCTCGTCTTGGACATGTATCTTCTTCTTATTTGAAATACCTAACTTTTAAAGGAAATTTAGAAAAATTGCAAACTCATTATATTTCAGATTGTTGTGGTTGCAAATTGGTAAAATTCTCCGCCTTACCTTTCTATAAAAGTATCTCTGTTTCTCTTGCACCATTTGAGTTGGTTCATTCTCATGTGTTAGGTCTATCTTCGATTTGTACATCTGGTGGATCTCATTACTATGCTTTCTTTATTGATGATTGTACTCGTTACACTTGGGTCTATCTTATGAAAATCGTTCTGATTTCTTTGATATCTATCATATGTTTCGTGTCATAGTAAAAACTCAACATGATGCTATTATTATATGTTATTGATATAATTTGGGTGATAAATATACATCTAATCTATTTTCTGAACTATTTGCCTCAGATGGTACACTTCATTAAAGTTTTTGTACTGATACTCCTGAACAAAATGATGTTGTTGAAAGAAAACATAAATATATTGTTAAAATTGCACGTTCAATCTTGTTATCTGCATATGCTCCTAGCGAGTTCTAAAGGGAAGCTATTCTTACTACAGTCCATTCTATCAAAAAAATTTCATCTTTTATTACATCTGGTTTGGCTTATGTCTGGTTTGTCTCCTTTTGAAAAACTATATAGTTATGTTTCTGATTACCCTATCTTAAGAGTTTTTGAATCCACATATTTTGTCCTCTGTCCTCATATTGAACGTAGTAAGCTTAGTTCTCGGTCCATTCTTTGTGTTTTTCTTGGCCACGGTGAGGGTCAAAAAAGATATAGATGTTATAATCCAGTTAGTTAAAAATTTTATGTCTCAGGTCATGTTGTTTTTCTTGAACGTAATTCATTCTATTCCATTCCCTCTGACACTCATAATCTTTGAAAATCTGATCTTACTTGTATTGATTCGTTTGCAATGATTTCAATGATATGTCATCTCATGTCTCCCCACAATTAGACTACCCTAGCACCTCTTCTTCTAATGATGCTACTTATAGAAGTGGCATTCATACATATTCTGGTCATCAACTCCCCAATGTTTCCTTTGCTCCTACCGCTTCCCATAATGTTCCTGTGATAGCGGATCCTCCTCCCCGTTACCCTCAATAATCTCGTAAGTCTACTGAATAGCCTGATTTTGTGTATTCTAGTTGTTTTTCTTCTTTTTTTTTGCTTCTATTCACCAATTGTTTGAGCTCTCCTCTTATAGAGAGGTTGCTCTTGATCTTCTTTAGCAGCAGGTTATGCGGAAGAACTTTTTTGCTTTGTATCAAATAGGTATTTGAGATCTTATTTCTCTTCCTTTGGGGAAGTGTGTGATTGATTCTCGATGGGTATATAAGATTAAAACTAAATCTGATAGGTCAGTTGAGTGATATAAAGCTCGTTTGGTTGCTAAAATTTTTTTTCCAACAATATGATACGGATTTTGAGTAAACCTTTGCTCTAGTTTCCAAACATGTTATTATCCGTACTCTCATGCAGTTGCATCAGTTTATCAATGTTATTAAACTTTTCCCATTGCTATGTTGGTGTGTTTGTGCTTAAGTACTGGGAGCTCGGGCGACTAGCGGCGCAAGCGAGATTAGCTCGGCCTTGCGAGTGTTTGAGTGACAAGCTTGAGCGTGGGGGCTTTTAAGTATTGATCACTCGGGTGAGAGCTCAATCGGACGAATCAGCCTCCTGGGTGATCGGCTTAAACACTCGATCGCTAGAGTTTCTAAGTGGCAGCCACTTGAAAAACCCAACTCGGCTTGTTTAGACCATGGTCATTGAGTTATTTCGATCGTGGGTGGTCGCACACCCCACTTGGAAATTAAGTTCAAGAAGTCGCAAGGACTCTCCTGCCCATGGTTCGCATGAGGGCGAGAGATTAGATCCTCGGTTGGGTGGCGCCTAGGGAGCATGAGTCGCCACGCGTCCGACTAGGAGCCGAGCTGAGTGGTTCGGGGGAGCATGCCCACATATAACTCATGAGAGTGAGAATCGGGCATCTCGATCGGGGGAATCCCAGGGAGCATGGGTCGCCACGCGTCCGCCTGGGAGCCGAACCCAGGGGTTCGTAGGAGCATGCCCACTTATAACACGCTAGAGCGAGAGTTTGGCTTCTCAGTTGGGGGCAGCCCAGGGAGCGTGGACCGCCACGCGTCCGCCTGGGAGCCGAGCCGAGGGGTTTGTGGGAGCATGCCCACTTATAAATCACGAGAGCGAGAGTCTGGCATCTCGGTCAAGGACATCCCAGGGAGCGTGGGCCGCCACGCGTCCGCCTAGGAGCTGAGCTGAGGGGTTCGTGAGAGCATGCCCACTGATAACTCGCGAGAGCGAGAGTCTGGACACTCGGTCAGGTCAGACCCAGGGAGCGTGGGCTGCCACGTGTCCAACTGGGAGCCGAGCCGAGGGGTTCGTGGGAGCATGCCCACTTATAACACGAGAGAGTAAGAGTCTGGCTACTCGGTCGGGGACATCCCAGGCAGTGTGGGCAGCCACGCGTCCGCCTGGGATCCGAGACGAGGGGTTCGTGGGAGCAAGCCCGCTTATAACTCGAGAGAGAGAGAGTCTGGATTCTCGGTCGGGGACATCCTAGGGAGCTTGGGCCGGCACGCGTCCGACTGGGAGTCGAGCCGAGGGGTTCGTGGGAGCATGCCCACTTATAACTCGCGAGAACAAGAATCTAGTTTCTCGGTCGAGGACATCCCAGGGAGCGTGGGCCGCCACGCGTCCGCCTGGGATTTGAGCCGAGGGGTTCGTGGGAGCATGCCCACTTATAACTCGCCGGAGTAAGAGTCTGACTTCTCACTCGGGGACATCCCAGGGAGCGTGGGCCACCACGAGTCTGCCTGGGAGCCGGGCCGAGGGGTTCGTGGGAGCATGCCAACTTATAACTCGCGAGAGCGAGAGTTTGGCTTCTCGGTCGAGGACATCCGAGAGAGCGTGGGCCGCAACGCATCCGCTTGGGAGCCGAGGTGAGGGGTTCGTGGGAGCATGCCCACTTATAACTCGTGAGAGCGAGAGTTTGGCTTCTCGGTCGGGGACATCCCAGGGAGCGTGGATCGCCACGCGTCCGCTTGGGAGCCGATGTTGGTGCAGAATGCACCCAAGTCAAACTTGTGTTTTGATAATGGCAACATAGGTCAAAAGTTAAGTCCTTCTTGTTTTCTAACAAGTTAATTTAGTGTGCAGTGAAAGCCCTAGCGAAGGACTGCTAGGCACTGGCGAAGGAATGCCAGGGCAAAAAGCCCTAGCAAAGGACTGCTAGGCACTGGCGAAGGAATGCCAGAGTCAAAAGACCTAGCGAAGGACTGCTAGGCACCGGGCGAAGGACAGCTCGGCATCCAAGCCCTGACAAAGGACCGTCAGGCAAAAGTCCAACCAAGGGAGCGGTTGGCATCAGGTAAATTCTCCCGAGAGGAGTAGGTGAGGACGCGTTCCCCGTCGAGGGAACAGTAGGCGTCGGTTCGACCTAGGACTCCATTTTGGAGACCAAAGTCAGAACCAAGACAGCTAAGGCTGTATAAAAATAATTAATTGTGTTATTGTGTTTTGGACTAACCCTGAATGCAGGACCAAAGGAACGTGTGTCTGCAACTCAGAGAGCCTCAAAGGAGTGAGGCAGCAGCTGAGTAAGGCGCCCTGAGTGTCCAGGGCGCCCTCAAGGTGAACCAAAACCAAGCGAAGCAAAAAGGGCTTCAGCTGCTTACTGGGCAAGGCGCCCTCAGCAGCGAAGGCGCCCTGGTTAGCGAAGGCGCCCTCAGCAGCGAAGGCGCCTCCAGCCCAAGACTGCGAAGCTCCAGCCCTATCCAGCCGAGAAGACCGCTTCAACCAAGGCGCCCTCAGCGACCAGGGCGCCCCAGAGGTCAAACTTAATCCCTGTTCGAGCGGGATAGAAGTTGACCGAGCAAAGTGTGGATCGGCTGACACGTGGCAGGGCGCCCCCGACGTCCAGGGCGCCCTAGGTGCTATAAATAGCACCCCTCGACCCCAAGCTTCACATCAACTTCGCTCCAAAGCTTCCACGCTCTTCTACGCTCGTGCCTTGCTCCAGAAACGCCTCACCTCGAGCCGACGACGTCCCGCTGCCCCGAAAAGAGTCGATACACTCCGGACGTCGGTAACGAAGAGCTTAATATTTTATTATTATTTTATTGCACTCTCTTTGTAATTGAAATTATTGTAACCTCTTTGCGCGAATATAGAATTGCCCAAAGTAAACGGTCAACGACCGTGGGCCTTGGAGTAGGAGTCGACACAGGCTCCGAACCAAGTAAAAACCACTGTGTCTTTGTGCTGTATCTCGTATTTTTATTTCCGCTATGCACTTACTCTTAGCTTTCCGAAAAAGAACGATTACCGATATTCACCCCCCCCCCTCTATCGGTTTTTCACGATCCAACAAGTGGTATCAGAGCGGGGAAGTTCAAACCTGGTGCAACCACCAGTTTGAAATTTTTTTTCGGATTTCTTTTTAATTTTATCATTCTATTTTCTTTATCTTACGAATTTTTCGATAAAAATTTCATTCGTTTTTTTTGGTAAGGTTGGTGCAACACCCCTTGTCTTTAATTTATCCAGCACTGCTAATCCAAGACCAAGTCTTGGCAAATTTCTTTTTAGCTTTCTTTTTCAGTCTAAATGGCCATGCAAGAGGGATTCAGCACCGCAAGACCTCCACTCTTCAGTGGAGAAGACTTTTCCTACTGGAAAAGCCGCATGGAGGTCCACCTGAAAACTCAGGTGGACATGTGGATCATTATCCAGTCCGGTCTGGAGATCCCCCGAAACGCTGATGGACTTCCTCAGAACTACTCCGAATGGGACAACTCCCTTAAACGCAAGATAGAAGCCGACGCAAAAGCGACACAAACCCTACAATGCGGGCTGAGAAAGGAAGAGCTGAACCGCGTGGGCCCCTTCAATAGTGCAAAGGAGCTATGGACAAAACTGATCGAGCTGCACGAAGGGACTTCAGATACTCGGATCAGCAAGCGGGATCTGCTACTAAACAAATTATACACTATCAAGATGGCGGACTACGAATCAGCAGCCCAACTCCACGCACGGATCCAAGAGGTAATGAACGGTCTTCACACAATAGGTCACAAGGTCGAAAACCGTGACCTAATAAGGTATGCTCTAAACGCCTTCCCTAGAAACACCTTGTGAGCATCTATGGTAGATGCATACAAGGTCTCTAGGGATCTTTCTAAAATAAAATTAGACGAATTATTTTCTGAACTAGAACTGCACGAACAAACTAACACCAATATGGTTGAGAA
This sequence comes from Boesenbergia rotunda, assembly GCA_024364735.1. Lineage (NCBI taxonomy): Eukaryota > Viridiplantae > Streptophyta > Magnoliopsida > Zingiberales > Zingiberaceae > Boesenbergia > Boesenbergia rotunda. The sequence continues at coordinate 289,555 of JAGFNQ010002504.1, forward strand.
AGGTATTGCTTTTCTTGCAGGCAAGACTGGAAGAACAACGAAGAAGAAGCCTGAACCTGAAACCGAATCTAACTCAGACTCAGATTCAGAAGAAGAAGAAAGAGATCAAACTAAGCTGGTCCGGCTCGCTCGAAGCTACTACAAGGAGCTGAAGAACCGAACCAACAAATGAAAAACCGGCCGAAGAAAGGACGAACCAACTGAACCAGCAAACAAGCCCAATGTGACCTGCTATGAGTGCAAGAAAAAGGGCCACTACAAGTCAGAGTGCCCTAACCTAAAGGAGACTAAAAAGACGAGAAGAAAGAAGGCACTGCAAGCAACCTGGGACGAGTCTTCCTCAGAAGAAGAAGAAGAGGCACCCCAGTCCAACCTCCTAGCTCTGACCGCCTCAGATAAAGTCGAGACAGAATCAAAATCAGAACAAGAGGACGGCGAGCTGACCTTCACTGAAGACGGAGAAATTAAGGTAACTGGTTTTAATAGATTACAGTTAACTGAATTGATTTCTTTTCTTTCTCGAGATTTGGCAAAAGCCAAACTCCGGGTCGAAACCCTCCGACAGGAAGTAAAACTCCTGAAGGAGGGAGCTGACTCTAAACCCTTAACCGAGAAGGTTCAGGAAGGAACTCCTACTCAAGTTGAAAAACTTAAAAAAGAGAACTCCTCCCTGAAAACTCAGGTTAAGGATTATAGAACAGCTTTAGAACGATTTACATCTGGTTCCAAGGGTCTTGACATGATCCTTGGAAAACAGAAATCAGTTCTAAATCGATCCGGACTTGGCTACAGAACCAAATCCCGACAAAGATCATATTTGACTGTACTGAATCAGTCCAGAGGCAAAATTCAGGCATGGGTACCTAAACTGTGCCTGAACAAACCAATTGGATCAAATCAGTATTGGATCCCCAAGGACAAGATTCACATCTTGCCTAACCATCACCGTGGCTTTAGTCCAGGGGGAGCCAAACTGAAAACCATTTTCATTATTAGATGAATTTATTATTATTAATTTAAATTGATTGTTTGAATGTTTATTTATTTTCTGCAATATACCATGCTTAGACTTAGGCTAGATTAAGGACTAAACAAACTTAGCTAAAATTTGACAACATAGTATTGGGTGGAGGTGAGATGATAGTACGTTGGGGAAACCAATTCTAATAAGATCAAGTTTACTTGGTCTCTTTAGACTGGTGAAACCAGTCAAAGCTACCAATCCAAAACTCAAACTAGTTAGACCAGAAATTTTTCAAAAAATAATTTTGAAAATGAAACTTCATTAAAAGGCTTTGTCAAGGAAAGGGTGGATGATCCCATAAGGCTTCGGCCAAAGAAGGCCTAGTGCCTCGCCAAGACCTGGAAGCCAATTTTTGAAATTCAAATTCAAATTAATTTTTGTCAAATTCGAATCTAACACAAAATTTCAGTTATTTGTAGATTTAAACTTCTGTCAAAATTAATGGGTTTCAAAATTAATTGAGTTTTTAAAATTTAATTGCTTTCAAAATTAATCAATCTTTTCAAAACAACTGTTAATCATCAAAACCTGTCTCACGAAAACCATAAGGTTAACGTGATTGAAAACCCTAGATTCGGGTGAGACAGTAAAATTAAGACTAAATTATGACTCCTTTAAATACCTGTGTTGCAGTAAAATTCTATATTTCAAACCATGGTCAACATAGTCAAACCACGGTCAACATAGTCAAACCATGGTCAACATAAGTCAAACCACGGTCAAATCAGGTCAAGTCTGGTCAAATGCACTCCCTTAGAGTTCAAAATTGGTCCTTAGGGCGCCCAAATCCGTGTGGGCGCCCCAAGGCTGGTCAAAAGGTCCCTCTGCCACTGAACGCTAACCAGGGCGCCCTGGAGCTTCAGGGCGCCTTGGGATACCCCTTTGTTGGTCAAAAGCTGCCAAAAGGCAGCTGCAGCTCTGGGTGGAGGCGCCCTCTCCAGTCAAGGCGCCCTCCCACAGTCCTTTCACGGCAGAAAGCTGCCGAAAGGTAGCTGCAGGCCTGGTGAAGGCGCCCTCTCTGGTAAGGGCGCCCTCACCAGTCGAGGCGCCCTCCCAGGGAAGGGCGCCCAAACTGCCTATAAAAAGGGGCTCCCTTCCCCTTCTTCTCTTCACACCCAAAACACTTCTTCTCCTCAACTATCTACCTTCCAAGAGACCTTGCAACCCTCTCAAGCCCTCATCTTCAACAATGCCTCCCCGAGCAAACCGGTATAATTTATTATTTTTGTTAATTTCTTTTCAATTTTTTTAATGCACACTTTCTTTAAGTATACATTCCTTCTCTTAGAAGACGTCGACCTAATCAGGCAGAACCCGGTACTCAACCTAGTCCTGATCCTAGGTTTCCCAATTTAGAATTGTGTAACAAGTTCGCTCGTACCACCTATAAACCTATCAAAACGAGCTACTTGAATAGGTTATTCTTCACCCAATCCTGTCCCCTAGCTATGAACGTTATAAACCACTACCAACTAGACAATCTCGTATTCTGCACTCACCCAATCAATACTTCCTTATGTGCAGAATTTTACAATAATATCATTAGACAGGATAATCTCATGTTCTCCACCATGGTTCAAGGTATTCCCTTAACCATCACACCAACATTACTGAACCGATTTCTAGGACTACGACCCTCGCAGTCCATCTTCTGTTGTTATCCTCCTCGGGAGCCTCCCTTTGATGCTCCCTATTCTCACATCACCTTAGATACATTACACTCATACTTCTTTATGCAACCAGTGGCCAGACGATTCCAGACAGTCGACTTAGAGGTTCAGGACTACGCCCTATACAGGGTCTTAGTCCGATGTATTCTGCCATTATCCACCAGGGACGTCACCACTATGCGACCATTCCATACCTTTCTCCTGTACGCCCTGATTCACCAGCTAGATATTGATATAGGGCTTCATATGTTTCACACTATCCTACACGCATCCAGTGTGACCACGCAAGGGCGGGTACGCACACCCTACTTCCACATTGTCACATCCCTATTACATTACCATGGTAGGAACATTACCGAGGGAGAAATGGCCGATCTAACCGACTACGATGAAATAGGCTATAGAAACTTCGCCCTAGCAGGTATAGAGGTGTCCGGTACCGGGGTCCTGTCCTGGAGACGTCGGAGAGCAACTCCCCAGATCGATTCGGACGAGGAGGTTGAGTACGATGTCGCAGATGTAGCGACAGCAGCCCGAGCACATATCGACGAGCCCGCTCCACCGACACTCTATCAGATAGTGACACATTTAGACACAAAGGTTCAGAGTCTTCGAGAGGAGGTCGAAGCCTACCACCTAGAGCAGATGGAAGCTCGTCGAGCTGATCGAGAAATGGCTGACGCACGATACATAGAGATGATGGCACGATTTGATGCATGGCAGCCGGGCCCGTCTGATCATCCCGGTCCCTCATCTTAGATTCACTTAGCATTGTACCTATTTGACTACCCCTACTCAGTAGGGTTGACTTGTGCTTGACTATGTTGAAACTAGAGTAACTGCTTTTATTTTATGATGACTAGTTTATGATTATTGGTTTCTTGTCAATCAGTTAGGATTGTGCTCTGTAGAATAGAGAAACTCAATTTTTTTTGCTCTATTTTTTTAAAAATTGTTTCTAAAAATAGAATTTGAAAAATTGCTTTACTTAATTTTAAAATCAGTTTTTTTTCACTTTCGACTTAGTTTTATTTAAAAACTACCCCCTTTCAAAACTAGGGATTTTTTCGAAAATGGACTTAGGCTAGGCCCTAACCCTAGAACTGCATGCACCTATAGACTTAGAAGCCAGCATCTCACAAGCACCTTAGGGTACTTATGATTGATAACCTAGAAAGGATTGAGATGCTTAGGTCTTTGCCTTAATTCAAGATGCTTTAAGTCAGTGCATCTGCAGTAATTGGGGCACTAAAAACAACTTATACAGCAATCAAGTTAAGTGTCAAGCTTAGAAAATCTAACTTGAACAAAAACACTTAACTTGACTAACCCTAGCAAAAATTACTGTATATAACAGTTAGTAAGTAGCTAATTGGGTTAGACAGGTCCCTACCGACAAAAATTGATTGATTTAGTGAAAATTAAACTGGTTCAGTACAGCAAATTATTACTTATTTTATATTTATCTGTTTTTATATATGGCAAAGGGGGAGATAGAGAAAGGAAAGAAAAAAATTATTTTCTAAATTTTTCCTTTATTCAAAAAGTTTCAAAATTCTTTACCTAAAAGCTTTCAAAATTTTGCTAAGTACTTTAGCTTCAAAATTTCTAACTTAAAGCTTTCAAAATTTTGCTAAGTACTTTAGCTTCAAAATTTCTAACTTAAAGCTTTCAAAATTTTGCTAAGTACTTTAGCTTCAAAACTCTTTACTTCAAGCTTTCAAATTTTGCTAAGTACTCTAGCTTTAAAACTCTTTAATTCAAGCTTTCAAATTTTGCTAAGTACTCTAGCTTCAAAACTCTTTACTTCAAGCTTTCAAAATTTTGCTAAGTACTTTAGCTTCAAAACTCTTTACTTCAAGCTTTCAAATTTTGCAAAGTACTCTAGCTTCAAAACTCTTTACTTCAAGCTTTCAAATTTTGCAAAGTACTCTAGCTTCAAAATTCTTTACTTCAAGCTTTCAAATTTTGCAAAGTACTCTAGCTTTTCAAAAGATTCTTACTTAAGCTTGTCAAAATTATTTTTACTCTAAAGCTTAAAGTTTTTCAAAATTGTTAAGTACTAAAGTGTTTCAAGCTTGTTGTATCCTACCAATTACTTAAGCTAACATTTTCAAAAAGGTTTTCAAGTACAAATAAGTTTTTTAACCCCACGAATTTTTAAAAAATCTAGGGGGAGATTCCTTCCAGGGGGAGGGAACAAAAGTTAAAACTTTTTCATGTTTTGCTTAAACTTAACTTTTTGAACTAGGGTTGCCATAAATCAAAAAGGGGGAGATTGTTGGTGCAGAATGCACCCAAGTCAAACCTGTGTTTTGATAATGGCAACATAGGTCAAAAGTTAAGTCCTTCTTGTTTTCTAACAAGTTAATCTAGTGTGCAATGAAAGCCCTAGCGAAGGACTGCTAGGCACTGGTGAAGGAATGTCAGGGCAAAAAGCCCTAGCAAAGGACTGCTAGGCACTGGCGAAGGAATGCCAGAGTCAAAAGACATAGCGAAGGACTGCTAGGCACCAGGCGAAGGACAGCTCGGCATCCAAGCCCTGACAAAGGACCGTCAGGCAAAAGTCCAACCAAGGGAGCGGTTGGCATCAGGTAAATTCTCCCGAGAGGAGTAGGTGAGGACGCGTTCCCCGTCGAGGGAACAGTAGGCGTCGGTTCGACCTAGGACTCCATTTTGGAGACCAAAGTCAGAACCAAGACAGCTAAGGCTGTATAAAAATAATTAATTGTGTTATTGTGTTTTGGACTAACCCTGAATGCATGACCAAAGGAATGTGTGTCTGCAACTCAGAGAGCCTCAAAGGAGTGAGGCAGCAGCTGAGTAAGGCGCCCTGAGTGTCCAGGGCACCCTCAAGGTGAACCAAAACCAAGCGAAGCAAAAAGGGCTTCAGCTGCTTACTGGGCAAGGCGCCCTCAGCAGCGAAGGCGCCCTGGTCAGCGAAGGCGCCCTCAGCAGCGAAGGCGCCTCCAGCCCAAGACTGCGAAGCTCCAGCCCTATCCAGCCGAGAAGACCGCTTCAACCAAGGCGCCCTCAGCGACCAGGGCGCCCCAGAGGTCAAACTTAATCCCTGTTCGAGCGGGATAGAAGTTGACCGAGCAAAGTGTGGATCGGCTGACACATGGCAGGGCGCCCCCGACGTCCAGGGCGCCCTAGGTGCTATAAATAGCACCCCTCGACCCCAAGCTTCACATCAACTTCGCTCCAAAGCTTCCACGCTCTTCTACGCTCGTGCCTTGCTCCAGAAACGCCTCACCTCGAGCCGACGACGTCCCGCTGCCCCGAAAAGAGTCGATACATTCCGGACGTCGGTAACGAAGAGCTTAATATTTTATTATTATTTTATTGCACTCTCTTTGTAATTGAAATTATTGTAACCTCTTTGCGCGAATATAGAATTGCCCAAAGTAAACGGTCAACGACCGTGGGCCTTGGAGTAGGAGTCGACACAGGCTCCGAACCAAGTAAAAACCACTGTGTCTTTGTACTGTATCTCGTATTTTTATTTCCGCTGTGCACTTACTCTTAGCTTTCCGAAAAAGAACGATTACCGATATTCACCCCCCCCCCTCTATCGGTTTTTCACGATCCAACAGCCGAGCCGAGAGGTTCATGGGAGCATGCCCACATATAACACGCGAGAGTGAGAATCTGGCTTCTCGGTCGTGGACATCCCAGGAAGTGTGGATCGCCACGTGTCCTCCAGGGAGCCGAGCCAAGGGTTCCTAGGAGCATGCCCACTTATAACTCGCGAGAGTGAGAGTCCGGCTTCTCGGTCGAGGACATCCCAGTGAGCGTGGTCCGCCACGCGTCCGCTTGGGAGCCGAGCAGAGGGGTTCGGGGGAACATGCCCACTTATAACTCGCGAGAGCGAGAGTCTGGCTTCTCAGTCGGGGGCATCCGAGGGAGAGTGGATCGCCACTCGTCCGACTGGGAGCCGAGCCGAGGGGGTCGTGGGAGCATGCCCACTTATAACTCGCGAGAGCGAGAGTCTGCCTTTTCTGTCGAGGACATCCCATGGAGCGTGGGCCGCCACGCGTCCGCCTGGGAGCCGAGCCGAGGGCTTCATGGGATCATGCCCACTTAAAACTTGCGAGAGCGAGAGTCAGGCTTCTCGGTCGGGGGCATCCCAGGGAGCGTGGGCCGCCACACATCCACCTGGGAGCCGAGCCGAGGGGTTCGTGGGAGCATGCCCACTTATAACTCGTGAGAGCGAGAGTATGGCTTCTCGGTCGGGGACATCCCAGGGAGCGTGGGCCGCCACGCGTCCGACTGGCAACCGAGCCGAGGGGTTCGTGGGTGCTTGCCCACTTATAACTCGTGAGAGCGAGAGTCTGGATTCTCAGTCGGGGACATCCCAGGGAGCGTGGGCCACCACGCGTCTGCCTGGGATCTAAGCCGAGGGGTTCGTGGGAGCATACCCACTTATAACTCGCGAGAGCGAGAGTCTGGCTTCTCGGTCGGGGGCATCTGAGGGAGCGTGGGTTGCCATGCGTCCGCGTGGGAGCCGAGCCAAGGGGTTCGTGGTAGCATGCCCACTTATAACTCACGAGAGCGAGAGTCTGACTTCTCGGTGGGGGCATCCCAGGGAGCGTGGGCCGCCACTTGTCCGCCTGGGAGCTAAGCCGAGGGGTTCATTGGAGCATGCCCACTTATAACTCGCGAGAGCGAGAGTTTGGACACTCGGTCGGGTTAGACCTAGGAGCGTGGGCCGCCACGCATCTGACTGGAAGCTGAGCCGAGGGGTTCGTGGGAGCATGCCCACTTATAACTCGCGGGAGCGAGAGTCTGGCTTCTCGGTCGAGGGCATCCCAGGGAGCGTGGCCCACCACGCGCTCGCCTGGGAGCTGAGCTGAGGGGTTCATGGGAGCATGCCCACTTATAACTCGCGAGAGCGAGAGTCTGGCTTCTCGGTCGGCGACATCCCAGGGAGCGTGGGCCGCCACGCGTCCGCCTGGGAGCCAAGCTGAGGGGTTCGTGGGAGCATACACACTTATAACTCGCGAGAGCGAGAGTCTGGATTCTCGGTCGGGGCATCCCAGGGAGCATGGGCTGCCACGCATCCGCCTGGGAGCCCAGCCGAGGTGTTCGTGGGGACATGCCCACTTATAACTCATGAGAGCGAGAGTCTGGCTTCTCGGTCGGGGACATCCCAAGGAGCGTGGGCCGCCACGCGTCCGACTGGGAGTCGAGCCAAGGGGTTCGTGGGAGCATGCCCACTTATAACTCGCGAGAGCGAGAGTCTGGATTCTCGGTTGGGGACATCCCAGGGAGCGTGGGTCGCCACACGTCCGCCTGGGATCCAAGCCGAGGGGCTCGTGGAAGCATGCCCACTTATAACTCGCAAGAGTGAGAGTCTGGCTTCGCGGTTGGGGACATCCCAGGGAGTGTGGGGCCGCCACGCGTCCGCCTCGGAGCCGAGTCGAGGGGTTCGTGGGAGCATGCCCACTTATAACTCGCGAGAGCGAGAGTCTGGCTTCTCGGTCGGGGACATCCTAGGGAGCGTGGGCCGCCATGCGTCCGCTTGGGAGACGAGCCGAGGTGTTCGTGGAAGCATGCCCACTTATAACTCGCGAGAGCGAGAGTCTGGCTTCTCGGTCAGGGACATCACAGGGAGCGTGTGTCGCCACGCGTCCGCTTGGGAGCCGAGCCGAGGGGTTCGTGGGAGCATACCCACTTATAACTCGCGAGAGCGAGAGTCTGGCTTCTTGGTCGGTGGCATCCCAGGGAGCGTGGGACGCCATGCGTCCGCGTTGGAGCCGAGCCGCGGGGTTCGTGGGAGTATGCCCACTTATAACTCGCAAGAGTGAGAGTCTGGTATCTCGGTAGGGGATATCCCAGGGAGCGTGGGTCGCCATGCGTCCGCATGGAGCCAAGCCGAGGGGTTCGTTGGATCATGCCCACTTATATTTCACAAGAGCGAGAGTTTGGACACTCGGTCGGGTCAGACCTAGGGAGCGTCGGTCGCCATACGTCCGAATGGGAGCTGAGTCGAGGGATTCGTGGGAGCATGCCCACTTATAACTCGCTGGAGTGAGAGTCTGGCTTCTCGGTCGGGGACATCGCAGGGAGTGTGGCCCACCACGCGTCTGCCTGGGAGTTGAGTCAAGGGGTTCGTGGGAGCATGCCCACTTATAACTCGCGAGAGCGAGATTCTGGCTTCTCGGTCGGGGCATCCCAGGGAGCGTGGGCTGCCACGCGTCCACCTGGGAGCCGAGTCGAGGGGTTCGTGGGAACATGCCCACTTATAACTTGCGAGAGCGAGAGTCTGTACACTCGATCGGGTCAGACCCAGGGACCGTGGGCTGCAACGCGTCCGACTGGGAGCCAAGCTGATGGGTTCGTGGGAGCATGCCCACTTATAACTCGCAAGAGCGAGAGTTTGACTTCTCGGTCAGGGACATCCCAGGGAGCGTGGGCCGCTACGCATCCGCCTAGGAGACGAGCCGAGGGGTTCGTGAGAGCATGCCCACTTATAACTGTTAGTAATATGAGAGAAGTGTCCTAAGGCAATCGCCTTATGATTGTAATCATTTACTTTAATAAATGAATATTCACTATTTGAGTGTACATGTTTGTGTATTTGATTGAGATCTTAAACTCATTCACTGAATGTCCGCAATACAATTCACAGCATGAGAGAATTTGTGATGAATTCACAACTAGTGATTATCTCTACATGTGCGATTGTGAAGTATTGAAATTGTCCCTAGTCGATGAATTGATAAATACGGACACTATCAATTCTGTTGAGACTAGCATGAGTTATTCTCTAATCAGCTGATTCTCACTGGCTGGTGACATTGGGATGTCCGGAGATAAACATGAATGCTAGTTAAGGGAACTAGTTCATTGGAGTGACTGACTGTAAAACTTCATATGGTAATCTACATATATATATGTCAATGAAGTTCTTACTGCAGCTTAAGTGCGATGTTCCTTTGACTTGCGGTGTTCAAGTCATCTTGGTCATAAAGACTTATACTTTGACATCTTAAGCAAGCATCTCCAAGGAGGTGTGGACCCAGGATGATTGGGTATAAGCCGAAGTGCCCGAAGATGTTTGAACAGCCTACAAAGGATTCACCACTCCTTGCGAGGAGACGTATACCCAAGGCCTATCGTCGGATTGTTACTCGAAGCCTCTGGCCAGAGCATCACATGTTCCGAGTATGAATATCTCAGAAACATGAGAGTAATTAGAATCCGTTGGACGAGAAAGACATTACTTGGGCTAGGTGTGACGTAGTCAGCCTAGTGGGGACTGACACACATAGACCGTGTCCTGAACCAAGTGGGTATAAGATGGTGAAGGGAATGAGGCACGACTCAGTATAGTTGCTGAAGGGTTTCAGAATTATTTCTGAGGTCAATCGTTGATCTTTCGATTAATTGGGGGTCATGATGTACTACTAGGTGCCACTCATGATCGTTCTATAATTGGTTGATTATAGACGGCCAACATAAATCGAAAGCCTATTTAGTCACACGCACTACGAGTAATCCGAGGGATTTAAAACGAGTTGAAAATTAGATTTTCCGATCAAGAGAGATAAGTCGAATCTGAATTTATCAGAGACGCAACGGAAGCTTAAAATGGCTAAGTCTTTTGAAGGCTTATTGGACGAATTAAATGAGTTTAATTCGTAAGGCGACGGCTTGGATTTGGCCGGCCAAAGAGGGTCCCCACCCTCTTTGGTTTGGCCGGCCACAATAAATAGGGAAACCAAATTGTTTGGTTTAAATTATAAAATAAATCGAGCGTGATTTGTTTTATAAAATTATGGATAAAGAAATTTATATAAAGAAATTTATGTAAAGAAATTTATATAAAGAAATTTATAGAAATTTATTCTTTTTATGGAAATTAAAATGAACCATGGATTGGTTTATTTTATTTTATAAAATCAATTATGAATTGATTTTTCCATGATAAGAAAAATTTATGTAATAAATTTCTTATAAATTTTATTCCATAATAAAAGGGGAGACATAGTTGTTTTTATTATAAATTAAGTTATAATAAAAACTTGGCATAACGGAATAATTCATAGAAAAATTTATAAGATAAATTTCTTATGAAAAATTTATTCCGTTAAAAGGAGACTTGGCGATAAAGAGGCTACTATATAAAGGTGCAAAGGCAAGGCTTGGAAATCAATTCAAGAGATCAAGGATTCTTGCCTAGCCTCTCTTCCTCTCCTTCTCTCCCTCTCCCTCCTCTAGTGGGCGCCGGCCCTAGAGGGTTCCCCTAGGGTTGCCGTGAGCCACCTTCACCAAGAAGGTGCCGAAGAAGAAGAATAAGCGGGTCGCGACTCCTTCCTTCCTCCCGGAATCTTGATTACGTTTTTGGTGGTTAGTTTTCCATCTCTCTCTCTTGATATTCTAGTCGTGCCTTTGGAGAATCTAGTAGTTCTTGTCGGCACGAAACTCGTGGCTTTGCGAAGTCATCCCGAAGAGAACTCGGCGTGGACGCGAATAGAGGCAGAGCTTCCAAGGGACGCTACGGTTGGATCTCGTCTCTTTCTACGAGTTACGCGAGGTATTAAGTAAATTAGTTTACTTTCTGTAAAATTTTAAATGTATGATCATGTCTCCACAACATAAGGTTGCATGCTAGATACGTGGTTAAAATAATTTGAGAAATTATTTATGCTAAATCTTCCGCTGCACGTAATTAAATTTAAAATTACGAACTCGTATCCATGTCAACATGCACCCGGTCCCAACAATAACTCGCGAGAGCGAGAGTCTGACTTCTCAGTCGGGGACATCCTAGGGAGCGTGGGCCGCCACGCGTCTGCCTTGGAGCCGAGCCGAGGGGTTCATGGGAGAATGCCCACTTATTGTTGGTGCAATCTTGTTTAGGTCAAGGTTGACCTAGTTTGACTAAGCTCGGGTGAGATTAGGTCTGGTAAGCTTGGAAAGCTTAAGGTTAGATGTTTCGATGTTTGATAATGATGTTTCAATGTTGTATGATGTCCAGGTGGATCGGGGAGATCGCACGCTAGCATGGGAAAAGACCTAGTGGGACTAGGCACACCTAGTGGGACTAGGTGAAGTCCAGGTGGATCGGGGAGATCGCACGCTGGCATGGGAAAAGACCTAGTGGGACTAGGCACACCTAGTGGGTCTAGATGAAGTCCAGGTGGATCGGGGAGATCGCACGCTAGCATGGGAAAAGACCTAGTGGGACTAGGCACACCTAGTGGGACTAGGTGAAGTCCAGGTGGATCGGGGAGATCGCACGCTGGCATGGGAAAAGACTTAGTGGGATTAGGCACACCTAGTGGGACTAGGTGAAGTCCAGGTGGATCTTGGAGATCGTACGCTGGCATGGGAAAAGACCTAGTGGGACTAGGTGAAGTCCAGATGGATCGGGGAGATCGCATGCTGGCAAGGTGGAAGCCTACCGAGAGACTAGACCTAACTCGAGGGTTAGGCAAATCTGGTTGGGAACTAGGTTAAGTCCGAGCTGGGAGCTAGGCAGTAGAAATCCAGGTTAGTCAACGGGGTTGACCGGACACTTGGTAGGGGATCCTAGACTTGTGGGAACAAGTTAGGTTGGACTCAATCGATTGGGTAATCGATTGGGTGAATCGATCAGTTGATCGATTAGGACAGAAGGTGGCTGAATCGATTGGGTAATCGATTCAAACTTCCCGTAATCGATTGGGTAATCGATTAAGGGGTTCGGTAATCGATTAGGTGATCGATCACCAAAGGTTGCGCGAGAGAACAGAGAGGCTCTGAATCGATTGGGTAATCGATTCAGGGCACCGGTAATCGATTGGCTAATCGATTACGGTTCGAAAACTAGCCGTTGAATGGCTAAGTGTGACGTGGTAATCGATTGAGTAATCGATTACCAAACCCTAGGCGTCGGGTATAAGTCCTTTCGTGCAGGTTTGGAGCTAGAGTTCTTCACCTCTTCTTCTCCTTCATCAGTGCCATTTCGAGGGAAGCCTTGGAGCTTAATGCTGCTGCATTTCCAAGGTTCTAGAGGCAATCACAAGCTTGAAGATAACAAGGAAAGTAAAGTGTGAGCTTATTATTGTAAATCTTGTATGATTTCATCTTATATTTGCTTTGCTCTTGTTGTATCTTTGTAACAAGCTTGTAAGAGGTTTCTCCACCTCAAGAAGGAGACTTTCATAGTGCATGAGAGTGTGAGGAGAGTGGATCCTTGGATTAGTCACCCGACCGGGGGTGGATACCAAGTAAATCCTTGTGTTAGCGATTGCTTGAAGTCTTTCGCCGCGACAAATCATCTACAAGCGAATCGAAGCTAATCACCCCCCCTCTAGCTCGTCTACCGGTCCTAACAAGTGGTATCAGAGCAAGGTTGCTCTTATTTGGACTCATCGCCAAGAGGGCAAGAGCTAGAGGAAGAAGAAGAAGTTGGAAGAAACCCTAATTTCTAGAAGTCATCATCAAGAGGTTTCAACTTCAAAGATGGAGTTCGGCTATGACACAAGGGCACCTCCACCATTCGATAAGGCAAACTTCAATCTTTGGAAGTCAAAGATTGAAAATTACTTCATGATGGAGATAGAGCAATGGTTTACTCTAATGGAAGGTTTTGAAGCTCCAACAAGCATCAAAGGGAAGCTCCTCAAGAAAAGCAAATGGAATGAGGAGCAAATCAAGAGATGCGAGGCCAACTACAAAGTGACCAAGCTATTGGTCAATCTTTTGCCAAGCACCATCTTGGACAAGATTGGAGAATTTCAAGACGCCAAAGAGCTATGGAGCAAATTGGCAAGGCTTCATTAATATCCCTCCACTGTACTAAGTCAAGAAAAATCCGAAGAGGGAAATTCATCAAGTGAAGAGGACTCGGAAGTTGAGAGATGCTCAACATCCGGGGAGGAAACTCAAGAAGAAGCATCGGCCAATGAAGAAAACGAAGAAGCCTCCACCTCTAGGATTGAGGGGGAGCAAAGGCCATTGACTCCGGAAAAAGAAGAAGTATCTACTTCCGGATCAAGTGAAGAGTCATGCTACACCCCTACAAGCAAAGGTATAAACATTTCAATTTGTAAAAATAAAGATCACATTATTTGCTTTGAGTGTAGGGAAAAAGGGCACTACAAAAGTAAGTATCCTACTTTGGTCAAGAAAAAGGTGCAAGTGGCACCCAAGACCAAAGAAAACTCAAAGGAGGTCGGCCCCGTGGCAAAGAAGGATAAGAAGCACATTGTGTGCTTCTCATGCAAGCAAAAAGGACATTACCGGAACCAATGTCCAAAGGGGAAGGATCCGATCAAAACAAAGAGGAGAAGCTCTAATCAAGGGGGAGCCTCCAAGATTAAGACTAAGGTACCATTATGTAATGGTACTTATTTAAATCATGATAATATGCCTGTTAGGAATAATTTTTATCATTTTAATGCAATTTATCATGAACATAGGAGGAATGAGAAACCTAAGGAAAACTATAGAGCTTTCCATGCTAGGACTACCACCCCTAATGATAGGGATGATTTTAGATCATCTAAGGGTAGACCTACCCAAAATAAGGCCAAGAAGAACAATCATCAAGGCTATACTAGAAAACCAAGCCTTGAGGAGGTAATGATTGAAAATCAAGTTTTGAGGTCAAAACTTGAAAAATTAGAAAAATCCCTTAAGAAAATAGAAAATCTATTTAAGGGATCAAAAATTCAAAACCTAGGTTTAGGAAATCAAGGACTTTCTAGGAGCAAGAAAGGTTTGGGATACAAACCTAAAACCAAGGATGATGGTCCTGTTAATGATATGAGAGAAGTGTCCTAAGGCAATCGCCTTATGATTGTAAATATTTATTTTAATAAATGATAATTCACTATTTGAGTATACATGTTTGTGTATTTGATTGGGATCTTAAACTCATCTACTGAATGTCCGCAATACAATTCACAGCATAAGAGAATTTGTGATGGGATCACAACTAGTGATTATCTCTACATGTGCAATTGTGAAGTATTGAAAATATCCCTAGTCGATGAATTGATAAAAACGGACATTATCAATTCTGTTGAGACTAGCATGGGTTATTCTCTAATCAGCTGATTCTCACTGGCTGGTGACATTGGGATGTCCGGAGATAAACATGGATGCTAGTTAAGGGAACTAGTTCATTGGAGTGACTAGCTGTAAAACTTCATATGGTAATCTATATCGATATGTCACTGAAGTTTTTACTGCAGCTTAAGTGCGATGTTCCTTTGACTTGCGGTGTTCAAGTCATCTTGGTCATGGAGACTTATACTTTAACATCTTAAGCAAGCATCTCCAAGGAGGTGTGGACCCAGGATGATTGGGTATAAGCCGAAGTGCCTGAAAATGTTTGAACAGCCTACAAAGGATTCACCACTCCTTGCGAGGGATGTATACCCAGGCCTAGCGTCAGATTGTTACTCAAAGCCTCTGGCCAGAGCATATCATGTTTAGAGTGTGAGTCTCTTAAATACATGAGAGTAATTAGAAATCCAAAGGACGAGAAAGACATTACTTGGGCTAGGTGTGACGTAGTCAGCCTAGTGGGGACTGACACACATAGACCATGTCCTGAACCAAGTGGGTATAAGATGGTGAAGGGAATGTGGCACGATTCATTAGAGCTGCTGAAGGGTTTCAGAATTACTTCTGAGGTCAAACCGTTGATCTTTCGATTAATTGGGGGTCATGATGTACTACTAGGTGTCACTCATGATCGTTCTATAATTAGTTGATTATAGACGGCCAACATAAATCGAAAGCCTATTTAGTCACACGTACTACGAGTAATCCGAGGGATTTAAACCGAGTTGAAAATTGGATTTTCCGATCAAGAGAAATAAGTCGAATCTGAGTTAATCAGAGGCGCATCGGAAGCTAAAACACTACAAAAAAAACACCCAAATAGGAGTGGTTTTTTTGACTTTCAAGAGCGGTTATCAACCACTCCTACACTTTTACCAACGGTTTGAAAACCGCTCCTCTTATTGCCGTCCCTATATCTTATAGTAGCGGTTTTCTTAACCGTTGGTAAAACTTATAAAACCGCTCCTATTTTTACTTTGTAGGTACGGTTTTGAACCGGTCTTACACATTATACATATAACAACGGTTTCAGACCGCTTCTGTAGTTATAAATTTAGGAGCGGTTCAAACCGCTGCAAAACCCTTTAAGTGTTAGAATGGTTTTAAACCGCTTCTATACATCATGGATATAAGAGCGATTTCAAAATGCTATTAATACTAGAAATTAAGGATCGGTTTTAAACCGCTCCTAAAGATGGGAATAGGAGCACATCAAAACGCTATTAAAGCTTTAAATTTAGGAGTTGTTCAAACCATGATATTTAATATTTCAATCCATCAAATCAATATATAACATTATTAAACAATTATCCTCCAAAACAATAATAAAAGTACTCCAAATGCTAATATAAAATAACAGTTATAATGTTCCAAATTTAATAGTTACTAAAATTACTAATATCAGACAAATACTTTTTTTTTCAAAATTCTATCTAATCTTTCTCTGGCTCTGATACTGGAGGAGATCTATAACCACTTTCATGTGTATTTGATGGAGAACTTCTATGTTGCCGCATAATATCTGCCAAGATAGTTGTCATCTGAAAAATAAATTTAATTTAATATATCATGCTTCTATATAAGTATTTTTGAACATTAGTATTCAATATGTGACTACCTGTGTAGGTAATAATTCAGGCTCACGGGATCCCCCATCAATTCCAAATATCATACTTTGAATGGCATTGATAAAATTTTGAATCTGTTGTTCATACATCTGCCTCATCCGCTCCATTCTGCCTGTCTCTGTGCTTCCATATTTTTCATTTTTTCTTCCATTTCTCACAACCTATCATTAACATCAGAAGTAGGAAGATTATCTTGTCTAAAAATTATTCTTCGATTACACTGCTCTGGGAAAACTTGGCTAGGTAATACACCAACTCCTAAACATCGATCACGACCAGAATGCTTTGATCCAAATACCTCCCTGAATAAAAATATATAATTAAGATTGTATAATATTTAGTAATTTTAATAAAAATGAAATTCTAAATGGATACCGAAATGCATCTTCGTGTACTTCTGTTATTTGCGTTCCCTCAAGCTTGTCTCGGAGATGACGTTGCACAACGCTATTTAATTCATCCTAACACAAAAATTGTGTTAATAAAATAAATAGCATATTGAAAAGTTATTTCGAAAAGTTAAAATAATTATTACCTCAACTCTTATTGCTTCATCATCAACAAGAGCACCTCCTTTTTTTCTACTTTGTCAATTGAGATGAAATAGTTCAATGCAAGTTGGCTTTCTACCATTTTCCTGAATCTAAGTACAAAAAAAATCATTTTAGATTGAATATGCAAATAATAATAGCTCGAATACATACAAATTGATATTAACATATCAAATCGATCAAATAAATACATACAAATTTATCTTCCAATGAGGGAATATTTGTTCGTCCTTGTGCAGGAATCCCTCGTTTTTTACTCCCATTTTCTCGATTTATTTTTGATGTCCTCTGAAACAAAAAAAAATGCAACAAATTTATACATACCAATATATAAAAATTAATCAATACAAGAACTGTCTCGCCCCTAGAGGCCCGTGCTCACTCGGAAATCGGATAGCACTTTCCCTGTACGGAGGACAATCTGAAACTCATACATACACCTCAACACATACTAAAAGCTCAGCCACACTCGGCTAGCGTTCACACCAACACAATACGCAGTTAAATAATATAACCGACAAATAATAAACATAACAAGTATAACCTCTGTAGCTAAGCGTAGCAAACCAAAATCCAACGAAAATAAATAAATACACGTTCGAAGGAAAAATCATATGCCATCCAAAACGATGATAAAATAAAAAACGACACTACTACCATAAAGCTACTATAAGATTATGAAAACCAATAATAATACTCAAATTGGGAGGCTGACAGCTGGATCCTCTCTTGGCGGCACGAGATACAGCTATCGACTACCTGAAACAAAAAGAAGAACGAGGGGTGGTGAGTTCCGGGTGGAACTCTGTTGGTATAAGAACAGATAAATGCATGGTATATATAAAAGGGTAAAGCAAGCATAAAGATAGTCAAAGGGTATACAATCTCCAGAATAAAGAACATAAACAAAATACATCCATACAAACAGGGTCAGATTAAACTCAAGCTTTATTCAAGACCTAGATTAGGAAGCAAATCGACCACACAACACAGGTTGTTTTAATCAAAACCTCATTCAGCTAATACCAAAACCTAATAGCAAGATAAACTCCAACATAAATACAGATTGCCCACATGATTAAACTGAAGCCTAATCTATACAAAGACCAATCCCAACTCTTAAAATTCACGACCGTATCATAATACAAACTCAAAGAACTAACCCTCAACATCCAATTCCTAAACCAAACCGATCTAAAATAGAATCACGATCACAAACAGTAATCCAAACAAGTACTAGTTTCATCTAGTTAATCCACCTTACCTCCTCAATAATTCCCAGCCCTACAGCCCATAAACATCTCACGGCATAACCCCAAAAAGTGAAAAAAAACAACAAAAGAACAAACTCAAATTTAACCCTCCACAAATTATCCTGCACATCCCTGCTATCCAACAACACAAACCCCATTAATTGAGCAACTAATCTTATCATCAAGTTTGTATTAATAAGGTGAGAACTATTACCCAAGTGGACAATCGGCTTGCAGCTACGCAACGATTCCAACGAGCCATGATCTGAGGTTGTGGCGCAGTAGTAAAGAGATTTGTGATGCTGTTCGAGACTGGGTGATGAACGCTCGACCACAGGCGCCGGTGTTGTACAAAAATCGTCCGAACCAATAGTCGATGCTCCAACACAAGGCAAAGATCCGAGGGAGAAAACAGAGGTCCGACGGCCTCTAGGGGTGGCTTCACTCGTAGATTGGAAATAGGGAAGAATGATTTGCGCACAGGTGAACCCTTGGTGTAGAAGAAGAATAGAAAGAAAAGGGATCGCGATGTCGGCGTCGGCTCGCGTCAGCTTGGATCAAGAGAGGAGAAGTTGCCGGCAATCGAAGATCCACCGGTGGCGTTGAGCTCGCGTCGAGGAGGGTGGCGCTCCGCGTCCGCGACTAGAGGAAGAGGAGAGTCGGCGAGTGAAACTTAGGGCACGGGAGGGGTGAGGAGTTAACAGAGAAGAACTCTCATAAATATAAATATAAATAAATAAATAAATATATATATATATATATATATATATATATTCCAAAATAAAAACTTTTTCTTAAATAAATCGAAACCAATTCATCTTGCGTCTAATTATCCTCACAAATAGTTCCAAAAACTTCAAAAAATTATTTCAAAATTTTTTCTCTGTTTCTTTCCAAATTTAAACTACTATTTATGGTAATTATATATAAGTTTTTTATATATAAACATATATAGATATATATATTTAACGGATGAAATAAAATATTGACTAATGGCAGGAGGATAAAATTATGTGATTGCTTGAACAGGACAACGCCGGCAACTTCACCTGTGAAGGGGAGGAAGAAGTTGAGAGAGGTAAAGGCAGCGGCGCAATTTGGACAAGGAGTTGCACGAACTTAGGTTTTTAAGAAATTAAAACTTAGGTTTTAATTAAAAACAACTCACATAATATTACCAATTAAGTTGGACGCATGCAACAATAGTGCTTTTATTTAATTTTTTTAATTAAATAATTAAGTCAAAAAAAATTTATTTTTTAGGATTTAGATATTATATAATAATAATAAATATATAAAAATTTCAAATTTACCAAAACATAATTACAATTAAGTTGGATGCATGAGTAGTGTTTTTATTTAATTTTTTAAAATAATTAATTAAGTCAATAAAATCTTATTTTTAGAATTTAGATATTATATTATAATAATAAATAAATAAAAATTTCATATTGAAAAATATTTAAGATGCTCCGATGTAAAATGTCCGACATCACATTTTCCATAATATATAAATATATAAATAAAATGTATTAAAAATTTAAATAAATTTGAAGCATGGTACAAGTTATTTAATTGTAGGAAAATATTATTTTTTTTCACTATGTGAAAACCTAAAAGAGTATAAAATCCTCTGTAAAAATTGAATGGTGAATAACAACTCTGTATTTTTAAAATTTGATTAAAGCATTCTCTCTTTTTTAGCATTATAATAATTGTATATCTAAATTATTTTACCATAATTTTAAGTCGTATATGAGTACTTTAATTTGAATAACAGAAAATAATTTTAGTAGAAATGTTTGATACAGAATCGCTATTGAAAGTATTCAATATTAACGGTTTCATGATTGTTTCTAATAGTTATACCAATAAGAGCGGTCTACAATCCCGGTTTATATAGATCGATGCTAAAACTATACAATTAATGTAGATTAAAAATCAATTGTACACAATTAGAGTAATAGAAGTGGTTTATAGCAACACTTGATNAATGCTGCCCGAGTCGGAGGAAGCTGCCAAGTATACATATAAATCTCATTTGGCTCCGGCCGGGCGAGTGTAGGCAACTCAGCCAGATAAGCCTTCAGCTCTTCAAATGCCTTGTCACATTCTTCGTCCCATTGAAATTTGGTGGCCCGGCGTAATGTCTTGAAGAATGGCAGACCCTGTTCGGCTGATCGGGAAATGAATCTGGATAGGGCGGTTATCTGCCCGGTCAGCCGCTGAGCTTCCTTGAGATTTCGTGGGGGCGGCATCTCTAGAATGGCCTTTACTTTGCCCGGATTTGCTTCGATGCCCCGCTCGGCGACGATATAACCAAGGAACTTCCCGCTCCGAGCTCCGAATAAACATTTGGCCGGATTAAGCTTTAGGCCAAACCGCCGCAGCGTCTGGCAAGTTTCTTCAATGTCGGGGATTAGTTCTTCCGCCCGGGCAGTCTTGATCAGAATATCGTCGACGTAGACTTCGACGTTACGCCCCATTTGCGACCAGAACACCTTGTTCATCAATCTTTGGTAGGTGGCGCCCGCATTCTTGAGGCCAAACGGCATGACGGTATAGCAGTAGGTGCCGTCAGCCGTGACGAAGCTTACTTTTTCTTGGTCGGCCACAGCCAGCGGGACTTGATGGTACCCCTGGTACGCATCCAGCATTGATATGAACTCGCTGCCGGCCGTTGAGTCGACCAGTTGATCGATCCGCGGAAGTGGGTAGCAATCTTTCGGGCATGCACGATTGAGATCACGGAAGTCAATGCATACCCGCCACTTGTCATTTGGTTTGGACACCAGCACCACATTCGCCAGCCAGGCCGGGAACTGAACTTCCCGGATGTGTCCTGCTTCCAGCAGTCTTTCTACTTCCGCCCGGATGACTTGATTCTGCGCGGCGCTGCGATCTCTTTTCCGTTGCTTGACCGGCCGCGCACCCGGGTAAACATGAAGCTGGTGCTCTGCGACTTCCGGTCGGACTCCCTTCAAGTCTTTTGGCGACCAGGCAAATACGTCTTGATTTCGAGCGAGGGCGTCGATTAGAGACTGCTTCAGCTCCTCGGGAAGTCCTGCAGCAATTTGTACCTTGGTTTCTTCCCGACCGGGCAAAAGTTGTACCTCCTCTTTGTCCTCCTGCAATTCTGTCCAAGGGGAGGCTTGCACCATGTTGCAGCCGCCACCTGTCCGCCTTGCCTTTTGACCTCCCGAGCGGACATCATCAGCATAGCATCGCCGGGCCACGGTCTGATTGCCTTTCACCTCGCCGACTTTGTCGCCGACCGGAAACTTCACCTTGAGGTAGTAGGTGGAGACTACCGCTTTGAACTCGTTGAGCGCCGGTCGACCGAGAATTGCGTTGTAGGCAGCTGGGGCATCCACAATCAGAAATGTGGTCCATCGTGTTCTCTTGAGTGGCTCTTCTCCAAGTGAGACGGCCAGCCGTATCTGTC
The DNA here is from genome assembly GCA_024364735.1 of Boesenbergia rotunda. NCBI lineage: Eukaryota > Viridiplantae > Streptophyta > Magnoliopsida > Zingiberales > Zingiberaceae > Boesenbergia > Boesenbergia rotunda. The sequence continues at coordinate 311,192 of JAGFNQ010002504.1, forward strand.
CGATCGGCTGTACTTCGTTCCCCGTAAAGCCGAACAGGGGAGTAGCCACCAACTCTAGCTGCGATAATTCAATTTGCAGTTGATCAAAAGCTCGCTTATATAAAATATTTACCGAGCTGCCGGTGTCCACAATGGTGCGGTGGACTTCGTAGTTGGCAATGACAGCCGTGATGACCAGCGGGTCATCGTGCGGCACCTCCAATCCTTGCAAATCCTGCGGCCCCCAGCTGATTTGGGGCCCTTGAGCTTGGGAGGTGCTCACTCCGACTTGGTGAATTTCCAGTCGGCGCACCTGCGTCTTTCTGGCTCGGTTGGAATCGCCGCCGGTCGGACCGCCAGAAATCACATTGACGCCTCCTCGGACGGCGTTTTGGTGATTGGCTTGATCTTCGTCAAGTTCCTCCTCCTCTTCCTGCTCGGGCCGAGGAAGCAATTGCCGGGCGGCGGGAGCATCCCGCCTTTGTCCTTGCTGGGCTGTGGCTCCTTGATCTCGCCCGCGTCCCTGCTGGGTTTGTCGTCCTCGACCCCTGCCGAGTGGGGTTCGAGCTCTGTTGCCTGCTCGGCAATCCTCAGTGTTGTGCGTATTACATTGGTGAAACGCACAATACGGGGCCCATCTGTTGGGCCAATTCCCCTGTGCCACCTGCACTTGCTGGGGTCTCATTCCGGGCCGATCGGCCGGTCGGGGACTGCGAATCGGTCCTCCTGGCGATCTGTTGTGTTGAGGTGCAGGCGCTGGGCTAACTATCGCTTCCTTCCGCCGGGCGGCTTGTGCTTCTTCCACATTGATATACTTACTAGCCTTCCCGAGCAGGCTGTCGAAATCCTTCGGTGGTTTCCTGATCAGGGATCGGAAGAAATCCCCTTCTTGGAGCCCTTGTGAGAAGGCGGTGACTAGTACTTCGGAGGTGGTATTGGGCACCTCTATAGCTACTCCGTTGAACCTCTGGATGTAGGCCCGGAGTGACTCTTTCGGACCTTGCTTTAGAGCGAACAAATTGAGGCTGGTCTTATGATGCCTCCGACTGCTTGCAAAATGTTGCAGGAACAGCCGCTTTACCTCTGCAAAACTCTCAACTGATCCACTCGGGAGCCCGCCAAACCATCGTTGAGCCTGCCCGGAGAGGGTCGTCAGGAAAGCGCGGCATTTGACGCCCTCCGGGTATTGGTGCAACTGGGCAGAACTTTCAAACTTCATGACGTGCTCCTCGGGGTCACTGGTCCCCGAGTACTCTGGCATGGTGAAGAATCGTAGATTCTTGGGAACGGGATCCCCAAGAATTTGTGAGGAGAAAGGGCTGCGAGTCGGACAGGCCGCGGCGGGGTCAGCTAACCCTTTCCCTTTATCTGGGCGTGTCTGGTGCGCCAGGCTGGACGCTGATGCTTCGGTCGGGGCTGAGCGGGCCTCGTTCCGGAAAAGTGCTCGGGGAAAATTAGGAGCGTGGGGATCGGGCTGAGCAGCCATACCTTCCGAATTTCCCCGTACAGAGGGCCAGGGGGCCGGGCCCCTTGACTACCGGTTGGCGGATGAGATTGTTGTGCCTTCTGTGTCCGTGCAGCCATCAGCATTTCATATTCTTCTGGCGAAAGAGTAACCGTCAGTGGATTGGGGTTATCCATTCTTCGCTCTCGATCAGGCAGAAAGCCCTCCTTCTAGCGCCAAATTTGATCCTGTCGCCGAGCGTAGTGGAGCCGCAACCGGAAAGACGATGTAGGGATGAACGACGTGGATGCTGACGGGGCGTCCTCGGACAGAATGGCAGCGTCGTGGGGGGTGTCCTCCGGCCGAATGGAAGTGGATGTCGCCTGGTGCAGGGCCAACCGACTGGAGGTGAACCTGCTGAGGAAGGTGACCGTTAGAAACCCGCCGGGAAAAGTCCCGGCCAGGCACTCCGACGGTCAAGTCAGTACTCCGATGAACAAGAAAATAATGGAGCACTGGAAAAAAGAGAGGCCTCGCGCGCGTATGTATGCGTACCTGAGAAGGAGGAGTGGAGTGGCTTATATAGCCGGGGAAAAGGACCAGGCATGGCCTGTGTCAGGATCTTCTGACAGGGTCAGAAGATATGGTATGGTGCTGTCGGTATGAGTATGGCCTGTGTCAGGATCTTCTGACAGGTTCAGAAGATATGGTATGGCTCTGTCGACTGTAACCATCCTTCTTTGTCGTATACTATTTGTCTCATGCGAGGACAAAGACAGGTTTCTGTAAGTCGGCGCCTGTCAGAGAGTGTCCGTTCGTATGGGAGATGACAGCCTGTTGTCGGTAGCTGGGCCGGCGTATTTTGTCTTTATCCCAGGATGGTTACGAGAGAGTGCCTGAGTGGACATCGGGACTGCCCGCCCGGATGGATATCAAACATGTGCTTAATGGATTGCCGAGCGGATGCACTCGGCTGAGCGAGGCGTGTAAGCCTTAATGTGGTAGGCCGGGTTTGACCGACCGGATGGACCACTATATTTATTCTAACCGGCCGCCTCAAGTCCGACCAGCCGGCGAAGAATTTGGGCCCGGTCAGAATGTCTGTTGAGTCGGTTGCTTGTATAATGACGTGGACCCTGAAGCTGGCCAGGTCGTCCGCCACGTTGGCTGCCCGTATTATGCAAAATATAGGGCAGGATCAATACACACTAAATACAAGGTAATAAAAATACAAGGTGATAATATTATCGTAACGATGGAATTGCTCCCATACTTGATAGGTGATTTGACAGTCTCATATATTTTAATATAACATCTCATTATAGTGAGGGTTATGAAAAATGTTATAAATAAAAACTCGAAGAGAAAATATAATGTATATAATTACGCATGGATCTATTGTTTCGTCGAATCATGGCATAACATAAGTAAAAGGCGTAAACCGAAAGACAAAGAAACTAATTGATTAGCCATTGTCTTTGTCGTGACGTCTTCGGCTTGACCCTGTGGAAGAAAAATACAGCGGAAAGAAGGAGAATCTTCCAAGGTACTTAGGGTTGACGGTGCCATAAAATTTCTTGTCAATGAGGAACAAGAAATTAGGTCAAGATAATCTCTAAATCCTTGGGGACCTCCCCTTTATATAGAAATCCAATCTGTTATCAGCCCATAGATAATAACAGATTAGTCTAAAGAGTTCTATACATTGAACCCGCATCCAATAATCCGAAACCCAATAAACATAAGTTAGATCGCTTTAAGGGTGCGTTTGGTTGAGGGTTATCCTTGATAACCTTGGTTATCCATCCAAGGTTATCAATAAAAACCTTGTTTGGTTTAGATAATCAGCGATTCCCAAATAATGATCGATGTCCGACACGTAAGCAAAAAGGGCATGCAACCAGGAATCGGAAAACCTTAGGGAAGTAAGGTTTTTCTTGATTCCCAAGTTATGAAACTTATCTTTCCAAAATTATCCTCCAATATTTACATTTAAGACGAAAATAATCATTACAATTTATTAACTTCCGAAAGCATTATTCGCGATCGACGACCGATAACGGCGGCAGACGACCACCGCCGGCGACCAGCGACCGGCGGCCGACGACCAGCGACCGACGACCGACGACCGGCGACCGGCGGCCGACGACCGACGCCGCGCGACCGACGACCACCGCCGGCGACGATCGCCGGCGACCACCGCCGGCGACGATCGCCGGCGACCACCGCCGGCGACCGGCGACCACCGCCGGAGACGATCGCTGGCGACCACCGCCGGAGACGGCGGTCGGCGACCACGGCGCCAATCGTCGGCGGTCGACGCCAATAGTCGACCGCCGATGTTGGACACCGACTGCCTACGTGGACACCGACGATCGACGTCGACACCCTTAAGTCTAAACAAATAAAATTATCTAAACAAATTCTAAATGGTAATACGGTAAAAATATTATATTAGGTTATAGACTATTACCTCCAAACAAATAAGATTTTATTTGATTACCTAAATTGAACCAAACAACTTCAGGTTATGTTTCATTCCCTATAACCTTGGTTATGTGATTACTTGGTAATGACATAACCGAGGTTATATATGATAACTTGAACCAAACGCACGCTCTGATTGTATTTACATGTGTAACTTACAAATAAACCCACCTAATAGGGATAATAATAATATCCAACAATCTCCCACTTGGGCTATATATGAGTTGTATGGTAAATACAAGTAAAACATTAGTTGATATCAAACTTTATGGGTACAAGATACCCCTATAAATAATCTGGCCCATTAACTTCATTGATATGGGACTAAAGAGGTCATAACTACTGTATATGATCGTAACAAGCCCCAACAGTAATCACAATACCAATGTCATTAACGACATAGATCAAGATGCGGATGTATAGAGTAGAAATTACATGAAATGTGATCAGTACATGTCAATTTCCAACTGGTCCAAAACGACTCAAAAGAGTCTGATCATATTTGCAAATACCTTATGCTAAACTACAACAGCAAATCATGATCCAAACTTTATGATTACAAAAGGAATCTGTATCATATTTACAAACACCAAATGCTAAACAGCAGTAGTAAATCATGATATCATATTCAGAGTGTCAAACAAACATGTGAATCCCCATTAATATTTTAAACCTGAAGTATGTACAATAATTAAAATAAAATGTTTGTCTTTATTAACATAGATCAATAAAATAAATACAGACTTCCACTAGATGAGTTCTTCTTCCATAAGAAGAACTCTCATATCCACAACATGCACATGAAACACCTTGGGCACCAAGCCTTTGGTGAGTGGATCGGCCAACATCGAATCTGTGCAGATATGCTCTACCATAATCTGGCGACTCTGAACTTTCTTTTTAACCTCTAGAAACTTAATGTCGATGTGCTTGGAATTCGATGAACTGTGGTTGTTCTTGGCATAAAGTTCTGCAGCTTTATTATCACAGTAGATCCTCAGTGGCCTGTCAATGCCATCAACGATATGCAATGTTGTGATGAAGTTCCGCAGCCAAATCCCATGATCGGATGCTTTATAGTATGCTACCAATTCTGCCTCCATAGTAGAAGTAGCTACTAGCGTCTGCTTGACGCTCTTCCAAGATATAGCCCCTCCAGCAAGCATGAAGATATAGCTTGAAGTGGACCTCCTGCTATCTAAGCATCCAGTAAAATCGGAGTCTGAATAACCAATCACCTCCAGATGATCTGACCTTCGATACGTGAGCATGTGTCTTTTAGTTCTTTGCAAATACCACATCACTCTTTTAATTGCTTTCCAGTGCGACGGTCCTGGGTTATTAACATATCTACCTAACATCTCAACTACAAATGCTATATCAGGTCGAGTGCAAACTTGTGCATACATGAGACTTCCCACTGCTGATGCATATGGGAATTGTTCCATCTCCTTTATTTCAAGTTCAAGCCGTGGACACTGCTGCAAACTGAACTTGTCACCTCTTGACATAGGTGTGTCACCAGGTGTACAGTTCTGCATGCTATACCTTATAAGCATCTTCTCAATATAGACTTATTTTGAAAGTCCAAGAATGTCTCTTGATCGATCACGACAGATCTGAATGCCTAGAACAAAAGATGCTTCACTAAGATCTTTCATTTCAAATTTACCAGATAGAAATGACTTGGTTTCATGCAGTAGACCCTTATTATTGCTCGCAAGCAATATATCATCCACGTACAAAACAAGTATAACAAACTTGCTCCCACTGAACTTGACATATATGCACTGATCAACGGGGTTCTCTTTAAATCCAAATGAGGTAACCACTTGATCAAATTTCTGGTACCATTGATGGGATGCCTACTTTAAATCATAAATGGACTTCTTTAATCTACATACTATGTGCTTTGAGTCTGAGAACTCAAAGTTCTCCGGTTGCACCATATATATAGACTCCTCTATGTCTCCATTGAAGAATGCAGTCTTTACGTCCATTTGATGTAGCTCCAAATCAAAATGAGCTACAAGTGACATGATTACCCTAAGGGAGTCTTTCGTCGACACAGGTGAGAAAGTCTCCTTATAATCAATGTCTTCCTTTTGAGTGAATCCCTTGGCAACAAGACGAGCCTTATACCTTTCGATATTGCCCATCGAATATCGCTTGGTTTTAAATATCCATTTACAACCAACGGGTTTCGAACCTTCAGGCAATTCGACAAGTTCTCAAACGTCATTGTCTGCCATAGACTTTAACTCTTCTTGCATGGCGTTAATTCACCTTTCAGGGTTAGAGCATTGTTTAACTTCTTGGAAAGATGTAGGATCACTTTCCAACCCTATATCAAACTCATGCTCTTGGAGATAAACATAATCACGAGAATTCATGCTTCTCCGTTCCCTTGTGGATCGCCTTAAGGGCACTTGAGTTTGAGACGGTTGAGGTACTAGCTAATCAATATGAGGCAATACTTCAATTTCAGTGGTAGGCTCCTCCAATTACATTGGAGACGTCATGAGAATATCTTGGTTCACTACGCTCACTGGATGTGCAATATCCATAATGTGTGGTATGGTCACCATACCACTACTGATTGCACTAGTAGTGACCATAGGAGGATTACCAACGCTTTCCTCAAAAGATACTTCCTTGATTTTATCACTCCCACTGTCCTCAATAAACTTGGTGTTTCCTATTTCGAAGAAGGATCTATTAGATGGATCATAAAATTTATACCTCTTTGATCTCTCAGAGTAACTTACAAAATTGCAGCTAACAGTTCTTGAGTCCAATTTCTTTTCATTAGGCTTGTAAGGCCTAGCCTCAGTTGGACAACCTCAGACGTGTAAATGCCTAATGCTAGGCTTTCTACCCGTCCACATCTCGAATGGGGTTTTAGTTACTGTCTTACTAGGTACTCTATTGAGAAGGTAAACTGCAATCTTGAGTGCCTCACCCCACAAATACTCCGGTAGAGAAGTGAAAGCCATCATACTTTTCACCATGTCTTTTAGGGTCCAATTGCGACGCTCAACTACACCATTCTGACTGGGTGTACCAGGCATGGTATACTGAGGCACAATCCCACTCTCAGCAAGGTAATTTGCAAAATGTCTTGGACGTTGTTCACCTGATCCATCATATCGACTGTAATATTCTCCTCCACGGTCGGATCGGACGACTTTAATTTTCTTACCTAGTTGAAGTTCAACTTCGGCTTTGAAAATTTTGAACATGTCCAAAGATTGTGACTTCTCTTGAATAAGGTACAGATAGCCAAATCTAGAATAGTCATCTATGAAGCTAATAAAATATGTGTGGTCATTCCAAGATGCCTTAGGAAATGGTCCACAAATATTCGTATGTATTAGCTCCAAAACATCACTACAACAACTAGCCCCTTTGTTCCTTTTGTTAGTTGTCTTCCCCTTAACACACTCTATGCAGACATCAAAGTCTGACATGTCAAGGGAATCAAGAGCTCCATATGGCATTAACCTTTCTAGGCGTTGTTTGGATATACGTCCTAAACGCCTATGCCACAACATAGAAGAATTCTCGTTGGTCAACTTACGTTTCGTACCTTCACTATGCATTATTACGTTGTTAATCGTAGGAGTAAAGATGTTTAATTTATAAAGCTTATCAACCAAGGAACTATTACCAATCAAAATTGAATTATAGAAAATACTAAACATTTCATTTCCAAATGCACAAGAATAACCTGATTTGTCCAAACAAGAAATTGAAATTACGTTTCCTCTGAAAGACGGTACAATGAATGTATTCTCCAAATCCAAATAAACATCAGTTCCTAAATAAAGCCTAAAAACACCAATAGCCTCTACTGCAGCCTTTTTTTCATTCCCCATATAGATGTATCTTTCTCCATTAAGTGGATGTCGGCTCCTAAGACAACCCTGCATAGTGGCACTTATGTGAGTAGTAGCACCAATATCTATCCACCAAGTGTCAATGGGTACAATAGCTGAATTGACTTCTGAACTAACAAGGTTGAGAAGCTTACCCTTCTTTACACGCCAGTTGGCGTACTTGAGGCAGTCTTTCTTCATATGACTTTTCTTTTTGCAAAAGTAGCAAGTGGATTTCTTATCCTGCTTCTTTTGCTCCTTATAGTCATTGCCTCCAGAATCTGCAGTTTGTTTTCCCTTACCATTGTTATTGATCCTCTTTCGCTTCTTGCTCGCATTTTGAGAACCAGATGCTAAGTGAGCACTTTCAGATGTCTCAATCTTCAGTCTCCCCTCCTCTTGCACGCATTGAGCAATAAGCTCATTCAATGTCGACTTTTCCTTTTGAGTATTATACGATATCTTAAAAGGAGTGAACCGTGCAGGCAGAGACATCAAGACGAAATGCACTAATATACTCTCAGACATATCGAGTTTTAGTGCTTTCAGACTTGTCGCTATATTGGACATCTCCATAATGTACTCCCTTATGTTTCCTTTACCACTGTACCGCATGGTTACCAACTTCGTAAGAAATGTGGTAGGCTCGACCTTTTCATTTGAGGTGAATCGGTCTGCCAGTTGGTTAAGGAACCTCCTAGCATCTTCACTCTCTGTTATTGAGCCCTTTATTTGTGCCGGTATGGAAAGCTTCATGATGCTTAGACTCATGCGATTTGATTTCTTCCACAGCTGAAATTCAGCCCTCTGCTCTATAGTGCTAGCACTGGTCAAAGGTGCGGGACGATCATTCCTTAATGTATTGTCTAAGTCCATGCAGCCTAAGACTATGATCACATATTTTTTCCATTCAGCAAAATTCGAACCAATTAATATTGGGATGGTATTAATGTTGGCAGTTACAGATTGCACTGAAATTAAAAAAAAAATTTATTTAACCTCACGATTTAACTAAAGCTAAGAACATATATATAATAAAATTATGCAAATAAATAAAATTTTAAATGCATATAAATGGGCTCCTATGAGATACCACATACAACATTGCATTTTAATGTGTAGATTAAAATATAATTTGTTAGCGGTACTCTCTGATATAACTCAACCTTTCATTGGTCACACAATGTGTCTTCCTTTGGGCCGACCCATTGTGTGCATAATATGAAACTTTATATGAGTTATATTTTGGTCCATAGCTTACAACAACTTTAATCTGCCACGCAATGTCTTCTTTTGGGCCGACATATTTTGTGCATGATCAGAACAAAATAAATTATGTTCAATAATTGTAAACTATCTTGAACATATATCTGGCATAAAAGCAACCTTCCTTTGGGTCGATTGCTCTTAGCATAGATATACGTCTACCAACATAAAATACACTAAACCGACCTAAGGTGCCTTCATTTGGGCCGACACAATAGTTTAATTTAGTAGCACGTTGTGTAGATAGACCCAAGAAAATTCTAGATATTTAATCGAACAGATAATTTCTTTATTAGTCTTGACACCTCAAAATTAAGTTCATTAATCGATTGACACTATATGGTAATCAAATGGTATGATCCAATTGATTATCCTAATCGATCTAAAAGCTTAATATATACGACTATGTCATATATAGAACCCTCCTTTAAAAATTAGAGTTTCTTTATGGTTTTATAATTAAATAATATTATTTAATCTCTTTATCAAGAAAAATATTTGATGCATTAGCCTTTTATATATATAAAATTCACTTTACTGTTTCTAGGAAACCATTTTTTTTTGTTCGACGTGAAAGAAAAAAAAATTCACATGAAAGAAATTTTCATCGAAAAAAAATAATTTTAATCAATATAATTCCTAATTCATCTTATCACAAATTTAAGACGATAATCGATTAAAATAAATTTGTACAATCAATTAAATCAAATTTATTGTGTTCATAATTTTAAACTTGATGATCGATTGATTGACCAAGCCAATCGATTAAATCATCACAATTTAATCTAAAAAAATTAGGTTAAACATGACGGTTCTTCCGCCGTTTTCGTATTTTTTCACATAAAATATGAAAAACTTAGAAAACAAGTTTATCCTAGAATTTTCTTTTACATGATTTTCGACGATAAAATTTGTATTATACTAGGAAACTTAATCTAGCATACATACAATAAATTGACGAGAGAGAAAAAAAATTTAAACTTTATTACCATAAAAACGATGAAATAAAGCCAAGGCTCTGATACTAATTGATAGAATATTGTGTTTTCTCCTAACCGCATGAATTCTAGAAAACCAAATAAGAACTCGAAGAGAAAACATAATGTATATAAGCATACATCTATTTTTTCATCGAATCATGACATAACATAAGTAAAAGGCATAAACCGAAAGACAAAGAACCTGATTAATTAGCCATTGTCTTTGTCGTGGCGTCTTCGGCTTGACCTTGTGAAAGAAAAATGCAGCGGAAAGAAAGAGAATCTTCCAAGGGGCTTAGGGTTGACAGCGCCGTAAAGTTTCTTGTCAATGGGGAACAAGAAATTAGGTGAAGATAATCCCTAAACCCTTGGGGACCTCCCCTTTATATAGAAATCCAATTTGTTATTAGCCCATAGATAATAACAGATTGGTCTAAAGAGTTCTATACATTGAACCCGCATCCAATAATCTGAAACCCAATAAACATAAGTTAGATCACTTTAAGGGCTCAGATTGTATTTACATGTACAACTTACAAATAAACTCACCTGATAGAGATAATAATAATATCCAACATAGCCGAGTAAGTAAAGGCTAAAGATACATCTGATCGGATGGTCTCTTGAGCAAGTCATTTAGACATGATCTTAGGTAGAGCCGAACGGACATTTAGCGAGCCCACTTACTTTAGTTTTTCTCAAAGGATTGAACTTCAATCCTTAAAGCCCAATGGGCATGCTAACTCATCTAGCCCATTGAGTCCGCCTCTTAGAAGCCCCTTTGGGGGATGACCCAAAGCGTAGTTGAATGTGAGACTCTCTTGTATAGATACACACTAAAGACAAGGTGATCATATAACGATGGAATTGCTCCCATACTTGATAGATGATTTGACCGTCTCATTTATTTTAATATAACATCTCATTATAGCGAGGGTTATGAAAAATATTATAAATAAGAATCCCTCCTCCGCAATGCATGTACAATCACTTTTTAGAATTCATCCATTTTTCTTTGACTTCAGCTCCTGCTTTCTAATGTTAATTTGAACGTCAAAATAGCTGCGTTGAAATCCCTTAGCGTAATTCTAACGCTCCTCTTTGAGTGTTTGCAGCTACTTGCAAAACCTTCTCGTGATCAACTTCTTCTCTACATCGTCGACTCGACGTTCCATCTCTCATCGCTCTCTTACGAGATCGGACGAGAGAATGGAATTTTTTTTGATGATTCTAGCAGCATCTTAATTATCCAATTTTATAAAATAGAACTAACATGCCACTTTTATCTTAAAGTTGTCCACGCCTCTCTCATGTTGCCCATGCTACTTGTGACTGTATTGTCTCTTTGAAGTTGACAGTTAAACTATAGATAGTGATTCACGGGTAGTCCTTTTTCATCGTACTTTAAACTTATTAAGCTTTTGATTAATTTAAATGGCCAAAAATACTCTCAAACTAGAAGTTACATGTCTAAAATGATTAATGAAATTTTTTTAATCTCGGACGGTCGATTTAACTCCATGAAAATTTTTCATCAGCCGTCAGGATAAATCGGGAAGTATTCGTGATAGGTGATCCAGAAGTCCAGCGTCTCAGGACTCACGCCTCATTTGAAAAAAAAATTCTATAAATACATTATAGTTAGGAATCAAATCACGAATACCTAAAAATTACATATCTAGTGTGTACGAAAGGAAGGTTAGAGCCATTAGCGATTATTGTAAACTATAGGGAGCAAAATATAATAATATTTTAAAATATGGAAAATGATATAAAAAGTTGGCAAAGTAAACAGCGTGAATTGCAATGTCTAGAGAGATAATGCTTTTTACCGATTAGAAACCATTACTTAAAAGGTATAATTATGTTTCCAAGGATTTCATATTTGAATGAGTATTTAGTTTAATAGATTTTGAAATTAATTTTTAATGAGGTAAAATATTCAATTTTTTTATTTAAAAAATCGTTAGGATAAAATATATCTATAATTTATTTTATCATCGACCGATACTATTAAATTATTTTGGTGGGGATATCTTTCTTCCGATTAAAAGGTGCAATCAAAGCAGATAAAGTGTGGTGCAGGCGGGCCAATGCAAATGTCCGTGAGGGCGCCGCTGTAAACAACCACTCCTTGCGATTTCTCCTTTGCTAGCTGCTGTTTAGGGGCAGGCTGTCGGGGGCGCTGGGGGCGAGCGTAATCGCCTTTTGCATCCTTTGCTAGCTGCTGCGTTTCCACGGGCTGGATCAGATAATAAGACGCCTGATCGATTTGATCGAGGTCACAGGTTCGAGGATCGTCAGTTATACACGGGGATAAAATCCGGATCTGCTGACATTAATTCCCTCGACCTCAGACGCCTCATCACACCAGTGATAACCGTGGTTTACCTCCATCTGAAAATCTATGGAGCCGGGACCAGGGGGCCGCTAAGGTGGCGGTTCCACCTTTTTAGTCCTTTGCTAGCTGCTGTGTGTTATCGGGCCGATCGCTCGAGATTGGTTGGAAAACCTCGTTAATTATTTTTTTCGTTCGCTAGCTGCTGCGCTCTTATGGACTGGCTCGGTTGATAAAACATCTGATTGTTGAAAATTTCAGGTTCGAGAGTCGCATACGGTATAAAAATCTGATCTGTTAACTTAAATCCTCTCGATCTCAGCGTTTTATCCTAATAATAAAATCGTAATTTACTTGATCTGAACGCTTATAGCGGGACTAGAGGCCGTGGCGGTTCCACCTTTGCATCCTTCGCTAGCTGCTGCGCGCCGAGTCGGCGACCACTCCGCGAGTCTCCTTTTCCTCGCTTGATCTGTCGCCCTGCTTGTGACCGAGGACCGAGACTGAGAGGAGAGATCAGGAAGGGAAATCAGCGCGCGGGATACGATGGAGAGCTTCTTGAAGAGCAACTTCGAGGTGGAGAGCAAACACCCATCGGCAGAGGCGCAGCGGCGGTGGCGGCGGGCGGTCGGATTGGTGGTCAGGAACCCCCGCCGAAGGTTTCGTATGGTCCCAGATCTGGACACGCGATCCGAGGTCGAGGCCAAGAAGAAGAATATCCAGGTTAGTGCAATATCCCATGCTCCAGCAGAATGAACGCATCTTCATTCTTTCGATTTGATTGATTTATTTCCTTTCCGATCAGGTGTTTCCCCCCTTTTATGATTTTGTTTTTCATCTGAATTTTCTTTTCCTGGGTAGCAATTGTATTTATTTTTAGGAAATTTTATTCGAAGCCTTATCTTTTGTTTCTTATCGATAAGTTTGACCAATTTGATCTTTGGTCTCCTTTTCTTTGATTTTTTTTTCGATGCGAGATAGTTCTAATTTCTCTTCCTTTAGGGTTACAGTTAGCTTCCAGCCAATGGTTATTCGCAGATTGATCAATAAATCCATCATATTTGTAGATTTGCCAGGGCTGACGGCTTGTCTGCCCTTTTTCCATTCATCCCTTAGGGTTCAATGTAGGTAGCCACTGAGCTCGGAAATTTCTGCAAAGCTTCTTGTGGGACACCAAAAGTCAAAAAGCAGAATTGGACCATGGGCACCAATGCACCATTGATGTTAGTGTGCTCTCTTTTCCCATTACGCAATTAGAACATCCATATCAAATTTCTTATTTACAATTAAAAAAATACTCCCAGGACTACAGTACAACGGAAGGGTAACTAGTTGTCTCATTCGATCCCTAACTACGACGAATTTTGTAGAAATTTTCCTCCAAATGGGGCGCATAACTGTAGGATGTTGGGCTTCTGGACCGCCCGCAGCGAGCGCTTCCCTATTTATGCTGACGATCGATGGGAAATTCCGTGGGGCCGAACCGGTCACCCTAGATTCGACATTACCCAACGTGGTTAATCATTTTTTTATTTAAAATTTAAAATAAAAACTACTTTATTAAACTTAGATGTATATTTTTCACTATATAATACATCAATTTCTCTATAATTTATCATATTTTTTATTATTTTTTCTCTCTCTTTTATATTTTTTTATTATTATCTATGAAATGACAAATATGGAAATAGATAGTGAAAGTTAAAGGGAATAATATTTTAATATTTAAAGAAGTACTGTTTATAAAATATAAATTTAAGAATGAATAGGATAGTTGATAAAAAAATTTATGTAAAATATAAAATTTAAAATAAAATCTTTATTTAGGGAATATGATATGATTGTTATTATGCTTAGAATTTTTTTTCTTAGTCTATTGATGTCCTTGATGGACAAGGACCTCGAAGTACTAGAGTTGGATGAAATTATGGGCATACTCCCGTATTGTACGGTCTATCAAAATGTAGAAATAAATGGTGGAACGAGTGTGTTTTTTTCCCTTTCTTCTAAGAAGACGCATTAGCGACTTTAGTCCTAAGGGCATCCACGGAGCTCCCATTGTGACATGGCAATAATGAAAGAGCTCTCTTTCATCGCGGGAGGCAGCTCTTTCAATTTTCTGAAGAAGCAGCTCCGTGGTTATGGAGCCGCTTCTTCAACATTTTTTTAATATTAAAATATTTTTTTAATATTTGTTTATATATATATATATATATATATATATATATATATATAGCAATGACTAATTTGTTAGCCATTGAACAATGGTTAATTTTTAGCATTGTTCGGTAGTAAATTTATTTTGTTTAAAAAAAATCTATAGATACATCTTCAATCTCTCATTTTTTTCATTCATTTCATCTTCTCTTGACTCTCTACTTCTTTTTTCTTCCTTTCATTCTCTATTTATATTTGAGATGGATGAAAATTTAAATATTTCTTTTATAAATCTTTTAAATTCTTCAAATGTAGAAGAACATGCACAATCTCAAAATACTCACATTCCTTCAAATGTCCAATATTCTTATTTTTTCTCTTACACAATATTCTCCAAATTTTTAAAATATTTCATATGTTCCACAATTTATTTAAATTTTCCCAAATTCCCAAAGTTTTCAAAATTTTTTGACAAATCCAAGTAATGCGGCACTAGCTCCATTTGGTATGTATCTACCCCAAGATTGGTTAGCCATGGGCAGCCAATTTGGGATGCCTTCTCCTTATGTATTTTCTCTTACTCAACCTTTAGTCATGCTTTTGAATGAATCAAGAAGGGCTACTATCGACCCATCTATTAGCGACAAAGAATCTCTAACGCCATCATCTGTTCCACCCTCATCACAAGAAGAGCATGAAGTTGAACAGGAGAAAGATGTTTCGAAATGAAGATTTTGGTCTCTCGATGAAGACATGGTCCTTGTGAAGTCATGGACATCTATCAACACCAGTGACGTAGCTAGGATTTTTGATCAGGAGGGGCAATTTTCAAAAATTCCAAATATTAGTATAGATCAATTTTCATCATCTAAAAACCTAAATTTCGAATTTAAGGAGTTTAAAATGAACTTAAATTCGAAAATTTCGACCATAGCACTTAGTTCTAGTTGAAACAATGATCCATCGATCCTCAATACTTTTTTATGACTTAAAGTCGAAAAATCATTTGTGATATCACTTTCTTATAAAATTTAACATTTCTATATATCAAATCTTCATTGCAATCTAATAATTATCCTAACTAACAACATAATAAAATAAAGTTTATACTTTACAGATATCCTTCATTTAATGAAACATGAAAGAAGAAAGGAATAACTTACTCCTCTTAGAAAATCGTTGCTTTTGAGAAAAATAGAAAAGAGAAAATAAGGAGGAAGAAGTAAAAAAGGAGAGCTTCGTTATCAACCTTTTCTAGTTTCAGTGAGCTTGACAACTACACAAAGAAAGCATGGCAAGGCAAAACATTGCTATTCTTGCGGTGCCAATAAAACCCTAAAAACACGAGAAGAGGAAGAAGATGCGAGGGTTGAGGATTGTTCTTGTTGTTGGAAGAGGGCAGCAGTTGATATTGTGTTTCTTGCTTGTTGTAGAAGAGAAAGGAGAAGAAAAGAAAGCTCATGTGCTTGAAAAGATGAGAGGAAAAAATTGTAGGTTTATTACCATTGGAGAAGAGAAAGAGAAGAAGTAAATGGGGAAGAAGAGGAAGAGAAAAATAAAAGAGATGAATGGACGAAGAGGTGGCGGGGTTGGAACATGCGTAGGGAGAAAGGGGAGAGAAAAAATAAAAATTTTCTCAAAAATATCCTAATTCGTTTTAAATCGATCGAACTTGTTTAAACATTAAATTTGGTTCGGCCATGACCAAATCAACTCCAAATCAATCATGGTTTGAACCAATGTAATCTTTATCTCCGTACTTAAATTTAGTTCAAAACCCGATTCGATTTTAATTTAGCACCCTCACTTCTTGCCCTACCATTTAGTTCATCTATTTATTACTATATATTTTATTTTTAAAATTCAATACTTAATATTTCAAATCGTGATATTTTCTCGTAAAAGTGGTGTTATTGGATAGCTTAGGTCATGAGCTTTTTAAATATGTGACCAATTTCAGTTTTCATCAATGAATGGTGATGAATCGACTAATCAAAATGATAACGAAGACTTATATATATATATATATATATATAATCTTTTTAATAAAATTTGAGAGGTAGCGATCGCACCCCCTCTTCATAAGGTGGCTACGCCCCTGATCAGCACCGATGCAGTCATTGGTAATGACCAGAAGGATCAAGCTTTTTGGAAATGTATAGATGATTACTACAACAAGTATCGGTCTATTGGATCTATGACGAGAGTTATCAACGACTAAAATCACATTACTATAGGTTTGTACCGATGGTAAATGAATTTTCTACAACTTATAATAATTTTTATATTCATCGTCAAAGCGGTTGGAGTGACGAGAATGTGTTGGAGAACGCACTAAATATGTAAAAAACTAACAACAATAAAAGGGACTTCGAGTATATGTATGTGTGGAGGGTTCTAGAGAGTATAAGAAATATGCTTTACAATAAGTTAGCTCATTACTCTAGCAAGAAGGCAAGGACATCCGAATTAGGAGGAACACTTCAACATCAAATCCAAATACGAGTGTTGATGCGGATGACTCTAAAGTCTGCATTCGTTCGATAAGGCAAAAGACAGTGAAGAGGAAAGGCAAATCCAAAGCTAGAGAGGGCGACACAATGGAACAAAGTATCGACAAAGAATGACAAGATATTATAGAATATCAAATGCAAAAAATGACTTTGCGGGAAGCCGAAATCTTTTTGAGGATTATGAAATTTTTATGAAGGATATTAGTAAGATGACACTAGGACAACCTCATATACATGAAAAAATGGTTGAAAATTTTAAACAGAGACGTGGCATGTTGTAGATGTGTTTAAGTTTATTTTTATAAATTATAATAATTTGTCTTTTTATTTGATGTACTATAATATTTATGTATTTTTTTTCAATTATTAATGTTATTACATGTTAGCAATTTATGGATTTAAATTTTATAAAAATTTAATTATATATAATATAAAATATGAATGAGAGATGAGAATTATATATAATGAATAAGTGTAGGATCCATGAAAAAATTATTGAGAGGTTTTTTTTATAGTGAAGAGATATATAGGGTCTTTTAGGCGCGGATGTGACAACAAAAGAGCTAGTTCAACGACTGCGGATAGTCTAATAAATCTTGAGGATTTGGTGATATATTGGAACACGGAATTGGGCAAAGACTTCTTCCTATTTAGCTTAAAGAAAAGCAGTTTCCTATCTTAACATGTTAATCGTCATTTTTGTCGAGCCTTTCTCTGGATTTCTTTTTCTGGGGTATAAGGCACAAAGGTAGTTTGACTTCTCTGAGAATCACAATTAAAAAAGCTCACTTCTTAGCTACTCACAATATAATAGGTTTTCAGGTGGTGGCAACCAGGGACGTAGCTGTTGGATCTATAGCATGAAATACAAAAACAATATTCATACTTACAGTGATCGATGAAGGAAGAAATTACAATAGTTGCCGTCGGCAAGAAGGTTACAGCACGAACGCTTCTCGGCGATTCCACAAACCAAATCCCAAGGACGAACCTATCACGAACTGCTCTCGTATTGCCCTCACGATGAACAGATCATCTCACTTCCTTCTTTTCATTGTCTTGGATGCATTTTTTATAGAGGAGAAGAAGAAGAAACACCCTTTCTTCTTCCATACGTTAAGAACACTAAGGGTTACTAGTAACCCTATGGTAACTCCAATATTTGTAACTCCAACATCTCCCACTCATCCAAGTCAATATATAAAGATTATTTAGTCACAAAGATCATGCAAGAAAGTCACATAGACCATGGAAGAGCATTTAATTCACACTTCAGGGAAAATGGTTCGTGCGACAGCAAGTACACTGAGCAATTACTGTTAAGAAAGTTGTTACACTTAACTTAGCTGCTCTATAGAACTAATCAGAGACATTAATAATTTGCCTTTGCCCCAGATTAAACATTTACATCAATATGAACATCTCTAATCCCTCATATGACAACTATGTCAAGAGCATGTTCGACATCTCAAATCAATACATTTATTCACAATTACATTTTTAAGTACTTAATAAAAAAATATAACTGGTCGACCAGTGAATAAGTATTACAGATGTAAATCAATTTTAATCTTCCTTTTCAGCTAGAATCTATTCATTCTAATCAGTCGCTTTCCTAGTTATGCTCCATAGACCGAATCATCCATAGTCAATAGGACACACACTAAAGTAGCAAACACTGATTAAAACTTCAAGTAGACAGCTAAATAGTCACTTAGGGTAAGATTGAGATTAACTTATAATCTCAAGGGTCTCACATAGTAGAGAAGTAGGGATCCATTCTCCTACTATCCTTATTGTCGCTATAACACATATGGTATGAATCACATGCTACGATGTTTTTCTCTTTACCAAAAAGAGTGCATGTTTTTCTCAAATATTTAACATCGTACAGATTTCGATCTAGACATACCTAACGTCTAATTCGAATTCAACTTATGAATTCCAATATGGCTTTAAACAGGTTTAGTAAATGGTGGGTGCATTTACCTCGATCATTACATAAATGATCTCATCTTGATACAAAAATCAAGGCGACCTCAACTTATGAGTATGTCTCTATTCACAACTACATAAGCTGTCTCATAAGTAATGGTCTTACCTCTATTTATACTCAACAAATAAAGACGATTGTCCATGTGAGTGGACCAATCTCAGCCTGCCAACATGCTCATCGAGACTTTTTCCAAATATAACAAACACATTTACACTGAATAGATCATGACATTTCATTTGTATAACAGTCTTTACAATGTGTTACATCTTGCGTAGTCCCAAAGACTTCACATGTTCATGAAATGACTCTTTAGTCAATGACTTAGTAAAAGGATCTGAAAGCATCGCTCGGGTAGGGATGTACTCAAGAATTATCTTTTTCTTGTCAAAAATATCCCTTACAAAATTGTATTTAATTTCTATATGCTTGCCTTTGCTGTGATATTTAGGATCCTTGGAAAAAGCTATAGCAGCTTGATTGTCACAATTCACTGTAACAGGGCTCCCACTGTCAGCTTTAGGAACCTTCTCAACCAGATGCTTTAGGAACCTTCACAACCACTGTCAGCTATAACAGCAATCTTCAGATGCTTTAGGAACCTTCTCAACCAGACAGCTTCTTGTACAGCCGTTGCACAAGCCACATACTCAGCTTCCATTGTCGACAGCGCTACACAAGCCTGTTTCTTGCTGTTCCATGAAATGACACCTCCATTCAGCAAGAAAATATAGCCAGATGTGGATTTTCTATCGTCAAGGTCCCCTGCCCAATCTGCATCTGCATAGCCCTTCAAGCTCAGCTTTGATCCTTGGAAGCAGAGACAATAATCTGCTGTCCCTTTGAGATATCTGAATATCCTTTTTACTGCTTCCCAGTGGGTTTGACTGGAAATGACTAACTAAGCCAACAACATAGCTTATATCGGGACGAGTACACAACATAGTGTACATCAAACTACCAATGACACTAGCATATGGTCTTTTCTTCATCTCGGCTATCTCTTCAGGAGTCTTGGGAGACATACTTTTGCTCAGAACAACACCTTTAGCTGTAGGTGTTTGTTCAACTTTACAATCAAACATATTGAAGTGCTGTAGTATCTTAGTGATATAAGCCTCTTAGGACAAACCCAAAAGTCTTTTTGATCGATCACGAATGATCCGTACTCCTAAGATATACTCAGCTTCTCCCATGTCTATTATGTCGAATTGTGATGACAGCCATGACTTGACTTCAATCACAACTTTTAGGTCACTTCCAGCTATTAGCATATCATCAACATATAATAATAAAATGACTAACTTTCCTTTATCCTTCCTTAGGTAAACACAATGATCCTCATTGATCATTTCGAAACCATAAGACAAAATGACTTCATTGAATCTTATGTTCCATTTCCTTGACGCTTGCTTTAGCCCATACATAGACTTCTTAAGTCTACATACTTTATTCTTTTGGCCGTCAGCTATATAACCTTCTGGTTGTGTCATATAAATTTCTTCGTCAAGATTACCATTAAGGAAAGCCGTCTTTACATCCATTTGATGTAATTCTAAGTTAAAATGTGCTACTATAGCTAGGATGACTCTTATTGACACAAATTTCACAACTGGGGAGAATGTCTCTTCAAAATCAATACCCTCCACTTTGGTATATTCTTTTGCAACCAAACGAGCTTTGTATCGATTAATCGACCCATCCGCTTTCCTCTTAATTTTGAGAATCCACTTATTCCCAATAGCCCTGCGGCCTGGAGGAAGATCGACTAAATCCCAAACTTGATTCTTTCTCATGGACTTCATTTCCTCATCCATTGCAACTTTCCATTTCTCCTTAACTGAGCATTTCAATGCTTCCTCAACCGTTCGAGGTTCTTCATCATCAACTGGGAGAATCATTAATGCCTCATTTTCAATGTCAAACCTTCTTCGAGGAATAATCTTGCGATTACTTCTTCGCAGGTTTGATTGATGAGAAACTAATTCATTTATAGGTCATTTACTCCCACTAGGTTGACTAGATTCAGGTATCCCCTGTTGGTGCCCCAGTTGGTTTTGATGTGATCAACCAAGTTAGGTTAGGTCCTGTTGGTTTTAATCCCTCTGCTAAGTGTGCAGGAGCTTAGGTACGGAGGAAGTCGAGTGTAAGACGTAGCGGACGAGAAGGATTGTGCGGGGAAGTGAGCCGACGGGCTCGGTACAATCCGAGGGACGCGGATGCTGCGGAAGAGTACACCGATGGAGCGAGAAGGACGTGCGCGGTGTCCGAGGGACGAGAAGCCGGGAGGAAGGACGCTCGAGTGGCGAAAGGCCGGAGTCGGGTTCGGGTGAGCCTAACTCCGATTGGCCGGAAATCACCCAGAAGACGAAGAATCAAAAAGACTAGTCCAAGCGCCCAAAAGAAAAAAGAAAATTATTTGGTGCCACGAAGGATCGAACCCGAGACATCAACAACACACACTAACTCCTAAAGGCCGATGGCAATAAAATGTTGCCGATATTACTACTTAGAGATTACAACAGCGACATGGAGATTCCAACAGCCATCTCGAGGAAAGATAAAGTTTTAATTAAAACAATTAAAACATAAAGGATAATGTTACATTATCCTTTAATCAAATCCAATGGATGCAGTTTAATCCTATCCAAGATCAACCATCCAGATTACATCCATGGATCAACGGCCAAGAGAAAAGTGATCAACAATCAACAATCCAGATTTATTCTCTTAGGCTATAAATAGACTTAGAGGTTTTGCTTTAGAAATCAATCATTTTATTCATTCTTGTAAAATCTCTAGCGTGCTATTTTTGTAAGGCTTCTCCGCCACAAGGAGATTTTTATTGAGCGTCCACTGCCTTGGAAGCAACGTTCTCAGTTGCGACCAAATTCTTTTTTAAAGACGAGTGCCTCCACTTTCATAATTTTTTTCCCCGTCTATTCACCCCCCTCTAGCCGGTCCAACCCGATCCAACAAGTGGTATCAGAGCCAAGGTCGCCGCAGAAGGACTAATCGCCGACTGCAGCAATTTCAAGAAAAATGGTTGGAGTCGTAATCTACCCGCCAAAATTTGAGGGGGAATTCGCGATGTGGAAGCGTCGAATGCAGGTATTTTTTAAAACTGATATTGAATTGCTAATAATTATGAAAAATGTTTTTTTAGTTCCTAAAGGCAACAACGGCAAGGATAAAGAAATAGAGTCGTGGACCAAGAAGGAGAAATCAGACTTTGAAGCAAACGGCAAAGCTGAATTTCATCTACTAGCCGTTCTTCCCGCGCAAGAAGTTAATCGCATCGAGAATTACAACTCGGCAAAAGAGCTCTGGGAGAAATTCCTAGAATTGCATGAAGAGAAGAATAAGAAATCAGACATCGCCGCACTGAACACAAGGAAGATCCAACTCGATGATGAGTCCTCGTCAGAAGAGTCGGAAGGTCATGAATACGCGGGACTTGCGCTGATGGCAAATCATCAAGAAGAGAGCACTGATGAAGGGGGAGAGACCTCAGAAGAAAGCGACGACGAAAGAGGAACCTCGCTTTTCGAAAGCGACCCGGTAAGTGAGGTATGTCTACTTCCACCTGCTCGAATCTACTCGGTAATAAAATCCATGCTTAAGTCGATGAATAAATTAGAGATAGAAAACTCTGAGTTAAAAGAAAGATTTGGCAATGTATGCTCATCTGTTCTATCCGACCAATTAAAAATAGAAAATGAAAATTTGAAGAATCTAGTGGAGAAATTAGAAAATGATATTGCATGTTTAAGAATTAAAAAGAATTTTTATCCTGAAAATCTGAATTGGTATGTTAAAAATCATAAGGGCCAGATTAGGAAAATTCCTAGAAATTATATTTCTCCAAAGTTTTTGATTAACCCCGTAGATGAAAATTTATTTTGGGTTCCAAAATTTATTTTAAACTGATAAGTTTTTTTGTGCAGAATTCTTTTACAAAAGTTATGTTAATATTTTTCAAATATTTTCGGTCAAAATTTGAAATTAAAATTAAAAAAAATAGATAAATAATTTATTTTTATTGATCTAATTTTTCATGATACAGATATAGTGGGAAAACTCATTATAATTTTTTTTAAAAAAAATTCGAAGTATTTTTTGATTTTTTTTAAAAAAAATTATTCTTCAAAAACTTGTATTTGTTATTTTCAGACTTGATAAACAAATTTAAAGCTGAAAATTTTTGTCTAAACTCATATCTTCATCTTCGACTTTGACAAAAATATTCAGATTTTTTTTCATAAATGTTCGATTTTTTTATGAATCGTTTATTGAAATCTATTTTTTTTCAATAAAAAAATTGGAATTAACTTCTGAAAAAATATGCCATTTTAAATTTGAAAATTTGTGGTAATGCGATTCTTTAGAATATTTGTTATCACACTTAAAATTTTTCTTCTTCCCTAATTATATTTTCCTTTCCCTATTTTTTTGTCCCATTTTTGCTGTGATCAAAGGGGGAGAGTAGTTCGGGGGAGGTTATGTACATGATTGCAAAATTTTTTATGCTTAATTCTGTTACAATACTATTATTGTTTGTTGTTTATCCCTAACTAAACTTGGGTTGATGCACATCAAAAAGGGGGAGATTGTTGGTGCCCCAGTTGGTTTTGATGTGATCAACCAAGTTAGGTTAGGTCCTGTTGGTTTTAATCCCTCTGCTAAGTGTGCAGGAGCTTAGGTACGGAGGAAGTCGAGTGTAAGACGTAGCGGACGAGAAGGATTGTGAGGGGAAGTGAGCCGACGGGCTCGGTACAATCCGAGGGACGCGGATGCTGCGGAAGAGTACACCGGTGGAGCGAGAAGGACGTGCGCGGTGTCCGAGGGACGAGAAGCCGGGAGGAAGGACGCTCGAGGGGCGAAAGGCCGGAGTCGGGTTCGGGTGAGCCTAACTCCGGTTGGCCGGAAATCACCCAGAAGACGAAGAATCAAAAAGACTAGTCCAAACGCCCAAAAGAAAAGAGAAAATTATTTGGTGCCACGAAGGATCGAACCCGAGACATCAACAACACACACTAACTCACTTACCATTTAGACTAAAGGCCGATGGCAATAAAATGTTGCCGATATTACTACTTAGAGATTACAACAGCGACATGGAGATTCCAACAGCCATCTCGAGGAAAGATAAAGTTTTAATTAAAACAATTTAAACATAAAGGATAATGTTACATTATCCTTTAATCAAATCCAATGGATGCAGTTTAATCCCATCCAAGATCAACCATCCAGATTACATCCATGGATCAACGGCCAAGAGAAAAGTGATCAACAATCAACAATCCAGATTTATTCTCTTAGGCTATAAATATACTTAGAGGTTTTGCTTTAGAAATCAATCATTTTATTCATTCTTGTAAAATCTCTAGCGTGCTATTTTTGTAAGGCTTCTCCGCCACAAGGAGATTTTTATTGAGCGTCCACTGCCTTGGAAGCAACGTTCTCAGTTGCGACCAAATTCTTTTTTAAAAACGAGTGCCTCCACTTTCATAATTTTTTTCCCCGTCTATTCACCCCCCTCTAGCCGGTCCAACCCGATCCAACATCCCCTGTGATTCCTGATTTGTTGATAGAGGAAAAGTATCCTCCTCCTCTATTGCAAATAGAGGAGTTGATTAATCAACTTCACCTCTTGTTGGGAACTCAGTTTCGAGAAAAGTAGCATCTCTTGACTCAATTTCAGAGATGGTTCCATCTTGTTGCTCACCAATAAAAACATAACCCTTAGAAGTATCAGAATATCTTATAAAGATACACTTCTTACCTCTGTGTCCTAATTTTCCATATTTGTGAGTCTTGTCATGAATATAAGCAGCTGACCCTCATGGTCTCAGATTACTCAAATCTGGTTTTCTGCTTGTCCAAAGTTTATATGGAGTAGATGGAACAGATTTAGAAGGCACCCGGTTAAGTATGTAGGCTGCTGCCAATAATGCATCTCCCCAATAGGAAATAGGCAAATTAGCTTGAGCCATTATCGACCTAACCATTTCAAGAAGAGTTCGATTTCTTCTTTCAGCAACTCCATTTTGCTGAGGAGTCCCAGGGATAGTTAATTGTCTAATAATCCCTTTCTCATTACATATTGTCTTGAACTGATCAGACAAATATTCACCTCCACGGTCAGTGCGTAAGGTTTTAACCTTACGTTCCAATTGATTCTCAACTTCGTTCAAATAACGATTAAAGCAATCTAATGCTTTAGATTTATGAGAAATCAAATACACATGACCAAAACGCGTGAAGTCATCAATAAATGTAATGAAATATGAACTACCATGTTTAGCCTTCATGTTCATCGGGCCACAAATATCCAAATGAATCAATTGCAATGGTGATTCAGCCCTAATAGCCTTACCAAACGGTTTCCTAGTTGCTTTTCCAGCAAGACAATGCTCACATATAGACAAGTTAACTTTAGCACAAGTGCCGAGCAGACCCTCTCTTGCTAATCTATTCATTCTCTCTTGTCCTATATGTCCCAATCTAGCATGCCAAACTTCATCGTTAACATCAGCATCACTAGTAAGAGCAATGTTTGAAAAACAACCATTATTTCACAATTAACATTTGGTTCTACATCAAGAACCATGAAACCGTTTGATACAAAACCATATCCAATAACATAGAGCCAATTTTAAGTTCTACACAACGACTGTAAAAGTTCAAACGGTAACCTAATTCAAGAAGACAATTAACAGAAACCAGATTTTGTCGAATCTCAGGAGCATACAGGACATCATTCAAAAACAAGGTACGCCCACCACGAAGGTTGAGTTTGCAAGTGTCAATTCCTTTGACTTCAATTCTTGCATTGTTTCCTACGTATATCCACTTATTGCCAGCTGGTACCCGACGGTACTCCACGTATGTAGCTCGATCACGAGCTACATGATTCGTTGTTCCTGAATCTATAATCCACAAAGGATAAGAATCAGCTAACAACACTGAATTAGCAACATAAAGCTCATGAAAAGAAAACAAATATGGATTTACCTTTTTCGGCTTAGTACATTCCCGAGCAAAATGACCCTTCTTGCCATAGTTGTAGCAAGTTAGCTTGCTTTTAGGTTTCTTTCCATACTTCTTTCCTTTCTTCTTGATTGGGTCTTGCACAGCAGTAGCACCAGCTTCTTTTCCCTTACCCTTTCCTTTCTTAAACCATCTTTTCTTATTCTTGGATCCAGAATCTTCAGCTACAAAAGTTTGTTCAGAAATCCTCGTAGATTCTATTCTCTCCGCCTCCAGTTCAATATGACGTGAGACATCAATGAAAGTCTTGATACTCTCACTGTGAGTAAGGTTCTGTTTCATTATTTCCCAAGAATCAGGAAAGGAACGAATAACTGCTTGAACCTGTTATTCATCGGTCAACTCATGACTAGCAGCCTTAAGCTCCCGAATCATATTATCCATTTCTCTTAGATGTTGGGCCATGGTAACATTCGGGCGCTTTTTACAACTGTCAAACTTGATTGTCAGTTGGCGAAGCTTGCTTATGCTAACTCTACTGTATTTCTCTCTCAGGGCTACCCAGACGGCATGAGCTGATAGTAGTGGCTCATACTCAAATACCAAGTCGTCTACCATTGAACTAATCAATATCCCCTTAGCAGTGGAGTCCTTTTTCTTCCATGCCCTATAGGTATCTAGATCAAGTTTATGCTGTGTAGTGGAACCATTAGCAGGTTCTTCCATGAACTGATTTACAACCTCCAGAACTTCTTGTTTCTCAAGAACATATTGTATCTTGAGATGTCATATTTTATAGTTATCCCCATATAATTTCTCTCCCTTGTTCAGTTCGGCTATGATGTTCTTAGTTGCCATGATCTATCATAAATAAACATATTATTCATTAATTCAGTGTATATCATATGTACATAATTTATGATTGACTCAATGTAAACTTGAGTTGGTTTACGAAATCAAGTGGTAACTACGTTTCCACTCATCATTCATATGATCCAATCTAATTAATATTGATCAATTATATTATATACATCCTATTAAATGAACTAATCATTTGTATTTAATATGAACTAATCATATAATGAACTAATCATTTAAATGAACTAATTATTGAATATGAACTAATCATTATCAAGTCAGTTAACACATAATATAACTTTTCATTAAAGTATATTACTGTTCATTCATAATAACAGTATATATATAATTTTATTAAATAAGCTTATTCAGTTTGTACACAACAAACATAACAACAGAATTTAATGAACTAGATAAGATGATATTACTCCCATAACAAAAAATATTATGACAGTGGTTATCACACTCTCGTTTATCTCAAATCGGCCAGTCTCGGGATTTTCTACAGCTTCTATAGGATCTTCCTCATATATTTCAGGATCTTCCTCATATATTTCAGGATCTTCCTCAAACATTTCAATATCAGGATCTTCCTCAAATATTTCAGGATTTTCCTCAAACATTTCAGGATCTTCCTCAAATATTTCAGGATCTTCTTCGAACATTTCGGGATCTTCCTCGAACATTTCGGGATCTTCCTCGAACATTTCGGGAAACTCATTTCGGGATCTTGTTCTGGGTCCTCCTCGGAATCTTCTAGATCCTCTGGAAACTCATGGCGAAGTAGCTGCTTACATAACTCAGCATATGAGATACGGCATCCATGATGCCCCCATATCTGGTGTGCAACTTCTCTCGCACGCTTTGGCAATGAACGAATCAATGCTCCAATTCTATAGTTATCCAAGATTGGAAACTCTTCCTGCTCGAGTTTCCAACATAGTCGATCCAATTTTCCTATATTTTCTTGGATTCCAAGATTCGGACTATAGCCAACTTTTTCTATCTGTTCCATTAGCTCACGGCATTGCTCATAGCAATGAATCGTGGTGCATATCTCATGCGACATCTAGAATTGAAAAATGACATAGTCAGTACAAAACTGACAAAAAAAAAACCAATAACAAAACCAGTCTTTTTCAATTCACATATATGCATAGAAAGAAGCGCACAAACAAATAAAAAAAACATATAAGTTTCCTTTACTTGAGTGGCTACAGTTGACTATGCTACTGGACTGGTCGATTTGTATGCCTTACTGTTGTTGTTTCACCTAAGCCTATCTAAGTTGAGATTCAACATAGTGATAAAATCAATTAGTTTGGTTCAGATTATTTGATCAAACTAGTTTGGTTAAACCAACTAATGGTTTGAACCAGACCGATTGGACCAACCTAATCTCATTAAACTAAACTCAAGTCTAGTTTAAATTAATTGAACCAATTATAAAATAACTCTCGATCATAGCTCTTGGTTGGGCCTCATCTCTGTCTCACAGAGGTAGCAGTTCGATCCTCTATTAGAATCTTTCTGTCTATTCTTTTTAATTGAATTTAATTTTTATTTATTTGATTTAAATAAATCAAACTTCTCCTCATCTTAATCGATCAACCCATTTCTTAATCGATTTAACAGCCCTTTTTAATAGATTAACATTTAATTTCATGCGTTTACAAATCTAACGAGCTCTGATACCATTGTTGGATCTATAGCATGAAATACAAAAACAATATCCATACTTACAGTGATCGATGAAGGAAGAAATTATAATAGTTGCCGTCGACAAGAAGGTTACAGCACGAACGCTTCTCGGCGATTCCACAAACCAAATCCCAAGGACGAACCTATCACGAACTGCTCTCGTATTGCCCTCACGATGAACAGATCATCTCACTTCCTTCTTTTCATTATCTTGGATGAATTTTTTTATAGAGGAGAAGAAGAAGAAACACCCTTTCGTCTTTCATACGTTAAGAACACCAAGGGTTACTATTAACCCTATGGTAACTCCAATATTTGTAACTCCAACAGTAGCTACTCAAGAGCTCTCCTGGGCTATAGCCCAACCCTGTTTTAAGCACCAAGTCCAGTAAAATATAAGTTGAGGGAAAAAATAAATAAAACTATTATTTCTTAATCTAGATAAGTAAATATCAGGGGGGAAAAAGAACATGTTACTTTTGTTTTCTTTATTATGCTCCTTTGTATTAATTCAAAATTTTTTAATTTACAAATCAATTCTAGAAGATGTGGTCACACATTTATTTATTGTATCTCTATCCTTCGTCCCTCATTCTCATGTATTTTTTACAAGATTTGTTTTTACACCCTATAATTTTTTTAATTCAAATATTATATATTTATTTAATTAATTTTTTTTCCTTTTATAATAATTGTAAATGTGTATCGACTTCTCTTTTTTCTCTTTTCCATTCGTATTAAACTTGCAACATGTCACTCCCTTTTCTACTTGCTATTTTCTTAGCTACCAGCTAGCTTCAGTATGAACAAGAGTCCTTACTTCTACCCTCCTTGTCTTTGACTTTGAGACTGCGCTCCAATTCTCCTCCGACTTTGGCTAATTCACTTGCCCAACTCTTCCCACCGTCATCCTTGGCCGTCCTCCCCCGATAATATTGCCTCCCTCCTCTACCTCACTTACTCGTTCTCATGCCTTTTCCCGATCGCCGCTTGTGGCTACGATCACTCCTTCCATGGACAAGCCCTCTCCTATGCAGGCACAGTTGTCGACATAACCGCCCTCGACTGCCATGACTGGGTTGACATGTCCAACACGCCAACATACCCTTATGTGGATTCTGGAGGCGAGAAGCTATGGATATGTCAACGTCGGAAGCAAGCAACTATGGATTAAGGTCGTGCACAAGATGCTCGAGCAGTTGTGAGCTAGAGGTGAGTAACTATGGACTACTATCTCTACTCTACTGCCAACATCAACTGCCAGGCCTTCTACCATGACACTCAAATTGCCAACATTTGCGAATTAGATATCATGATCATTACCGTAAATTAACTAAACAATTTCGTAAATAAAAAAAAAATATTCAACAAAAATTTTAAATTCGGTGAAATATAATAAAAGGTAAGATGATAATATGCTTCTGTGAAATGAACTCAGACCTCTCCTACGACATCCTCAGCAGACTCAGCCAACTCGAAATCAACCTAGCCTAATTCTAAATCCTGGATCCTTCTCCGGTGGCAACAAATTCAGGCTGCAACAAATTTAGGCTTAAACTTACTATTTCTTCTGCAATTAACATATATAGAACTGCTCTCGACGTCCAGGATGAGCAATGGCAAAAGTGGGAGGGGAGGGAACAACGAAGAGCAACATGCGAGAGGGGGAGGGAGGCCGACATCGACCTTGCTGCTAGCATTTCTAGGGCTTTTGTATTACCTCAGACATCGGACAGATGCAATTTATGGCTGAGGGAAAAATGATTAAACTAATTAATTTTAATTATTCAATCTGTTTGGTGAAACAACTTGTTAATAATTTAATTTTTTAAAACATCACAAATAAATACATATAACGGATAATATCCTTTTTTAATGAAAAATGAATTAGTTTATTATTTTGGAATTACGACCAACGAAGATGTTTCGCCAGTGAGTAGAATAATAATAATTTATTTTGCCGACTTCCAATGTTTCTATGAAATATTACGACAACGAAGGCATTTACTCCTTTTCTAATTTCTTGAATTATTTTAATCCATCAGTTTAGTTTTATAGAATGAAAGCCCACTCTTTTTTGTCTGTGAAACAATTCGATTTTCTATATTAGAATGGGGGAAATCATTTAGTTTTAAAATGCAAAAATAATAATTAATTTAATTTAACTAAGTTCAATCTGTCAAGTTATTTTATCAGAACACTTAGTCGAGTTGTTGTATCAATCAGCTGGATCGATTAATTTTCTTTAAAAAATAAGAATATATATTTTGTAAAATTAAATAGGCATTTTGTTGCTTTCGTTCTTTATATATATATATATATCAGATTATTTTTCTTCTGCCACTAATGTAGTATGAATTTTAGATAGATTTTAGGAATGAAGCTGTGATAGGTTGAATTCCTTACCTGATTAGATAATGATTTATAAGTGTAAACTAACTCAGAGCTCGTATCTCGTAAGATTGAATGTACCATCTAAGCGAAGTCTTTGCAGTCTGCCATATTTATTAATTACTTTGTTTTTTCTGAAGAAACGATGGCAAAAATCCTGCTCTGTCTACTATTTATAAAAGAATAATGTTGTGTATAGGTTAAGAATGCCACTTTTCTAACTGCTTCACTTTTGAGATAAATAGTGGCTCAATCAGATTTGACAAGAAAACAGAATTGTCCATTATAGCTAAGGCGTGGAAAGGCAAAGGTTGTTTTGTCGGCTGATTTGCTAACAGATTGACCTTAGCCACAGTTTGGTGTCAGTTGCTGGAAGATTTAAATCTTAAAATACTTAGATAAGGTAGTAAAACTTGAATTGTAAGATTAGATATGATGCCATGGATTTGCCATCATATCTAATCTTGTCTTCGTGAAAATATACTAAACAGCTTGCGCACCAAATGATCATGCAGATGTTGCAACCTTTAGAAAACTTGGCAACTTTTTTTCTCCTTTATAAAACTATTTTAGATATTACATGCTAGCATTCCTTGTCAAATAGTGTCAGCAACTATTCTTGCTATAGTGTCAACAACTATTCTTGCTTGCTTCTAGGTTTTCTTATCTGGTTGTGCTACTGTCTCTGAGCACTTTTTATTTTTTTATGTTCACCTTTTAATCAGACTCCTTTTGGTTATACAATATCTTTTTGAGAGGTAACATGCTTATGGTTTTACACAGGAAAATATTCGAAAATTTCGTGTTGCCCTTTATGTGCAAAAGGCTGCTCTGCACTTTATTGATGGTTTGAACTTCATGCACTGAAATTATAAGTGAACTTGTTCTTTTCATAAAAAAAAAAAATTAACTTGTTCTGTTCTGTTAATCAGTCTTTTTCATCTTTAATTGCAGCTAGTGCAAATGCTGAGTATCCACTTTCAGAGGAAGTTAGAAAAGCCGGTTTCCTTATCAGTCCTGATGAATTGACAAACATTGCACGCACCCATGATAACAGGAGATTGACGAATCATAGAGGAGTTAATGGCATAGCAAGAAAAATCTCTATTGCGCCGGATTATGGTGTCAAAACAAGTGACTTGTCCATTAGACAGGAAATTTATGGAATTAATCAGTATGTTGAGAAACCTCCTAGAAGTTTTTTGATGTTCGTATGGGATGCATTACATGATTTGACATTGCTCATCCTTATGATATGCGCTTTGATATCTATTGTTGTGGGTTTTGCTACAGAAGGATGGCCCAAGGGTATGTATGATGGGCTGGGAATCGTTCTCAGCATTTTTTTGGTTGTCATCGTCACTTCAATCAGTGATTACAGGCAATCATTACAATTCAGAGATTTGGAGAAAGAAAAGAAGAAAATATTCATTCAAGTAACTAGAGATGGCTACAGACAGAAGGTTTCAATTTATGATTTAGTTGTTGGGGATATTGTTAATCTTTCAATTGGAGACATAGTTCCAGCTGATGGACTGTATATCTCTGGGTATGCTTTGTTAATAGATGAATCAAGCATGTCCGGGGAAAGTGAACCAGTGCATGTTTCTCATGAAAAGCCCTTTCTTCTAGCAGGAACTAAAGTGCAAGATGGCTCTGCCACAATGATTGTTACTGCTGTTGGAATGAAGACTGAATGGGGAAAATTAATGGAAACCTTGAGTTATGGCGGGGAAGATGAAACACCACTTCAGGTAAAACTCAATGGGGTTGCAACAATAATTGGAAAGATTGGTTTAGCATTTGCATCATTGACATTCATTGGTCTGTTAGGAAGATTCATAGTTGAGAAGTTCTACAATGCAGGCTTCAAATGGTTTCCAGATGATGCATTGACAATACTAAACTATTTTGCTATCTCTGTTACAATCATTGTTGTTGCTGTTCCCGAAGGGCTACCTCTGGCTGTGACCTTGAGTCTTGCCTTCGCAATGAAAAAACTCATGGAGGAGAAGGCACTTGTGCGACACCTGTCAGCATGTGAAACAATGGGATCTGCTAGTAGTATTTGCACTGATAAAACTGGTACACTAACAACTAAACACATGGTTGTTCATAAGATATGGATTTGTGAAATGGCAAAATCATTTAGGGGATCTGAGACTGCTGTATCTCTAAAATCCATGATACCGGAAAGTGCCTTAGCAGTCCTTTTGCAATGTATATTTCTCAATAGTGGTTCAGAAGTGGTTAGAGGGAAGGATGGTGAACATACAATACTAGGGACCCCTACAGAAACAGCATTGTTAGAGTTTGGTTTGGAGTCAGAAAAACAAGTAGATTCACAACATGAGCACTGCAAAAAGTTGAAAGTTGAACCTTTTAATTCAGTAAAAAAGAAAATGTCTGTCCTTGTTGAATTACCTGATGGAGGGGCCCGTGCTTTCTGCAAAGGTGCACCTGAAATTGTCCTACAAATGTGTGATCATGTAATTGACAGTGATGGAAATATCATTCTTTTATCCAATAAGCAAAAGGACGATGTTATGAAGGTGATTAATAATTTTGCTTGTGAAGCTCTGAGAACTCTTTGCTTAGCCTTTAAGGACACCAGTGGTGAAGATCAGAATATGGATGAAATTCCTGCTACTGGTTACACACTGATTTGTGTTTTTGGCATCAAAGATCCAGTACGGCCAGGAGTTAAGGAAGCTGTTCAGACTTGTATAGCCGCTGGTATCAAGGTGCGGATGGTTACAGGAGACAACATAAATACAGCCAAAGCCATAGCAAAAGAGTGTGGCATATTATCTGAGGACGGTCTGGCCATAGAAGGATCAGAAATTAGAAACAAGAACCCTGAAGAAATGAAAGATATAATACAAAAAATTCAGGTTCCTTTAATCCGCTTTACTGCAATGAGAAACAATTTCAGCTACACTAACGTGCTTGGTGTTAAACCTTTCACATTTGGGTCACAAACAATCATTTTTTTTCCTGAAAAAACAAACAACCAGTTTAACTGGAACATTGGCACGAAATTATATGTTGTGGGTCAGAAATTAGAAACAAGAACCCTGAAGAAATGAAAAATATAATACCAAATATTCAGGTTCGTTTATGCTGCTTTACTGCAATGAGAAACAATTTCAGATACACTAACGTGCTTGCTGTTAAACCTTTCACATTTGGGTCACAAACGATCATTTTTTTCCTGAAAAAACAAACAACCAGTTTAACTGAAACATTGGCACGAAATTATATGTTGTGGGCCAGAAATTAGAAACAAGAACCCTGAAGAAATGAAAAATATAATACCAAAAATTCAGGTTCCTTTATGCTACTTTACTGCAATGAGAAACAATTTCAGCTACACTAACGTGCTTGCTGTTAATCCTTTCACACTTGGGTCACAAACAATCATTTTTTCCTGAAAAAACAAACCAGTTTAACTGAAACATTGGCACGAAATTATATGTTGTGGGTCAGAAATTAGATACAAGAACCCTGAAGAAATGAAATATATAATACCAAAAATTCAGGTTCCTTTATGCTACTTTACTGCAATGAGAAACAATTTCAGCTACACTAACGTGCTTGCTGTTAAACTTTCACACTTGGGTCACAAACAATCATTTTTTCCTGAAAAAACAAACAACCAGTTTAACTTGAACATTGGCACGAAATTATATGTTGTGGATATCAGATTATCCTAATCTTTAGCAGCTAGTTTACTTTGTCATTTACAGGTAATGGCTAGGTCTTTGCCTTTGGACAAATATGCATTAGTAAAAAACTTGAGGAAAATGTTTAATGAAGTTGTAGCAGTGACAGGCGATGGGACTAATGATGCTCCAGCTCTGCATGAGGCTGATATTGGTCTTGCAATGGGTATTGCAGGCACAGAGGTATACTTTTCAACTCTGAATTACTTTTGCTGATCATGCATGGTTATGGTACTTCTTGAATGCAATTTTAATTCTCTTCTTATTTGGATCAGAGGAATGGCTGTACATCCGCAGTTTAATCTATTATTTGAAATGGATGGACATAGCCTTTTTATATTGGTTTGGAGGAGGCATGGAGTAAAATAATAAACTAAAATGTGCACAATAAGTAGAGATAAAGCTAGTCAGAGCCAAAGACCATGCCTCGTTGGGGGTAGTTTTGAACTGTTAGCTGAACCTACGAATCCTTGTAATGTTTGTTCTTAAATACTTGTTTAGAATCTCTCATATATTGTTATTCTCCATATTCATGAGCTTGTCTCCAAGGTTAGATGCCAGAATAATACTCTCTCCTTTTTGACATTCCCTCATATTTCAGAGTAAATCAAACTTGGTTTCTCTCTAGGTGTTAACTTCCCCAAGAGTATATAATGGAAACCTGCTTTATTTTCCTTTGCAACCCTTTGTTAAATGTCACTTCTTTTTCACAAACTTTAGAATCTGAAGTATCAACAATATGAGGGAAAATCAAGAAAGGACATCATGTGCTCTCACGGATTGATACAATTGGTTCATGCATGGGTGGCTGCTCTAGTAAGTATTAGGATCAATTCCCAGCGGATGCAAAATGTCTCATTAGGTGTCTGACCTCTCCTATGCAAAAGGCCGTTGTGCTAGGGAAAAATATCCACCATGATTTATCTACTTGTATCTAACCGGGGACCAGCAATAGTGGGTCGCCTGGGATGGACGTTATTACCTTTTTCTCCAAAAGAAAGAACACATGCCAATTATCTGGAAGATTTGGTCCATTCAGTCTCTTTTGATGATTATCAAAACTTTAATTCAGACAGATGCTTTGTCAAAGTTGCTTAATTGCTGCATTAGAGTTGGATATTCATCATCTTCAACTAGTGCCTTAGTCTTACTTTTCTGTTTGTAGAATATTTCATATTTTGTAGGGCATTGTTCAACATCTATGCTGAGCATGATGGGGGAGTGTCAGTTAAGGATGCTAATGAGTTGTATCTCAGTTGGGCACAACACATGCCCAAATTGGCATGGATATTTCTAGGTCATGCTTATCCTGGCATGCCAACAAGTGAATCATGCCTTGTACTACCTAAGATACCATATCCTAGGCTCAACATTAGCCTAAATCCATCTAACTCATGTTGTGCCCAACCAACTTGTTGGGCTGATAGTTTACCAATAAAAATAATAACACTAATACTAATTGATTGCGGGTGTACCATACTTATAGGTCATGTCAGGCGATTGGATCCATGCCAGTTATGGCGCATTCTTTGCCACAGGCTGTGTAATGTAATGGGTGGCCCAGCCTACTTGACATTTCTAATGTTACTGCGGATAGTTAAATATGCGTTAGTCTGAATAGATGTGACATGAAGTATTATATTATAAATGATATGAATACAATAGAGTTCTGCATGTATTTGAATGGAATTCTTGTTTTGAATGAATTTATTTATCCCTATATGTTCAATCACCAAGAGGGACATTTTTTGGGTCCTCTTCTGTCCATATTTATTATAGACTTGGAAGTCGACTCAATTTCAATCAAAATTTCCATGAACATAGAAGTTTATGTTTTTTTTTTGCTCTTAATATTCTGCTCTATAAATTGATAAATACATTGACAGGTGAAATAGTTTTGGCCGGTAACTATTACACACAATTACTCAATATACCTTGAGTTCATTACTCAGTAAGGGATCTAACTTATCTCCACAATCATAGCCAGAAAGAAACATGGTTGTAAAAACATCAAGTTAAAGTACTTTTGGCTGTAAACTGACAATCTCCAAACCTGACTTCTTTTATTCTACTTCGATGCTTACTTCTTTACAACTGTTAAACCCCATGTTGTAACAGGGTCTCCCAAACCTGGATGCCTTTTTTGCATGATTGTTTAAATGTTGTTTTGTGCATGTTCTCATTTATATGTCTGCATTATATAATCTGCAGGTTGCTAAGGAGAGTGCTGATATAATTGTATTAGATGACAATTTTTCGTCCATAATTAATGTAGCCAAATGGGGCCGTGCGGTTTACATCAATATCCAAAAATTTGTACAGTTCCAACTGACAGTTAATATTGTCGCTCTGATGGTCAATTTTGTTTCTGCATGGGTCACAGGTACTTGTTTGTAGTTTATATTTTTAGAAGGTCAAGAAGATTTTACTCTACTCGACATTTAGATCACAAAACATTGACTCTCAGGGAGTGCTCCACTTACTGCTGTTCAATTGCTTTGGGTCAACATGATCATGGACACATTTGGTGCCCTAGCATTAGCAACAGAGCCCCCAAATGACAATATGATGAAAAGGCCACCAGTTGGGCGGAGCCAAAGTTTCATTACGCCAGTCATGTGGAGGAATATAATTGGACAAAGTATGTATCAACTGATTGTACTTGGCCTTCTAATGTTTGATGGGAAAAAACTTTTGGGAATTGACGGACTGGATTCTGACATTGTTCTCAATACTTTCATATTCAATACTTTCGTCTTTTGCCAGGTAAAATCTTTATTTGTTATTTCATTATTTTTAGTTCTGGTAAGTATTTTGTATTTGACATATTTATTCTTGACTTCTCTTAGTTTGTTTAGCTGGATATATGTTAACAATACCTCGATTTTTTTGCTCTTGCAAAACAAAATTGATAGTTGTAGATACGTAAATACTGTATCCGACACTGTTGCTTATTAGCACTTTTTCTTGTCCAAAAGATGGGGCAATATTATGCAGTATGAATGCCTTAGTGTCAGTCACTTTGAGCCACGGTTAACATGCTGAATCAGTCAATCTAGTGTCTACAAAACAAGAAGAGAGGATGAAAGAATAATATAGGATAATTCTGTAGACGTCTCTTATTCCCTCTTATTCTCTATCATGCATTCATGCCGCAAGTAGGTTCCGTAGCTATTGACGTAGCATGATATGATTCCCATGATGATTGCAGGATGATCTCTTTACACTATGTAAAAATATATATCAACAACCACACTTGCAAAATCACACTATAAAATACATGTTAATAAAAGCTCAAATTTCCAAGAAATATCAATGCACAAGTCCTTACACGAAGATAGAAAGAAGAGACCTGGGTATCAAAACATACATAGAACCACAAATATTTAAGCAAAACATGATTAAAAAAAACTGAGGAAATCTAACAAATTTCACATGAAGTGTCCTCAAAGTAATCCTCTTAACAAAATTGACTTTGATACATTAGATATCTAAACATCCTCTTCTTGTGGCCTCAGAGTGGCAAGAGGAGAGTCAACAGGGAAAATAGAGCAATGAAAAGAACATGAGTGAAATGCATAAAGGTAAAGATAGCTGGGAAATAATAAACTAGATACATAATTAGCATACAAATAATTTTCGCATTGCAAATTTATGACAGTAAGCGACTCTTTATCTGCAAGTAATCCATCCATCATTATGTGTACCATGCCCTACCTATGGCACCAAGGCAAATAGAATAGGTCAAAGGCCTATCTGCAAAGTCATCATTTGCAAGTATCTCGTTCCCATAAGTGACTGTTTATCCACTAGGAATTCATTCAGTGCTATGTCTATCATGTTCTACCATAAGGTACTCAGGTAATAATAGCTAACGTGTCTAACTATACTCTCTCCTATAGGAGCATCAACATTAATAACAGTAAAGTAGTTGGCGTGTTACTATTTCTGTGTTACTGTTAAAAGTTGAAAATGTATTTAACATTTAGCAATACTTTTTTTTTGTTGGTTATTTAACCTAACTAGCATCTTAAGGAGTTACAGATGGATAGAGCTTACAATAAAAAATAAGATCAAGGCTCTAAGAAAAAAACTGAGATACTCCTGATCGAAAATGCTTTGGGGCTTCCGGCTCAGTTTTTTCAACAACATGAATCAATTTGGGTCAAATCCAGTTTTTTTTTTTCACAACTCAACCTGATCTGATCAGCCCCCGCCCCTATCAAGACAGATTGTGATTATTCTGATGACCGCAGACCGATTTCTCATCACCTTGGCTTATTGATCAGGTGTTTAATGAAATCAATAGCCGTGAAATGGAGAGGATCAACGTGCTACGTGGCATATTTAGGAACTGGATCTTCTTGACTATTGTGGCATCCACTGTCATATTCCAAGTTATTATAATCGAATTTCTGGGGACTTATGCAAGAACAGTGCCATTAAATTGGCAACTATGGTTGCTCAGTTTACTGATCGGTTCTATCAGCATGATAATTGCAATAATCTTGAAGTGCATTCCAGTTGAATCAAACAAGAACAGGGTTGATCGGATAAATGGTTATGAAGCCCTCCCTAGTGGTCCAGAAGACGTATAAACAGATAAGAGAAGAATAATTCATGACGATGCCCACATCTTTTTCTCTAAACTTGTATGCAGCTTATTGGAGCAGAACCTGAGTTTGCCAGTGGACAATCCTTTTCAGGACTACTTCAGTAAGAGTTCTTATTGTTCAATGCTTTTGGATACGCATTACTTACAGTTGATATAGTGTCTGACTCTGCCACGAACTTATATACCAGGACCCAGATCGAGGTTCCAATTTGTTACAAATGGGCAATTCCTGGATTTGACTGAATGCATCTTCATGATTATAAATCTTGCTTTGGTATCTGAGATGTACAATTTCTCATTTATTTATGAGTTGGTTTTAAATGTAACGAGTCGCGTTTTTTTACCCCCTTTTTTTACTGAAAAAACAGAGAAGAGTGGTGCATGGTGCCACCACTCTAATATCTTCATAAATTTGAGATTAAATAAAGTGACTCATAATTGGAAAAAAAAAAATCATTAGAAATTAGGTGCATTTCTTACTTTGGCCATTTGCTATCCCGATTTCAACTCAGTCAAATAGATAGCACGACTAACATTTTCAGCATATGCATTCTTTTATAAATTTATAACTTTGGCATTAAACTTGTTGGGAGTAGCCTGCGTCTTTTTAGGGCAAATGAATTCCATACAAGTGAATGGTTCGGGTAAAGAATACCTGAATGGATGAGGAGTTTGTAGTAGAGCTAACAGTGAACAAATCATTCGAGTTTCATCACAAATGTCATGAGTCTGCTCTAGTTGATAAGACAATCATGATTGATAAAAGATCTTGCAGTTGTTTTAGTTCCACAAGATGAAACCTCCTTAATTTTTTATGTAAGAGTATGAGATACAAGAACAAAAATTTTGAAAATATAAATTATATAAAAATATAAAATTCTATTTAAAAGTATAATGATAATTATGTAAAATGATAAATTTATTAAGAATATAAATGTTAATTTTTAATTCTAGATCATAAATAAAAAAAATAGAAGTAGAAAAAAATATCAATGTTACTTTCAGCTTTTGAGTAAAAATTACAGAAACTGAAACAGAATTTAATATTCACAAATATTCAAAATTATTTTTATACAATTTGAATCTAGAAAGTACTTAGCAGAAACTCTCCCAAATACTTCCTGAATTTGAATTCCATTACCACCACCATCACTTGCCGTGAAAGAAATGCTTAAATTTGATTGTCCCTAACTGTGTGTTAATAACAGCTCTAAATATAAATGTTTCCTTGTACAGTTGAACTAATGTCTAAACATAATCTAAACTTTTAGGATCTTAACCATTTTAATTAAAATGTAAGCAGAGAATAATTTATGCACTTTTATCCAGTGTCAATTTATAATAAACAAACAGTTAGGATGCAACAATTAGACTCTCCAAACGATTAATCAAACATTTAAAAACGATTAATCAAACATTTAAATTCAAATCTGATTTTCTTTTAGTAGGATGATAAATTTAAGAACATTGGCCTCTTAGATGGGCTTCCATAGTGACCGATGAAAATTTTCCGTTGGACCAGTCATCTCAAAGATTAATCGATTCGAAAAATTAAATACTTAAATTATAAGAAAATATAATTTAGGGATGAAAAGTTAGATGTAGTCATCATCATTATCATAGAGCTGTGGATCAAAACCATTTTTTAGCTATACTAAACCCCTCAATTCAATATCATGTGGATGGATTTGCATTTTTCTTCATCATCATCATTGTCTGATAGCTGTGGGTCAAAATCATTATTTAGCTATACTAAACCCCTCAATTCAATATCATGTGGATGGATTTGCTGACATAGGAATATTGACACCAGGCCTAGATGCCCATCCTCTCTTCTTTCTGTAGACTTCATTTTTTTTCTAATCTGACTCTTTCACGAAAAGCATCAAAAGGCATTGTTCTGAAAACCGGATTGGATCGTCGGTCGGACCGGTTGAATATGAAATCGGTTAGATTGTGATTCGAGTTAATTCTGAAAACCAACTACTCAAGAGCCGGGTGCGAACCGTTCTGAACCGGCCGAGAATCGGTGAACCGGAAAAACTGAAATAACCGATCAAACCGGCTTAGTTTATTTTATTTTTCATTTTTTTGATTTTTTCCCTTTTACAGTTTTATTTTCTTACTGAAAAATAAAAATTAAAAATAAAATGTCAAATACCTAGTTTGTTTTCATCCCAAATCTCCAACGAATAAACTTATTATTTGTTTGAAGCCAATAATTTTAAATTTGAATTTTTTTTGAAACTAACTCTTATCTAGAATACTATATTTAGTTGTTGACAAAAATATATCGCATGCTCGATCTAGATATAATCTTAAAGAAAATAATTGAGTAAGTTGTTAATTTCATATAGTTATATAAATAGATATTTTATTATATACCAATTATATTTTTGTTGGACCCCTAATTAAAACGACTGAATCTCTGAATCCTTACCCCAATTAGTTAAATCTCCGGTCGAATTTTCAGAACCTTGTCAAAAGGGTGAAGGGTCCTTTTCTGGATCTCTACCAGAAAAAGAAAACACATAATGATACAAGTTGCATTAGCTCTTTCAGGTTTCAGTCACTACAAGAATAAATTGACATCGTAATTACAAATTATACCTCACCAAACTTTCTCTTCACGACCAGGGAATTCCCGAATATCATCAATTTTGTGTTTTTTATTTTTTTTTGTTTTTTGTTTTTTGCCTCAAAATAACTTGCGATCAAGGAAAAGCACACAGATAAATATTTTAAAAAAATTAAAATGAAATCTGAGGAAATATATAGCTTCTTAGGAATTAAAATGTAACTTAGACTGCATTTTGTTTCATCATTTTCGATTTTTATTTTTTTAAAAATCATATTTTTTTATTTCTTAAAAAATAATTTTATTTATTCTCTAATTTTTTAGAAAACAATATTTTTTTAAGAAAACAAAAATGAAAAATATAAATCAAATAATTTTTTTAAAAAATCATATTTTCTCATAAAATAAAAAAAATAAATGAAAAATATAAACTAAACGCTATCTTACTCTTTTTAATTTTTCTTTCTTGAGATACCACATCCCCAAAGTCTTTTAAAAAATGATAAATCAGATAACAAGTTAATATGGGATGATAGATCTGGTCCTACGAAAAATTTTCATCGATTATCAGGATAAATCGGGAAGAACATACGGTGAACAGTCTAGGAGCTCAGCATCAATTCCTACAAAATACGCCGTAGTTAGGAATGAACCGTGAATATCTAGGATGTTTAAAAAAGATAATAAATTAGGTAGCAGATAAACATGGGACGACCAGTCCGATCCTACGAAAATTTTCCAACGATCATCAGGATAAATCGGTAAGAGCGTGTGGCGAACAGTCTAGAAGTTTAACATCAATTTCTCTAAAATATATCATAATTAAATATCGAACCATAAATGTCTACGATCACGACTAATAACACTACAACTACATCATAGTCCTAGAAATCCCAACGGGATGGACTGATGGTTAGTACATGGGTGTTACCACCAAGAGCTCTGGGAGTCAAATCCTGACAAAGTCAGTATGCCTACCCTCCCCACGTGCTAGCCACAACATCCGAGTTAATAACCCCCGTAACTTACCTCTTCCGTATTGACCCTGAAACAAATTGACGAGGATACTAAGGAGGAACGATTCACCTTTTAAATCTAAAAGTCACATCCACATAGCCTAAGTTCTTAGGCAACTTACTTTTTTGTTTCCTTTTTCTCTAATTATCTAACCTTTGAGTTTTGATTGCATGATTACTATTTCAATGATTATCCTTTACTGTCAGGATGTCCTCTTTGTTCATTGAACTGTGTAGATGTCCACTAATTAAAGTGTTATTTGTATTTACATGAATATTTATTTTAATAAATATTGAGATCAATTTTTTAATACAAAATACCTTATTAAATTTGTGACCTTCTCTATTCAAAGGACCGCCAGGATAAAATACTTTTTATGATTTATTATTTTATCGTGGGACCGATGACATTATGCCCTTTGAAATTAAAGACATTTTCTTGCTTTATAGAACTGAAAGTTCATGAAAGCTCATTTTTGGTGTTCAATTTATGTATCATTGAATCAATTAAAATATGAAAATCAGAAATTGAATGAAATACCATGAACAAAAAGCATGATACAAACACCTGTGGGAACGTATCAAAAGACATGATAAAGAAAACGTGGAAGGAGATAAAGAAAGAAATTTCATTTCCTTTAGTTTCACATAAGAGAAACTTCTCTAAAATTAAATATTTAGACATCCCTTGCATAGGGCCGTGGTTTTGTGATTGCATTTGCTCCATCTTGAACTTCAAGATGGCATTAGTCACTCTATCTCCATTAACAATATCAGGTGTAAAAAATACGTTAAGAGGAATCGATCAGTTAGCTGGGTCACTTAAATTGGGACAACTAATTGGGTATCTGTCACGAATTCAGTCAAACCCCGGAATTGAACTCGTGGATGAGAATTTATGATCCAATTGGCCCAATTACTTATAAGCATGTAAAAAAAGATTATGAATGTAAAAACACATTGTTCTGCTCAACCTCAATGAAGCCACCAGAACTCTCTTTAGTGCTGGTTCCTTCTTTGATATATCACGTCACTTCGTGGTGAACCTTCAGGGGATTGTTGTGAAATAGTTAAACGTTTACTTTGAAACCGAACAACATTCAGAAATCAGCATTCTTGATTCAATAACTCTCAAGAAAAGACCACATGACAATTTCCCTCGTCAACTTGAATTCATAGTTGACCAACTTACTACTTTTGCAAGCGTGATGTAGACACTACATACACCTAGTTAGGTA
The DNA here is from genome assembly GCA_024364735.1 of Boesenbergia rotunda. Classification (NCBI taxonomy): domain Eukaryota; kingdom Viridiplantae; phylum Streptophyta; class Magnoliopsida; order Zingiberales; family Zingiberaceae; genus Boesenbergia; species Boesenbergia rotunda. The sequence continues at coordinate 355,342 of JAGFNQ010002504.1, forward strand.
GCAATAACCAACCTTCTCCACTTGATTGTTCACTCAAGGTGGCTCTTCAGAAATATGCCGAATCCCACACCGCAGTAAGGCAAATCAAGGTTGATCAATTGGTTAGGCAAGGATCGTTAAAGGAACATAAGAATATGATCAAATGCAGGAACATTGTGGATAATACATACACTTGGGTTCTAACCAGGTTTGTCCTTTGAACCCAGTTTAATTCTGAAAAAAGATGAGAGCCTTTTCTCCCAAAGTGTGTATCTCAGTGAAGAAGTCAATTCCTCCATATGCCTGTATAAAAAGCACAATGCTGTTGTTGTGACTCCGTTAGCAATTTAAATGAAGCCAATTAAATGAAGGAATATGAACACCTAATCAACTCTCTCTCTCTCTTTGTTATTTGATTTCATCAGCTGGTGACATTAATCCTTGACTCCACTGTATGTCTTTGAAATGAAAAGTCTTTGCGAAGGACCGAATAAGCTGATCATGGATTACTTCATCTTCTGGTAACTGCATCTGTGCTTCTCTCCTTAAGGATGTGACTCCTTTGTCTCGTATTCCACAAGGAACAATGTGCTTGAAATAGTTCAAATCAGGATCAATGTTGAATGCTAATCCATGTGAAGTGATGCCTGAAGATATCCGAACACCAATGGCACCAATTTTTCTATCACCAACCCATACCCCTGTCTCACCAGCTTTCCCAGGATGTGCATTGACACCATAAAGGGATGCTACTTCTATCATTATTGATTCGAGGCCTTCTACATACTTCCTCGCACCAAATCCAATTGCTCTCAGAGAAATTATAGGATAAATAATAGCTTGCCTTGGTCCATGGAATGTGATATCACCCCCTCTTTCAGTGTAACGAAGTTCAGCTCCCATGGCTTGGAGTTCAGATTCAGTAACTAATAAATTGTGGTCTGTTCGCCTCTTTCCAAGTGTGTAGGTTGGTGGGTGTTGAAGGGATAAGATGGTATCCTGAATATCGCCAGCTTTTCTTTCACCAGAAAGCCTTTCCTGGAGTTTAAGCGCATTCAAATAGTTCACAATCCCAAATTTGTAGGCCTTGAGGGTCCGTTGTAGTATCATTAGATACAACCTAAGTTGGATGTGAACTAGTGCAGCTTTAGTTTAAGAACTGAAGGAAACAGACCGAAACAAAAATTGGAAGTATTAGAACGGAATGAGATGCAATTAAAAGAAAATTGAATGAAAAATTAAGTCACCAACAAGGTTGTAAAAATCGCTAGGCGGTAGTCGGGCGAAGGACTACCGCCTAGCGCCTAGGCGGCACCTAGGCGGTGCTAGGCGGCACCACGGTGGGGTGCCGCCTCGCGCCTAGGCGGCACCACGGTGGGGTGCCGCCTCGCGCCTAGGCGGCCGCCTAGGCCGACTTTTACAACAATGGTCACCAATGAAGCAAGATCATAAATTTTCAATGAAGTACCATATGGCAAGGAACAAAATAGGAGAACCAAAGAAACTCTTAAACTAACTCTTCAGGCATTAAAGCACCCCCCCCCCCCCCCCCCAAACCCACACACAACAAGCCCAGATCATATGGAGGGAGGTTCAACAGGAGTATAGGTGGCAAGAGCATGGCGGGAACTCTTCAGGCAATGAAACCCTGCCTGATTTGGACACAATACCATGCGCTTATAATCTGTGCCAAGCCGTGGGGGCAGGGAAAGGAATTGTAGTTTGCATTATTGGTTCATAAGATATACAAGTGATTGTCTTACATTTCTTCTTTTTTTTTTTAAAGATTTATGATTTAATTTTAAAAATTATAATATTTGTATTTTCATTTAACCATAATTTAAAATTTATATTGCTAGAAGGGGAAGTTTGATGCATGGAAAATTACTATTGTAAACAACCTCTTCCATAAGTTTGCATAAATGGGGTTCGACCCTTCTCGGAATCCTGCATCGCATAGACTGGAGCTTTGTGCACCAAAATAATGCTAAATTGATTTGTTTTTAAAAATATAACGACTACATATTTTGATATAAAAGACTACTTATAGTAACTGCTGATGGGTGCAAGGTTTGAGGATTAGGAAACCACACGCGAAAAGTGAACAGGATTGAAGAAAAATGTACCAATTTAGCACAAGTCAAGATCTACGAAGCTAGCGGCGACCAATGGCTTTTATTTCCTCACGAGTTCCCTCACGCCGTCGGATGGAAGGAGAATGGGTTCGCAGAGTTAGGTTTGGGCAAGAGATGGAAAGGCAAATTGCGAGGTATCCAATTTCAATAAACCATGATTGTCCAACATTTGGGCCATATATGGGCCAACCTGTAAGCTAGATTTAGATTTTAATGTGTCCAAACAAATTAAGGGACAATGGTGTGTGTGGACACAAAACTCTAACACCAACCTATTGCCCACATACTCAACTTTTTTTATTTAAACATTATGTATTAAATAAATTGTTATCAAATTAAATTGAAAATATTAGTAGGCCTATGAGTTGTAATAAAAATTATTAAAACGATGAAAAGAAAAAGAGAAAGGAGTTTCTCTTATATTAATAAGAAAACATTATTACTCAATCTCTTCTGTGGGGTCATGTCGACCATCTCCAGATGAATGAAGGGTACAAATACCTGGACACCTAAAATTTTATAAGAGAAGAGTGTACTACTTATTTGGGTCTTGAGGGCTTATTAGTTGATGGCACATTTTATTTTATATCTGTGTTACATGTTCAACGGTTATGTTAAAAGATGAGGAAGAGTAATAATATTTACTTATTAATATAAGAGAAATTCCTTTCTCTTTTGCCTTTTATCGTTTTAATAATTTTTTATACAACTCATAGGTCTACTAATATTTTCGATTTAATTTGATAGCAATTTATTTAATACATAATGTTTAAATAAAAAAAGTTGAGTATGTGGGCAATAGGTTGGTGTTAGAGTTTTGTGTCCACACACACCATTGCCCCTTAATTTGTTTGGACACATTAAAATCAAAATCTAGCTTATGGATCGGACCATATATGGCCCAAATATTCGACGATCATGATTGATTGAAATCGAATACCTCGCAATTTGCCTTCTCATCTCTAGCCCAAACCCAACTCCACAAACCCATTCTCCTTCCACCCGACGACATGGGGGAACTCGAGGGAAAAGAAAAGCACTTGGTCACCAATAGCTCTGACCCTCTAGACTCGCGTTGAATAGGTACATTTTTCTTCATTCTTGTTCACTTTCTGCATGTGGTTTCCTAATCCTCAAACCCTACATTCATTCGTAGATTAACGGTTACTATAAGTAGTCTTTTATACAAAAAAAAGCATAGTCGTTATATTTTTATCAGAATCATGAACAAGCCTGAGGTAGTGCACGCTCTGTCCCTTCCAATAGAAATTTTCTTTAGCACAAGGGCAGGTGGATTTTAAGGACCATGTCTATCAGTTGAGTGGACCAAGGGATGACAATTTGTCACACCCCATACGAGCTAAGCTTGCCGCGATGCTTACTTCACTCTCCATAACAATGTCAAAGCAAAACATACAGAGAAAAGCTAACCAAACTAATTACATGCATATCTCTGAAATAACTTCACTAGTGTTATGTATATATCTCAACAATTAACCTAAGATCAAAGGAAAAAAAGAGAATGAGCACAAAGTACAAAATCGAAATACGAAAGACGTGCATGAAAAATATAATCAAAGCAACATAATTTGGCATTCAAAAACTGACTTATTACTGTGGTGAGATTAAGCAAGAGGATCTGCGCCCTCGTTGAAATGGTTTATTGTTTGATACAGAGAAAGAAAAAGAAGTACTTAATCATGCACGAAGGTGATCGAAAAGAATCAAGCAAGAAAACTCCACCTGGAAGGTCTAATCGTGCTTGCTGCTGTAGAGCGTTAGCGGCGGCACGACGGCGACGCGGAGGCTACCGAGATGGGGCCAGAAACTCTCCACTGCTTTGATCGCATCGGGCAACGACTAGGGTTAGAGGAGGGTCGAGGAAAGAGGCGGAGGCGGAGGCGGAGGCGACGGCGAGCGGCGACGGCTGCAGCGAAACGATTTTTGTTGGGGGTAAAAGTGGTTGCTTACGGGTTAGGGTTGGTTAAGGAAAGCAAAAACAGAGGAGGGATAAAAAGTCACGACACGGGATGACCTTTTAATCGCACTTTTGCGGGGAAAAAAAAAATCCAACCCATTTTAAAATTTACACCACACGCCCTTTCTGTCTATATAGAAATATAATACAATTGTACAGCCTGTCTCAGATTTATTCGGACGGATGTGATTGAAGGAGACCCCCACGTGCTTGGCGCAGCGGAGATAAAACGACATTTTAACAAAAAAAAAAAAAAAATGTATGTAATTTTTTGAATTAATCAAAAAAAACATGCACGCTGATTTAACAATATTTTTTTCAATACTCTTTTTATTTTATCCTTCTATCAAATCTAACTACATAATCATTTTTTTCTTTTCTCTCTCTTATATACATAACCTATTTTCTCTTTCTTTTCCTTTCTTCTCATTCCTCATTATTTTTCATACATTTTTTTGTCTTACCTCTTCTCTTTCTTCTCTCTTTTAGATCAATGCATGCATAATATGGGAAAAATATCAGGCCCACATTGGGCCTAATATAAAAGTTATTCGTCGACCAATTGAGGCTACGAGAGATCTCCGACTAGCTTCGTCCAGTGGCAGAGCAATCCACCGATGCTATGTTTGCATTGTTCTTGAAGTTCTCTACTTCTAATTTTAATTTTGACTCAAGTTTTTTTTTAAAAATAAATTTTAAAAATTAAAAAAAATAAAATAAAATAAAATTTTATCATCAAATAGTTATTTTAACATACGAGCTTTTTAGATTTAGATTTGAATATTAATATTTAAATTAATTAAAATATTTTTTATTAAATTAAAACTAAAAGATCATATCAGGCCCACGTTGGGCCTGATATGGAACGATATCATTCCATATCAAGCCCAATAAGCCCAATATTAGATTTCTTTTCTCGATTCTTTTTTTTACATTTTAACACCTTGGAGAAATCCAAATAAACAATGAATATCATATTTGAACTCCTTGTAACCTCAGAAATCCACTGGAACTCAAATTTATTAAATCAGAGCTTTTTAGGTCAATCAATGGGTTTTAGTCAAAACTCACTAATTGACCTAGAGAGCTCCGATTGCAAAAATTTCAGTTCCCGTGGATTTTTGAGGTTACAAGGAGTTCAAGTATGCTATCCATTATTTTTTGGACTACTACAAGGTGTTAAAATGTAATAACAAAGAAACGAGAAAAAAAATCTAATATTAGACCCATTGGGCCTGATATATATGGTCCCATATCAGACCCAGCGACCCCAATGTGTGATTTTTTTCTCGATTCTCCATTATTACATTTTAGCACCTTAGAGAGGTCGAATTAAACAATAAATAATATATTTGAGCTCCTTATAACCTCAGAAATCTACAAAAATTGAAATTTTTACAATCGAAGCTCTCTAAATCAAATCAGTGGGTTTTTGGTCAAAACTCACTAATATGACCTAGAGAGCTCCAATTGCAAAATTTCAATTTCCGTGGATTTCTGAGGTTAAAAGGAGTTCATATATACTATTTATTGTTCATTTGGACTTCTTGGAGGTGTTAAAACTTAATAACGAATAACTGAGAAAGAAGTCTAATTACGGACCCATTGGGCCTGATATGAATTATATCAGGCCCACATTGAGCCTAATATAAAATCATATCAGGCTCAACGACCCCAATGTGTGATTTTTTTTCTCGATTCTCTGTTATTATATTTCAACACCTTAGAGAGGTTGAAATAAATAATAAATAATATATTTGAGCTCTTTATAACCTTAGAAATCCATGGAAACTGAAATTTTTACAATCGGAGCTCTCTAGGTCAAATTAGTTGTTTTTGGTCAAAATCCACTGATTTGACCAATAGAGCTTCGATTGTAAAAATTTCAGTTCCCGTGAATTTTTGAGGTTAAAAGGAGTTCAAATATGCTATTTATTGTTTATTTGAACTTCTCCGACGTGTTAAAATGTGATAATGAAGAACTAAGAAAAAAAGTCTAATATTAGTCTCATTGGGCCTGATATGAATTATATCAAGCCCACATTGGCCCTGATATGGAATCCATATCAGGCCCAACGACCCCAATATGTGATTTTTTTTCTCGATTCTCTGTTATTACATTTTAACACCTTGGAGAGGTCGAAATATACAATAAATAACATATTTGAGCTCCTTATAACCTCAGAAATTCATGGAAACTGAAATTTTTACAATCGAAACTCTCTATGTCAAATCAGTTATTTTTGGTCAAAACTCACTTATTTGACCTAGAGAGCTCCGATTGTAAAAATTTCAGTTCCCGTGGATTTCTGAGGTTAAAAGGAGTTCAAATATGATATCTATTATTCATTTGGACTTCTCCGAGGTGTTAAAATGTAACAACGAAGAACCGAGAAAAAAGTCTAATATTAGTTCCATTGGGCCTGATATGAATTATATCAGGCCCAATGATCCCAATGTGTGATTTTTTCTGAATTCTCCGTTATTAGATTTTAACACCCTGGAGAGATCGAAATAAACAATAAATAACATATTTGAGTTCCTTATAACCTCAGAAATCCACGGAAACTGAAATTTTTACAATCGGAACTATCTAGGTCAATCACACATTGGGGTCGTTGGGCCTGATATAGTTCCATTTCAGGCCCAACGTGGGCCTGATATAATTCATATCAGGCCCAATTGTCCTAATATTTGACTTTTTTCTCTATTCTTCTTTATTAAATTTTAACACCTCGGAGAAGTCCAAATAAACAATGGATAGCATATTTGAACTCCTTGTAACCTCAGAAATCCACGAGAACTGAAATTTTTACAATCGGAGCTCTTTAGATCAATCAATGAGTTTTGACCAAAATCCACTAAATGACCTAGAGAGCTCTAATTTTACAAATTTGAGTTCCAGTGGATTTTTGAAGTTACAAGACGTTTAAATATGTTATCTATTGTTTATTTGGACTTCTCCAAGTTATTAAAATGTAATAACAAAGAATCGAGAAAAGAAATCTAATATTGGGCCCATTGGGCCTGATATAAATTTTATCTGGCCCACGTTGGGCCAGACATAATATGAACTTTTAGTTTTAATTGAATAAAAAATATTTTAATTAATTTAAATATTAATATTCAAATCTAGATATAAAAAGCATATAGATTTAAATTCATTTTAAACATTTGATGATAAAATTTTATTTTATTTTATTTTAATTTTTAAAATTTATTTTCGAAAAAAAACTCGAGTCAAAATTAAAAAGTAGAGAACTTCAAGAATAATGCAAATATAGCATCGGTGGATTGATCTGTCACTAGACGAAGCTGGTTGTAGATCTCCTATAGCTCCAACTGGTCGACGAACAGCTTTCATATCAGCCCACGTTGGGCATGATATGAAAAATATCAGGTCTGCGTTATGCATGCATTCATCTAAAAGAGAGAAGAAAGAGAAGAGGAAAGAGAAAGAAATGCATGAAAAGTAGTGAGGAATGAGGAGACGAGAAGAAAGAGAAAATAAGTTGCGTGCATAAGAGAGAAAGGAACGAAAAAAATAATTGAATGCAGTTAGATTTAACAGATGGATAAAATAAAAGAGTACTGAAAGAAGTGTGTCTTTTGATATAAATATCAAAGTAACGTACGTTTTTTGATTAATTCGAAAAGTTATATGCGCCCTTTGATAAAATGCCGAAGATAAAATGAATATCACACAGTTCATCTTTGTTAGAGTAAAAACGAATCTCGGGTGGTTCAGCATCGTTCTATCCTCGATGAAATATGATTTTTTAAATGGAAGATGTAGGATATTGAATAAATTATTTTATATAAGTTAAAAATTAATTTCGAAATTTATTAAAATAATAATACGTATAGTTAACTATGTCAATTCGCAAGGTTGGATCTTTTGTTGGAATATATGTTGAGGCTAAATTTAATAGAAATTTTGAGTTTGATGTTTATGAGTCGAAATATCATGGTCGGAAAAGCCCGTGAGTTTGCTTTTACAAATAAAATATTAATTTGGTATCGGATGACGAAAATCATGGGGGTCGACTGCCGACTTATTCCCACGCTTTCATAATTTATCTTTAGGGATTGATGGAAATTTTTATAGGACATGATTCTCTAAAATTAATTAAATCGTAATAACAGAATCGTTGATTTTTTTAAAAAATTAAAAGAGATTTAAAAATAATTAACTTTATATGAGAGATAAATTGCAGATATAAAATAAAGTGCATCATCAGGGTAAATAAGCCATTGGGATCTAAATAGGAAATCAATAATACGAAAAATGATGAATTAGTGAACTTCAAATTTAAGACGATGAATTGAGTTAAAAAAAATTTTATTTGTCATCGGGATAAATGAAAGATGGCTAAGAAATCTAATGTTCATGATTACACGTTTTATTTTAAAAAGTAATTTTTTTATAAAATATAAAATAACTAAGAATTAAATTATGAATATCTGAATAATAATTTAATGCTCTCTCGATGCATCATAACTTGGGCAATAATAAACTTATAAAACATATATGAAATCCCTTGTTTGGGACAACAATTTTGAAGTAGATGAAGTTGACATCTAAGAGTTTAATAATATCTCCAATATACGAGTCCAAATACTCTGCCTCCAAATTTTAATGCCCCCATCGTCATATCTCAATGACAGTACATCCGATCGACAATCGAACATCGTCGGTAGCTTCCGATTATCATCCCAAATCAAATTATATCCGGGGGATGATGAATCCGTCGGGGATCGCCACAATTACAATTTCGTCGGATTCTGATCGAAATCCGACGAGATCATAATTGTCACAATCTTCTCAAAATATAATTTGATTCGGGATGGCAATCGAAGATCGTTAGTGATATCCGATTACCAATCGAACTTGCCATCAGCGATTGTGAAACATATGAAACATAAAAACATAAAAAAGTGGGCCAGAGTACCCCATGCCAACATGCATACTCACAATTTACCAATAAAACTAGCTGGCGTGGAGGTATCAACAAGTTGTGCCTCAACTAAGCTCGAGAATGTAACAACCCGTGAGAATTTTTTGAGTCAAGCCTAGTTTAAATTGGTTACGAGTCTTGCTCGGCATGAGTTGGACATAGCATGAACCTCTACTGCAATGAAGGCACCTAGATCCATTAATGTGTCTAATCCTATCTAGATACCATCATTAATTATTCCTTGAAGGTAATAAGATGGTGACAAAAGATGATTTACTTATCTCCGCCAATCATTCCCAGGATAAGGAGATAAATTACGAGTGTAACACTCCAGAGGCTTATATTTGCTCAAAAATCGGATAACATCTCCCTTTTATGGCGGGCAATCTGGAACAATTATGCATACCATCTCATACATAATATGACTCAGCTATTACAAATATAAAATACTCCACGACCACGCAATATAAAAGATATAATGGATAGACATAAAAGAACTAAAACTCAAGATAAATCCAATGATTAACATACCAGTCCATAAATATATAAATATAACTCTTCTCAAACTACATATAACCCTACTGAGAAAATAAATACAGTTTAATAAGATAAATACGAAAATAAAGAAGATGCAGAAATAAAATTGATGGAGTTGAGTCTGTCAGGGTTGACATGGATCACAGGAAGCTACGTGTGCACCGAACCCGACTGTCAAGGTCGGGCTCCCGAGTTGGACACGCCCAAGACCATTCTAAAGTTGGAAACTCCCGAGGCCATCTTGGGAAGACAGGTCCCCGAGACCATCTCGGATAGACATGCCCCTGAGATCATCTCGGGAGGACGGACGCCTGAGACCACCTCGAGAAGACATATCCCTGAGATCACCTCGGGAAGACAGACGCCCAGGACTCGCCCGGGCCAAAGGAACCCCGAGATCAACTTGGGAGAGTGGAGCCTGAAGATCATTCGCGAGTAACCGCCCCTTTTTCCGGATCGTCGGATAGTTATTCCTAATAATTATCGGATAATTATCCCTAATAATTATTGGATAATTATTACCCGTAATATGTGGTCATTAAAGGCTTTATTATCGCAACAGCCTGGATTTAATTACCGCCGTGGCCGTTAGGAAGATTATCCAGTAACCGATAATGGAGGGGACGTGGAGGAGAACGTGGGGACACGTGTGACTGCCCCCTCATGTATAAATAGTGCTTCGGCACTCAAGTATGGGGACTTCTGGTCTTTTCGAGGACCGACACATTTTCATTGCTTTCCTCCACTTCTTCTACTTGCTTTTCTGACTTGAACATCTGAGTGGGCTCCGCCGGAAAACTTTTCGATGTGTTCCCCTTAACGCTCGTGTTACTCTCACAGAGCGCGATCGCCTTCTTCCTCCTCGCCGTCCACGTGGCTTCACCTTAGTGACTCGTCGTCCGCGTCGATTCCTTCCGGATCAAAAATAAATACGAAAAAAACTCCAAAAGGACTCGATACCATGAGGTTGACAATTGGATCCTCTCTTGGCTCCAAGTAATTCATTTATCTGCTACTTGAAACAGAATTAGATGGTAGGGATGGTGAGTCCGAGCGGACTCTGCGAGTATAAGAGTAGATAAATGCATAACATAATAAAAGGTCCAACAAGCAAATAAAAACAAAAATATACGGTCTCCGGAATAAAATAACACATATTCGAGCAGGGCCGGTCCTAGGTTTTGAAGGACCCGGTAAAATAAAAAAATCTTTATATTTGTATAAAAAATAATAAAATGATGTTATAAAAAAATTTCATTAACATAAGTTGGTGAAGGAGGAAGAAAATATCCTCTTGAGTATTTTTTTGGATAATTTTTTTTAAAAATACATAATGTTTTAAAATTTATATTCTTTTTAATTTAATTTTTGATATTATTTTGTTAGTATATATATATATGAGTTTTGATCTACTGCGGACAGCGCGCTACGGACCGCGTGCGGACTGGCGCCTGATCGGTCGCGGACCGCGTGCGGACTGGCGCCTGATGACCGATCAGGCACCTACCTGATCGGTCTGGTGATCGATCAGGCACACTACCTGCGACTTCTCGACACCAACGACGGCCTTCGGTCGCCGCCCCCGAACAAAACTATAACCCAGGGGGGGTGCGATGAACCCTAGGGGAGAGAGTGAACCCGTCGGGGACGCTCCCGAGCCTCCGGTGGCCGATCAGGCACACGACCTGCAACTTCTCGATACCAACGGTGGCCTTCGGCCGCCGCCCCCGAACAAAACTATAACCCGGGGGGGTGCGATGAACCCTAGGGGGTAAGGTGAACCCGTCGGGTACGGGTGAACCCGTCGAGGACGCTCCCGAGCCTCCGGTGGTCGGTCAGGCAAGCGGTGACCGCGTGCGGACTGGTGCCTGATCGGTCTGGTGACCGAACAGGCACCAGTCCGCATGCGGTCCGCAGGGATCGGTTCACAGCAGATCAAAATCATATATATATATATATAAAAGAGGATCTTATCATTTTAATTAATTTGGTCACTTGTTACTAAAAAATATTTAAAAATATGAAAAACGGGGGCCCCACCTCAGGTTGGGCCTTGTGCACCAACCCTAGGTTGACCACTCTGGGGTCGGCTCTGTATGCGAGTAGGTAAAACGGAATGAAAGTGCAAACATAAATAATACGTGTATGTAAATCAAATGCAATAATCAAAGCTCATATAAATGCAACAAACACAAGAAAAATAAAATGTAATAAATGCTCATGATGCAATGACATATGTCACCCCTGACGCCAGTCAAGCCCCCATCACATCATATCTATGAGGTCGAGTGGGTAGGATTGTGACAACTGTACACACTCCAACAAATATCACTACTATAAGTGGTTGAGTGGATAGGATACTGGGGAGCCAACTATTCCAAAAATCCCAGGAAAAAAAGGGAGTCACCAATAGCTCTGTTATCCCTCGAAAATAATGGGGAGGGTGTCAACTGCTTGCCTACAACTCCAACCTCCACTACCCATGAGTGGTCGAGTGTGACATAACAGGACAGTTGTTCGCCCTCTAACAACTATCACTTCCTATGAGTGGTTGAGTGGGCAGCTAAATGACTGACGATTGGCTTAACCATAGGGAAGTCGATGTTAGTCAGCATGCAACCATGCAGATATGGTGCATAATACTAAATGCACAATCAACCAAGTGACAATAATGCAACGATACAATAAATAAATATCAAAATTACTAAACATTCAACTAAACTACTGGGTAGAGTATCTCTAATGTCAACCAAACCCTAGTTGTATTTAATGATCATTTCTAAGTACTTACGTATAAGCGGTATTTTACAGAATAGAAAATCAACGGTGAGACTGTATGGACGTAAAATTTGATTAGCTCGAAGATCAAACAAACAATGTATTAACGGATGATATTAAAGGTTAAAGAGTAAGGTAAAGCAGTCCTATTCAGAAATAAAATGGTCATGCATTTAAGTTTAGTAATCTACAGGAAACAAAGGAGAAATACCCATCTTAAATGTAGAACGTATCCAAATAACCTCACGCCCAAGTGCTCGTATCAAATCAGAGTCTTATACCAAGGATAAAGTTTAACTATTTATACAAATAAATAAATTAGCTAAACTAACTACTAAACATAATTATAATATAATCATAATTCAACGTCCGTTTCACATGTGGCACATGGCAAGGATACAAAGTCAAAGGACTAAGCCAAATATTAATCCGCAACAATATCAACTCTAAGATCCAACATCCCAAAATGGATCCAATCCAAACACTCAGAACTATTATTCACAAATCCAAAACCAACAGCATCAAATCTGAACAGGACAAGATTACCCTTGCGATCAAGACACTCCACTAGCCAATCCAAATCCAAGGAGAAAACACCACTTATGGCAGAAAATGAGCATAATTGAACTGTAAGAAACAAACTCAGCATCTACAAATCTGATCAAACCCCAGAGTTGGAACATCACGATAGGAAAACCCCAAATTCAAAAGAACAACACCATACTTCAGAGAAAATTCTTTAAAATATCCCATACTTCACATTACGAATCCAATCTCATCAATCACAACAGAACTATCACAATATAATTTGTTCATAGATCCACAGCATTGATCTAGTTAGCAACATCATAGCATCTTTCCAAAAGCTCAGATCCAAGACACAAAACCAAATCGGAAACAGACTCACAATTAATCATGCTATCTAATCAAAATCACCATCCATCTATACCGAACTATTCAAGTCAAAGCCAACTAATCCAAGCTCTTACTTGAGGCAAGCCACGCGCATCCCTCTTCTCCCTCCCCGTTCTGAACCATGAATTACCACCAAACAAAGTCAGAGGATACCCACACGAACCCATAACCAAGAACCCTAAAATTAAGCATCCATACCTAGGATTTGTACTGGCAGCGGCTCCCTGTTCTTGCCCCGGCGAAGCCTACAATCGGTGCAAAGGAGTAGCCGTCGCCTCGATCATGTGTAGAAGAGGAGGATCACGTGGAGTGGTCGGCTCCGGCGACTAGGCGACGGTCGGCTAGAGTGCTCGGAGTCGAGCCATAAGAAGGGGGAAGAGGGCTTTCGTTGAGGAAGAAGGTGGCGTCGCGCGTGGAGGAAGAGAACCGAAGGAACGGCGCCGGTCACAAAGAAAGTTTTGGCTTGCGATGTTGGGTGGTTTGCGCTGGTGTCGGCACTCGGCGCTCACGGTGGCTTCGGCGAGTAGGTATTGGGGGAAAGAGGAGAAGAAACGGGACTATAATATGGGGGTTTTTACAAAAAGGTCCCTCCAATCCAAATAATTCAAACCACACCTCTAATTTTGAGTTTTACTCCTTTAAGCCTTCCAAATTTTTGTTATTTAACAACGGGTGCTACTAACTCGAATATTATGGGTAGTGTATGGGGAAGACATACACATTATCTTTTTCAGATTTTGATTCCCAGACTTTATAATGATAATACTTACGCACTAATTATCTGTGAAAACTTTCCTTGAATGTAATAAGAGTTCCTTAGCTTGATCAAGCTTTTGATTACCAAGAATATAATCAACTTACAAATAGTTATGTATCGTTTTGGAGGATCATTCTTAATTATTTCTATATATATTTTTTCCTAAGTTCAACAGGTGACGATTAAATTACGACATACTGAGTGCATGGATCGTTGCATCGCAAAACTTAACTCTATCCGAATCGAATCAGTGCGATAACATGATTCGAGCTCGAGAATCTGAAACTCATCCACATATGCACTGCCATTTTGAAGCCAAACCAGCAAAGGTGGCAGACGACAAATATTAGTTATTGTTCCATTCCCCTTTTTTATCCCTAGCTAGGAATTGGCCCACAAGGCCCCCTAAACCACATGCTCCTCATGTCTATAAGCTTATTAAATCCCATAGAGTTCGATCGAGCAGCTAGCCAAAGAAGCAGCACGTCAATTAGTTATTAGCCCGAACGTACATGGAGCTTCTTCCACTCGTAGATCCTTCAGAGATGGAACCAGAAGAAGATGTGTTCTACGCAGATCTAAGCAGGCAACTAGCGCTGCTCGTTATGGATGATGAGGAACAACTCCCAGTACATATGCAGTCTCCTCCTCTTCCAGTTCGGGTTGGTTTATTCTTTACATGTCTTCAGTGTTCATGAATTCTGAAATTCACACTGTTTTCTATCTCTCTTTGTCCTTCTAATTGCCCAAGAGCCATTTAGACGTACAGTTTTCACAAGTTTGATGAATGATTCTTCCAATTTTCTCTTCTGCAAAGTAACACTACTGAGATTCGTGTCCCTTCTTTTTTTAAAGCGTCAGTAAACTATTAATTCCAGATTAATTTGAATCAAATATACTGCCACAATGGACCCAGTCACCACTATATAACCAGGCCAAAGAAATCCAATTTATCTTCCTCGTTTTTTTTTACATGATTATGTTGTGGGTCACAGGAGCTTCCTTACATGCCCCAGATGATAATGATGCCACCACCATCCCATGGCTACGATCAGGTGGCTTACAGAAGGGAGATGAGCAAAGGAACAGGAGTTTTCATTCCACGCTCAACTACTGCACCATGGAGGAAGAACAGATCAAGGAATAAGTGCTCTCCAGTACTGCATCTTCAAAAATCTGCAACTAAGATTCCTAATGTGTCAAATAAGTGTGCTAATAAAGAGGCACGTAAAGCAGCCATGAAACTGTTTGGTTAGGATGTCATGCATGGTGGTTGTTTGATTGTGGTATCGATTTGTGTATGAGGAGAAGAAGAAGAAGAAAATAGCACTCTTCCAATAATAAATGTAATGCGAAGAGGGCTTTAAATCTCCACCCTTCAATAATTGTGATTGTAAATCTTCAAATCATCATGCTATGTTATAGATGGCATGATATTATCAGAGCATTTATGCACTTCAATCAGTAGACATTAATTCTGAGGAAATGAATTGTTCTATATCATTTGGCGTTTGCCATTGTCGAGGGTAGGTCACATGAGGCTAGACTATAGTCCGAGTTGGAACCCTATGACAGAGCCTTCCACAGGTTGTCGTCGACTATTGATTAGTAATTAAACATTGAACAGAGGGCTAAAAAAGGACTCTCCGTGCCATTGCAGTTCGCCATGGCATTGCTAGTTGCAACCTCTTAATTACTACTCCCGCCATGGATGGGGCCCCGGATCAGCTGGCAGCAGCTCAGAAGCCATGCCTTACCATGTTACTAAAGAGTGCAAATACTTGCAGTGGAAGGATAGTAGCTAGCTAGCTAGTCTGGGACTAGAATCCAACATCCACGAGCATGTCGGTCGGTGCACTTTGTGGAATTACTAATTAGTCTGCTACTTGCTAAGCTGGTTTCCACAGCGCAATTATGTGCTCGATTGGTGGCAGGCCAATAGGGATGGTAATGAGGGTGGATTTATCATTCTCACTCTCATCCTGAATTGTATTTTCATCTCTATATATTATTTCTGTCCTCGTAACTGATTCTAATGTGTAAATCTCCATCTCTGATCCTGCAGAGTTAAATCTCCATTTGTTCACGTCCTCATCCCGACTTTAAATGTAGTCCATTATCCATTGACTTGGCCAATTTTTTTTTTTAATTTTCAACATTTTTTATTTTTTTTATAGAAATATTAATACACGAATTTAATGACGTGTAAATATTAATATTAATTAAATAATACATATATAATAATATTAATAACTTATGATTTAATAAACAAAATAAGATCAAACTTAGTCATTATTAATATTATCATAGCATATTCAAAAATGAGGATAACATCCCGGTATCCATTCCTGCTCGATTAAGAATATTTGAAAAATCTCCAAACTTAAATTCATATCCAAAAATATTCTCGCCCGGATTTTACCTACGGCCCGAACAGGCCAGCTACTTAAATCTTTAAATGGATTTAATAATAGAAAGTATCCTAGCTATTTAACAGTGGATACTGGGAAATCTTTAAATGCTATGGATCCTCTGGCTCCTTATACATGTGTTTTTTTTAATTCGGGCAACTAGCTACTAATTAGACCTATTTTACTTTTCTATCAAAAATCTAAAATTGAGAGGAAATTAATTAATATTTATTGATTGTAAAAGGATAATTAAATAGTTTTTAAAAATACATATATTGTTTTAAAAAAACAATCACAGGACAATAATTGAAGGGATAGAAATATGTAAATCTAAATGGTAATTATTCCTATGGTAATTATTCTCCTCACTTTTCTCTCAATTTTACGAACTATGTAAATCTCCCCAAAAGGAAGAATCTAAATGGTAAATAATCAATATATAGAAATATTTCTTGAAGAATATATTTAATTAATAGTATTTATTTCCAATACTTCAAGTTAAATTAATTTAATTTCGTTTTTAACTTTTCGAACTAAAATATGTCAATTTAATTTTGATTTTTCACACCAAAAACAAAACTAAAAAATAAAAAGAATATCCATCCCAGTCTGAGTTCATCTAATTGTTTTGTCTTTGCCAAGTCAAACTAAATAGGCTCATTAGTCATTTGCTCAAGCATATAGCAGCTCCACACGAACTAGTTGATCAAGTTTATTAAATCAAGAGGACTAACAAATTATACCGTAAAATCCTAAATCAAAACTTGAGATAACAATATTCACGGTCCTGAACACTTATTTACATGGATTTTACAGGCGGCTTCAATTTATTTTCTTTCTGAAAAATCTTATGGTCGTTGAGACAACCAGTCATCAGGACCAATGAACTTGATCTGGATGAAGTTCGACAATTGTTCTTCTGAGGGATACTTTAACCAACTCACTCTGTCTGACTTATCCGAGCCTGGTCCAAGACAACTTTCCTCTGCAAAGGTTGTCTGGTGCCTGAGATTGAATTTAAGGAGAGAAGAAAAAAACATATATAAATTCATGGAAATAAGATGTGAAAAAAATATATAAAATATCAAGTCAAGAACTTACTGATTTGGCGAGGTGCCCCATGCGTCCCAACCCTGAGGTTCAATATTGTCCGGCATAAATGTCTTGTAGAAAAGGACAGTGGACCAATTGTTCCATGCTCGTCCAAGGTAAGTCTTGGTCGAGGCTCTAATGGTGCAATACTTGAACACGAACCCAGTTGTGGAGTTCTCGTTCACTTTAGCATTTGCGATCAACCAGCCGTCTCCAACCGAATTCAAAATGCAATTCTGCATGCACGACAGAAATCAGTATCGAAAAGGCGATTCGCTCGCCCTCATCGCCCCCGCCAACTCGTCCCAGGGCCAACACGGAGGAGGTAAATCACGGAGGGAATAACGTCAGTTCGAGTAGCTTAACCAGAAATATTTCGAAAAATTATACCGTGTACATAGATTGCGCGAAGCCAAAGATAAAGTCGACAGCGCCTTCGATCCAACATTCTTCGTAAAAGTGTCGACCATGGTAGTCACACAAGGTGTCTTGATAGCCAATGAATGAACACCTATGGAAGGAGTTCCTGTCTCCCCCTACCAGAGCTGCCTCTGCCACTCTATATGGTCCGCCACTCTGCTGTTTGAATGAATTCTGTATAAAAAGTGATGAAATTTGTTGAAGTCTTCTTGCATAAGGCATTAGAGAGGTTGATACAGAGTTCTGACCACGAAGGCAATATCTCGAGCAACAAAATCATCGGCATAGACAATGAAGGTTGCACAATTCATGGTATCACCACTATCATCCCACTCGATGCTAGTCTTGGTAGTACCTTCACCTTGGAGCACAATAAATGATTTCGACGTTGGTATGTTAACCTTCTCCCTACAAGAATATATCTAAAATGAAGTAATACCAATTGTTGCTATGGTTGAGACACACGAAAGCTTCGTAATAAGAAAAACAGAGAAGGTTGACATAATACCTGTATACTCCTCGCTTGACAAAAATTTGGATCCACTGTTGATTGCCATCAGGTATCGAATTAACAGCAGCCTGAATAGTAGTGAAATTTCCGGACCAATTCTGATCGACGATGATCGTTTTAGTGATTGAAGCCGCTCCATCTATGCAGATACAGCAGCTCAAAACAAACAATAAAATGAAAATGAGTTGAAATTGCATGGTGAATATAATTAGATTCACATAAGGTAGAGGTATTATACATGTTCCATGTATATAAAGAATTATATTACAGTTGATAGTGTTTTGAATTTTATCATAGAAAGTATGCATTTTCAGCATAAGCTCCAACTTAAGAAAACTTTAAATACAAATTATGCTCGGGAAACTCATTAATGTTCAATTTTTAACAAATCCAATTACTCTAAAATAGACACGAGCAAAAATTCAGTAACTTAATTTTTGTTCAGATTTATTGAAAAATTCGATCGATACAGCTAATAAAAAAAATTCAATTTCGATTCGATTTTATTTGATTTTAATCAAATACTTATCCTTAAAGGACATTTAACATTTCCAGAAAATTATAATGTCAGACATAGATACTCAAGGGAAGAGTACAGTTAAGGTAATGAGTAATTGAATCATTTGATTTACATTTCCAGAAAATTATAATGTCAGACAGTAAAATAAAAATTTGCAAAGGTTTTATAGATAGTGAAAATAAAGTTTGTTAGCTACCTTTTTTGCTACACCTCTCAAGTACAATCATATCTCATAGGCTAAACATGGTAGATTTCATTTACTAACCTTTCAACAACCTTGGGAAAAAAAGGGAATACCTAAATCTTCTATACCATTTAGAAAACAAAATTAGGTAATCATTGATTATTTTGATAAAACATTCCTTTAAGGATTATAAATATATTCTCATAATCAAACTTTATACTCTGCAATTATATTTATAAAATTTTATTAAAGATCATCAAAATGTATAAATTAGTGATTGCATGATCATCTCATTAAATCTAAAAAATTATTAGATCATTTAGGTCAAAATTTGCATTTTATATATGTATCATCCATTACTATAATATGAAAAAAAAATATGATTAACCAGGTTTTTTCAATCTCGGGCGATCGGCCCGGTTTCACGAAAATTTTCCACCGGCCGCTAAGGTAAATCGGGAAGCGCTTGAAGTGGGTGGTCTAGAAGCCCAGTGTCTCAGGGTTCACACCCCATTTGGAGGAAAAATTCCTACAAATACGAGGTAGCTGGAGATCGAATAACGAATGTCTGAGATAGTGACTAGTCACTCTACAGCTATACCATAATCTCAAAGGCAAATAAAAAGATAAGAACAGATACTACACTTGGATTTATATTATAAATCCCTCATTATAAACCTCACCGTCATTATATGGGTGAGGTTTATAACTTTTTTTTAATAAATTGGTCCCAAAATCTTGAGACCAGAATTATGCCATTGTTAAATATTTATTTATTTATATTTTTGTTAAGCATTTATTATTTTTGATTTGCATCGTATTAATTAACTACTATTAAAATAATAACTATTTTTTAATTAATTAACATCTATTTATGCATTTATACTATATTATAAATAAATTTCTTGTTTGTTTTTATCAAATTATTATTTTTTACTTGAATAAATGTATAAAATTTAAAAGACTAATATAATCATAAATATTAAATTAAAATATCAATTAATGTTATATAAAGTAAATAAAATTATAAATAAAGATAAGTGAAAATGTAAATAATAATAAATAAATTGATAGTGAAATCATAAATAAGTAAATTGACAGAGGGTCATAAAAAAGTTATTGAATAGGTTTAGGATGGCAAAGAGAGATTTTTTAAATGAGTAATATTTTTAACTTTTAATGTAGCAATGATATGGTAGGTTCAGTTAGGTTTACCAAAGGATTTAACCTCCACATAATTCAGAATTAATGACATGGCAATGGCGTTTCAAAATCAAATTGTACACTTTCAACCAAAGTAACTTATGGAGCACCCAAAAGAAAAGAGAGTAATTGTCAAGTTTATATATTTACCCGTGAAAATCTCAAATTAAGATGGTAAAAGTCGATTTTCTCATCCCAGTACCCCGCCAACCCATTTCAGAATCAATACGAAGTATGTAAATCATGAGAACTATTAACTCGAATATTATGACTATCTAATGCGTTGATAAAAATCTCAAATCAAGCAGTAATATTTAAACTACGTTTGATACACATATTTTTCATTTTTATTTTTCACATAAAATATATTTTTTTAAAAAAAATATATTTGATTTATATCTTTCAGATTTATTTTTTTTAAATAATATAATATTTTCTTTAAAAAAATAGATGATGAAATAAAATTATTTTTTTAAAAATAAAAAATATATAATTTTTTTTCTTAAAAAAAAATTAAATTCTCACTTGAACGTAACATATTATCGAGTTGAAGGTGCCTTAAAAGTTTTTCTACGAAGCTCATCAAATATATTTATGGACGTATTCGTAGATGCGAAGGGTGCCAGAATGGTTAGTTGACAGCTTTCACACAGCAGGCTTATCTACTGCCGTGTGGAGCCAACCCAACAGTTGTAGGAGACAATCTCATTGGGGATATGATCTATGATCTGTAACGCTATTAAGTCATTTCCACTGACAGGCATAACTAGCGTTTTCATGATACCACACAATAAGATTTCAATCTCAACTCGTTCATCAGCGGCATCGCATTCGAAAGAACAACGATATATCTACTGCCAGCAACGCAGATGAGATCAAACACGAAGATACAAAATTGGCTATTTTCTCATTCAATTCACACGATCGAGAAAGGTAGGAGATCTGCCGCAGAGCACCACAGGGAGACCTCGCCGAATATACTCAAAGCGCCACATTCCCGTCGCAGTCGTCATCGTCAACGAACTCTTCATCTCTATCAACTGCTTCGTCGCCGCCGGCGTCGCCGCCGCCGGCGCCGCCGCCCTCTTCGTCGTTGTTTCCTTCTTCATCAGTCGACAAATGCGCCAACCAGCAAAATCCGTGAAGGTGGCCGTTGACGCACACAAAGTAGTCCAATCTGCCTTCGTGAGACCCGAGCCTCCTCGACGCGGTCTTCGGCACCATTCCAGCCGCCATCATGCTCCAAACCCGTGCGCCGCAATAGGGGCACCGCACGCGGCTCTCCAGCTCCTGCTTCTTCCCTATCAGCCACGCTCGGGTCTTCGACTTCATGAACCCCCGGAACACCCCCCGGTAGGCCCCCAGGTCCTCATCCCCGACTCCGCCGACCTCCGGGTGCTCGCAGGGGTCGCTGACGAAAAGCAGGTCGCCCCAGCAGCGGCGCACCAGGAAGGACCGCCCCGACGTCTTGGAGAACCGCGAGATGGCGATGAAGTGCCCCGGCGTGGGGCGGTCAAAGGCGAAGAAGCGGGTGGGAGCGGCGAACCCGCAACAGAAAAAGAGGAGCTTGGCGAGGGAGTGCCACCCCCCGCCGAGGCGGCCGCCAGGGGCTGCGCCGCCTGCGGTAAGCGCGGTTACCATGCGCGGGGCGCGCGATATGCAGAGCTCCCGGAAGAGCACCCGGCTGGCTACCGCACGGAGACGCCGGCTCACGCAGGCAGCCACGCAGATGACGTGCGGGTCCCAATTGATGCTGCGGAACACCAGCACCAGCACCGTCTCGTTCAGGATCCCCGAGTTCGCGTCGCTGGCAATGCTTGGGTAGGCGGCGGCGGCGGCGGCGGAGCCGAAGGTCGGCGTCGAGGGATCTGAGCTCGAGAAAGAATTGCAGTTTTGAGTCTTTCTTCTCCTCTCCATCGATCTCTCTCCTCCAACATATCCAACTGCCCTGCTGCACAAATTTCTTACCTGCAATAACGTATCGAAATGAATCGAATGCCCATCACCAAAAGCAAATTAGATCATAATGGCTGCGGAGAAACAGAGTAGAACACACAGATTAGGTTTGGATTAGGTCGATTGGCGACTTGGCGTTCAAGCCTTCAACCAGACCGAGTGGGCTAATTTGGCATATATAGATCGCATTAATCATTGGCAAACCGAGTGGATTAGGCAAAATCCTGCGCCGCCTGACCGGTCCAGAGTCTTTCTGCCAGGGAACTAGCACGCTCGTTCATCCCGGTTCGGAAACAAACCAGGTTCGACCTGTTGGACCGGAATGCGACTTCGGACGCGTGTCGGTCAGACAACCTCGGGTGCCGCCCTTCGATATTTGACATTGGGATGAAGCGACACGCGTCGCTTCGGTCCCTGGCGGGACGCGTGCCCGCATCAGTATGGTCAGTTTCACCGGCGTCGTGCTTTGAGATCAGGGAAAGTGGAGGACACGCGGAGAAAGCAGGAGGCACTCCAAAATATCTTTTCCGTTGTCCAAAAATATCTGGGGCGTGCACGTGCTGGCGCGCTAGCGAACGCAGGATACGTGTCGAGGCAAGCCGCCAGTGCGCCGGTACTAGGACCACGTGGATGCCATAGAGCCGTACACGTTAGTGTTGAGTCGACGCGTGTAAGGCGGGTATTTTCGTTTCAGATTTTTGTATGTTTGTCTGCTTTTCTTTGTCGTTGTAGAGTGGATGAAAAAAAGGCAGGAGAACTATGAAAAAAAAATTAATATAACGATGATATTTTAGTTGGAGTTGGATTCGATGAAATCATAACAATTAGCGAGCGATGATTAAAAATAAATACGCTTATATGTCTGATTGGGTGTTTATTAAGAGATTACTATGTGGCGTTGAAATTTCCACGTGATGGCAGAAGAGGATCGTAGTAAGGAGCTGATCGGGTGTGTGGCTCGTCTGATCTGGTTGGCTCATCCTTAACCACCTGTTCGGGCGTGACCGGTCGGGAGAATTATATCAAGAGACCCTGATCCTGTTAGGTCCTTAGCTGGGTATGCTTCACGTCCCTTATTCTCAGAGGAGGCACATTGCCCGAGCAGAAATAATCCACTCGAGCAGGGTTTTGCAGGGAGGCCCAACTGGCCACAGTCAGTGAGGATAATTCGAGAATTGTTCGAGCGAGAAGAATCCACCCGAGCGGAGTCTTGCGGGGAGGTCCCGATCGGCCCAATCGGTGAGGATAATTCGAGACTGAATACTTCAACACGATTCCACCTAAGAATGATTCAATGAATGGGAAGCGTGGGTAATTAACCAAGAATTCAATGATTTTGAAAGCGTCGTCCAATATAAAGAGGCGGCTGGAAAAGTACACATAACGGTCCCTCAATTAGGTAATAAATGGCGATGTTGAAGGAATGCCATTAATGTCAATAATGATTGGGAAGAAGAAACGACACCACCTAAAGATATAAAGGGAGGCTCAGATCATCGTATTGAGGTCTAATTTTTTCTCTAAGTTTCACCTTCCCTTTCGAACTAGTTACTATTTTAATTTTACTTTTGATTTTAATGTCGAAGTAATATCGTGGGACTCCTTCTGGCGTTATTCTAACGTTTCTTTTAAGAGTCTTATCCTCAAGTTGTAGTCCTCGCAGAGAAACAAGTTCGTACTACTGAGATCCACCATCCAACCTGTTGACTTTTGAATATTTTGGAAATTTTTTTTGACCGGAAGCTGCAAAATTGATGGCGGACACTGGCAACCTAACGAATGTGGATTTTGGCACATGAGTAGTTGGATCAACTAGTAGCGACAGTGATTCGAGGGGCCTTCGAATAACACTAGATACAACAGGCAATTTCCAAAGTAGCCTCTGCCTAAGTGGAGATGTTGCAAGCCACACCTTTACCACCAAAGGTACATGGGAGCATCTTGGGCCACAAGAGGGACCCTACCAACGCCTCCCAAAAGGCACACTCAAAATCTTCTAGCATGCCTCCTAGGACATCGAAAAGCCAAGAAGCTGACTTACCTCCTGAGTTGACTTATCTCCCGAGTTGAAACATAAGCTGATTCAATGATTGTCAACTCATTATGACCTCATTGCCTAGTCAACCATGGAGATTAAAGGGGTGCCTCCAGCTCTGATGACTCATCGGTTAAATATCCTACTAGAGGCCCGACCAGTCAATCAAAAGAGAAGGCACTTTGCCACATAGCAGAACCAAATAATTCGAGAGAAAGTAACTAAGTTGCTTGAATCCGGCCATGTTAGGGAAGTGTTGGAACTTGGATGGCTAGAGGGGGGGGAATATAGCCAGACATCACAAATCGTTTTCTCTTTGGAAATTTCTGCACTTCACGGATTAGTAGCACAGCGGAAGAACTGCAAAAACAGGAACGAACTGCAGAAATGGAAAGCAAATCGAAAATGCTAACAAGGATCGTTTACAAGGTTCGGGGATAACTTACCCCTACTCCTTGGCGTGCCCTTAAGGTGGGCGATTGACAGGCCCAAACTATGTGTCACGAATGTGGGCCTCAAATTTAGAATTTGTAAATTAAAGCTGGAAATCCTTTTACAAGCAAAAATATATAAGAATGTAGCAAAGGGGCCACAGGTCGTATTTTTCTCGGGGATAGTTGACGTGCTTGATTCAAACTTGTAGTTATGTGTCGTTTTTGGGTTTCAAATAAGTAGTGAAATTTTGGTTTTTAATTGAAAATGAAAATGAAATGAAAATAAAAGAAATTGAGCAATGAACTAAACAAAGAAATTGACACCAAGAATTCAACTAATGGTACCCTAATTAAACACTTATCAATTTTTAATGGGAAATAGTTTTCTGGTTGCAACAAACCAAAATAAATGCCAAGCAATGAGGTAAAAGCAAGTATGAAGTTTTCGAAAACAAACTAGATTAACACAAGAAGACACATGCAAAATTCAGAAATTAAACAAGTAGCAATGAAAAGCTTGGCAAGCTGACCGAATGAAATTGAAAAGCAAACTATCACTCAAGAACTTAGCAGGTAATGATGAAGAAAAAGCTCACTTAGACACAAACAAAAGCAAGGAAAAGAATGCAGAAATAAAAGCAAATGCAGTAATGAAATCAAACTTTCGGAAATGTGATGCTAGCTAAGCTAATAACATGGATTCAAGTGCAGAAAATCAAAACCAAGTTATATGTTAACTAAGCAAACACATATTGGACTCGAAGGCAGGAATTAATGATGAAAACCAGAGACAATTTGGCAAACAAGCAACCCTAGCAAATTTAGAAATCTGCAGGAATTTTCAGAATTAAGAGTGGCACGCAAACTAACTTTGGGTTATGAAAAACTACAATTACGTGGTATTTGAACTAAACATTCTATCCACCTAATGCTAAAGCGAAGATTGATAATTAAGAACTTCGAAAACAACTCAGAAAATCAGGAATCTGAGACAAACTCAGAAACTGAATGAAAATTTCAGAAATGAAATGGCACACAGCAGGGAAATTGGCACGCAAGATTTAACACTATGATTCAACTGAAATTTAACTCCAAATATCACCAAACAGGTTCCTAACTGACTGATCTCGAAGGTTTAAATCCTAATTTAGCTAAAACAACTCAAAATTACAACTAAGATTGCTGGAAAGAAACTGCAAAAACAGAACATGCGCAGAATTTCGATTACAGCTACAAAATATGAAAACTAATCATCTAAGCTACACCTCAACCCCTCTCGAGCTCAAGAAATTCTTGGTTGTCAATCAAGAACCGACTTCGAACCCCTAGGCTCAGCAAATCGATGGACAATCGATTCTGAAGTTGTTTCTGAACTTTATCTGTGCTTGATGGAATTTTTCATCCGATTCACTCCATCTCGATTGGAGGAGCTGCGATGATGATGTGGGAAACTTCTGAGCTCACCTGAGAACCCCTACAAGTGGTTCAGAAGCTTTGAAATGGGTTGTGGTCGAGAAGAAGATGATCGGATTGAGAACTGCCGGAACCCCCAAGAAATCCTCTGTTCCAGCGCAAATGAGCAGAATTCTTCAATTACCAATCGCCAAAGACTTGATTCTCGATCTGAGAGTGAAGATGAGGTGGTCACGCCTTCATGGAAACAAAAATTTCGAAGAACGATGAAGAAACGAGGAAGAACGGCGAAGAACAGTGGAGCTAGGCTGAAAGCGCGACAAGGGTAAGCTGCGGTGAAATTTTCCTTAAGTATTAACCAATGGACGGCTGTGATCGATTTGCTTCAATCCAACGGCTGATCTTGGTCTGATTTGAGCCAAACTTTGATGATGAAGATCTGGGGTCAGGATCTACCTCGTGGTAGCTCGGATCCTCCAGATTTGCAACGGATGGTCCAGATCAACTCTATCTGTGATTGGACGCTCTAAAGCCCTCCTTGCTTGATCCAACGGTTGATCTAGCTCTGATTTGGATGAAACCTTCAGATCTTGATCATAGAGCTTGATTAACCCTAACCCTAGCTCGGATTACTTCAGATCGTCCCGGATGGATCAGATCTAGCCGCTATTGAATCGGACGGCCCGGATTAATCGTAGGCTTGATAATTCGATCCGGTTCACATCCGACTCAAATTTGACCCAGTCTGCCCTAGGTCCTTGAACCTTTGGTGCCTACAAAAATAGATCCAAAATTTAGTGGCCAATTAATCCAATTTAATGCAAATTTGTAATTAAGTCCAAAATAAAGGTAAGTTCTAAAACCTAGGGCAATTTCACAATTAATCAATAAAAATATGAGTCAAACAGGGATTTTAACATCTAAAATAATCAACAAAAATGGTACTTATCAACTCCCCCACACTTAACCTTGAGCGTCTCGCGAAACAACTAAATAAGTATCCCTTAGGCTTTCTTAAGCATAATTAGAAACAAATGAAAAGAAATTACCTAGGGTTGTCAATTCTCATAAATCTAAGCTCTATGGATTAGTATCTTGTCCTTAAATCAACAACTTAGCCTTTTCATCCATCATGAGTCATTGAGATGAATTTAAGTCACTAGCCTTTCAAGGAAAATTTTAGTGGCTCTCTCCTTAAGTTCTAACTTGATGATGGAAGTGGAGCTCACTCAAACACATATGATTCTTGCACTACCATAGGCTTGCTTATTATCTACTCTCTACCATTTATCATGATAGGATCAACATTTATAAAAACAAAGAAAAACATAGAAAATGGTAAGAAGTGAAATAAAAGCTAAGGAAATGGAAAAATTGGTAAAGTGGGAGACTTGAGTGCTTGAGGATGTTTCCAATGCTCTTTGCTTCTCTTATCAGTCCCTAGTGAATTCCAAAGTTTGATGGAGTTAAACTTAACCAATTTCTTTGCTTTGGATGAAAAACTCTTCTTTAGTCTAATGTGTCAAGTCTCCTCCTTGCGTGCCATTTTTATCTTTCTCTTTTCTCCTCATCAAATCTTCTCTCTCTTTTTTTTTTTTTCAGATTCCAGATCCACTTCAGATTCAATGACAATTCTCTTATCTCTCGAAACAATTAACATCAGTTAGCATTAGTCAGTGCTTGCATCAAATGGTAGTGGAAACCTCAAGTGTTCCACTCAAAATTTCAAACCAGCCCATTAAATTTCAGCCAACTTCTTCCATTTTTTGCCCATAGCTGCCTTTGTTTTCTTTAGATCCGAAATTGAATGTGCACCTTCAACTTCAGATACATTTTACACTTAATATCTTGATTCATAGCTTCTCAAAATTCAGATTACATGCTTACAATGCAATGCAAGGCAGTTTTTTTTTCAGCTTTTTTTTTCTTCAGCCTTTGGTCAGCCTTTCTATTCTGATCAATAGCTTCTAGCATCCGGTTTTCCTCCAGATTTGGTCAGCATTGGGTGTTCCAATTCTCTTTGATGCATTTCCTAACTTGTTTCCTAATTCATAACCTAGAAAAATCAATTTTCAGCCTCAAGTTGACACAAGTTCTGCTCACAAACTGCTTCAGCCCAATTTTTAGCTCAACCCTTCAACATTTCTGATCTCCAAAACCTTTGCTAACTGGTGAAAAGTTCTGTTCTTACTCCTTGTCTGCACCCTTGCAATTGTTTCAATTCCGAACAGTTCAGCATCAGATCATATTCAGCTCCTTCTTTTCATTTTCTGCACAAACTATTTTTGGCACAAACTTTTTATGCATTGAATCAGATTTTTCCAGCATTGTTCAGCTTCGGATCAGACTCAATTAAGCTCCAATTTCCTATCAGATATCAGCTTGCATTCATACTTTGATTGTATCACTCAGTAGCCCCCAGATGGAGCACTCGGCAGCTACAATTGGAATGCAATTCAGATTTTTGGCAGTTTCATCAGAGTTTTTTTTTCAACTCAATTCAGACTTCAGATTCATCAGCATTGGAAGTAAAGAATGTCTCACTGCATTATCAGCAATTTTTTTTTTCCTTGCTTCAATTCAGTAGCTCCAACTCAATATCGGCAGCTACAAATGCAATTCCTGCTTTTTCAGTCGCAAATTTTTAGCTCAATCAGACTTTGATTCTTCAATTATAGCTACTGAACTGTCTTCACTGCTTTGATCAGCATATTCTGTATTTCCTTCCTTCACTTCATCCTGTGCTGCCATTGCATTCACAGCCTCAAAATCCAAATTGTAATTCGATTGATAATAATGTTCTTGGTGCAGAAATTTGTTTCAGCTCCTTGCAATTTCCCGAATTCTTTGCAACAATTTTCACATGTTCTTGATAACTGACTTTTTCCTTTCTTGTTCACATCCAAACAGCTGGATTCACAGCCCAGAAAATTCAGATTCATCTTCCAATTGTTACCAAACTTCATTTGGCTGAAACATTTCATCATTTTCTTTTTTTTTCTTTTTCTTCTGATCTGAAAATCCAAACATATTCTCTGATTCTTTTCTGTTTGATCAGCAGTGGATTACCAACTTCAAATTTGCACTTCCACATGCGTAAGATTCATAAATATGAATTCTACTTGAAACTTTGGCACAATTCCCTCACTTGGCACAGATTTTTGCATTGAATTCAGATTTGTCCAGCTACATTTCCAAAGGATACTGAAATCAGCTGTGCAACCCTTGCACTACTCTCAATTCAGATCAGCCCCTCTGAAGTCAGATTCCAGCCAAGTTTCTCTCATTAAGCAGTTTAAAATACGCTCCCAAGAAGTTTTATTCAATTGAAAATCATTCTGCAAGTTAGGGTTGAAGGCAGCAAGAAATTTCTGATTTAGAAGCATGGACTCAAATGGAAGTTGATACAAAACTGCTTTATCCATTTTCCCCCACTAATTTTTTTTTCGAATGCAGAATTTTACAGCAGCTTTCCATGGATTTTTCAGCACTTTGCAGCTTCAATTTATGCTGCAATTTCTCTACTTCAGCTTGTCCAATCTCAGTAGCATCTAATTTCAACACTCGGCAGCAGCTCTCTCTTCTTTTTTTTTTCTTTGCAATTTAGCTCAGAAATTTCAGATGGAGCACTCTGCACAGCTGAATTCTGAACTCCTTGCTATTTAAGTTCACAATTCTTCCTTCTTATCTTTAGCTGGAAATGTTTCTCTGTTTCTGGACTGCAGATTTCCCCATTTTTTTGTCTATATCAGCCTCAATTCAGATGGTCTTCAACTGGAGATCAGATTCCATCACTTTTCAGCAACAAATCCAATGCATTTCAGATTTTTAAGCATGCAATTTGCGTGTCATTTTCAGACTTTGGTAGAAAATTCTCTTCATCAACCAATGAGAGTTTGGTCATGTAAGCTTGGATCGTCCAATCATGATAAAGACTCTAGATTCTCCACTTGCTTCATCCTCTTTCTCATGTTCAAAATTCAAATTCAACTCACTTGGCAAAAAATTTTTTTTTTCTTTTTGACATGAATTTCCTCTTGATACAACTTGATTCCAAATCACTAATCACTCCCCCACACTTAATTCTTTGTCCATCTCGGGCAAAATAGCATTAAGAAAACATCCCAAGTAAACAAATCCTTAGAAAAATTGGGGTTAAGATTAGGATTAAGGAAAACAAATGGAATAAACATAATGTTTGCCAAAATTTATGTGGAAAGGTAACAAAATGATTAGTCCCTATAGATGTGATCCAATCATTGACATATGATTTTGAAAGAACCTAAGCAAGTTCTAGAGTACAATAACATGTGTGTATCACAAAATAAGGCTAATCTCACTAGGTAAAAATAATCCATCTCAAATTCTCAATTAAGGATCCAAAGCTAAATAGTACTCAAGCATCTAAGAATTCATCCATGAGCCTAAACCGTAAGTTTTAACAACCAAATTTAACTTATTTTCCAAAAGACTCTAAAATGCTATTAAGATACCCTAAGGGATACATTTATTTCTTTTCATGCAATAAAAAGTGCCAAAATGAAATACATGGTAATTACAATGATTTTATTCATGTCATGTATCTTAAGCATTTATTGTTAACTACTTACTTCAAAAAGAGAAGGAATTTATTTCTAGAACCATGAAAATGTGCTAAGAGAAAAGATATGGTATTTACAATGAAGAATTTATTTGGAACTTTAAAGTGTCTACTTGAGAAAACTTCTTGCGCACGCAAAACTAGAATTTATTCTTGAAACAAGTAAGGTAATGGGATATACAAAGAAAAATGAGTGTAAAGTTTAGTGAACTCCCCTTTTACGTTGGGTGTATGGCATCAATGTAGTCCACTCCATCCACATCTAGCTCCTTGACCTCTTCATGGAATTTCTTGAGCCGGTGGCCATTTACTTTGTACACTTGACTCGTGGCCTCCTCTTGAATCTCTATCACTCCATAGGGAAAAACATTAGTCACAAAAAATGAACCTTCCCATCTTGACCTCAACTTTCCTTTGATCAATTTGAGTCTTGACTTGTATAATAGCACTTTGTCACCAATTTGAAATTCTTTATCCACAATGTGCTTGTCATGAAATTTCTTAGTCTTCTCCTTGTAAATCCTTGAATTCTCAAATGCTTCCAACCGGATTTCTTCAAGTTCTTGAAGATGCAACATCCTTTCTTCTCCCACCTTAGTAGCATCAAAATTGCAAGCTTTAACTGCCCAGTACGCCTTATGCTCAATCTCTACAGGTAAGTGGCATGATTTCCTATACACAAGTCTATAAGGTGACATTCCAATGGGTGTCTTGTAAGCGGTGCGATATGCCCATAAAGCATCTTCAAGCCTTTTACTCCAATCCTTCCTATGAGGTCCCACAGTTTTTTCCAAAATTGATTTGACTTCTCTATTTGACACCTCGGCTTGTCCATTTGTTTGGGGGTGATAAGCAGTAGAAATCTTATGTACAACCCCGTACTTATTAAGAAGAGCCTTCATGTGCTTATTGCAAAAATGGGATCCCTGGTCACTTATGATTGCTCTTGGTATTCCAAACCTGCAAAAAATGTGTGACCTGACAAAACTAACAACAACAGATGAATCGTCAGTCCTGGTGGGAATGACCTCCACCCATTTTGAAACATAATCAACAGCTAAAAGAATATACAAAAAACCAAAAGAAGTAGGAAATGGTCCCATAAAATCTATACCCCACACATCAAATATCTCACAAAATAAAATAGTTTGTTGAGGCATTTCATTTCTAGCACTTATGTTTCCTGTTCTTTGACATCTATCACAACATTTACAAAACCTATATGAATCTCTAAACAGGGTGGGCCAGTACAATCCACATTCTAAAATTTTTCTAGCAGTTCTTTGTGGTCCAAAATGCCCACCACATGCTGAAGAATGGCAAAAAGTGAGTACAGAATGAAACTCATGATTTGGTACACATCTCCTAATGATTTGATCACTATAAAACTTCCACAAGTAAGGATCATCCCACACATAATATTTTGCATCACTTCTAAACTTATCCTTTTGAGCTTTCGAAAAGTGTGTGGGAAAAACATGAGCTACAAGAAAATTTACTAAGTCTGCATACCAAGGTGACTCACCATGCAGCTGTAAAAGCTGCTCGTCTCTGAAATCATCATCTATGGCTGTGGGATCCCCATCTCCCTCCAATCTGCTCAAGTGGTCTGCCACTAAATTTTCCTTGCCACTCCTGTCCCGTATCTCCAAGTCAAACTCCTGTAGTAGTAGCATCCATCTAATAAGCCTTGGTTTCGCATCTGGCTTCTTCAAGAGGTATTTCAATGCTGCATGATCAGAAAACACAACAACATGAGAACACAATAAATATGATCTGAATTTATCTAAAGCAAAAACAATGGAGAGAAGCTCCTTTTCTGTGGTGGTGTAATTGGCTTGGGCTGAATCCAAGGTCTTTGAGGCATAAGAAATAACATATGGTGCCCCATCTAATCTCTGTGCAAGTACAACTCCTACTGCATGGTTCGAGGCATCACACATCAACTCAAAAGGTAAGCTCCAGTCTGGTGATCTGATGATAGGTGCAGTGATAAGAGCCTCCTTCAACCTCTGAAAAGCCTCCTTGCATTTTGCATCAAAATAAAAATCCACATCCTTCTGCAATAATCGAGACAATGGGAGAGCAACTCTACTGAAGTCTCTAATAAATCTCCTGTAGAAACCTGCATGTCCAAGAAAAGATCGAACATCCCGTACGCATACGGGGTAAGATAAAGAAGATATAGCACTTGTTTTTGCAGGATCTACTTCTATACCTCTCCTAGAGACTATGTGACCTAAAACAATGCCATGCTCAACCATAAAATGACACTTTTCAAAATTAAGAACCAGATCAGTCTCGATGCATCTATGCAGAACCCTAGATAAATTATCTAAGCATGAATCAAAGGATGTGCCAAAAACAGAAAAATCATCCATGAATACTTCCATGCAGTGTTCTAACAACTCACCAAAAATGCTTACCATACACGGCTGGAAGGTTCCTGGAGCGTTGCAATGTCCGAATGGCATCCGTCTGTAAGCAAATGTGCCGAAAGGACAAGTGAAGGTGGTCTTCTCTTGATCTTCCGGATCTATGCAAATCTGAAAATAACCTGTGTATCCATCCAAAAAGCAATAGTGTGACTTTCCCGCCAATCTCTCTAACATCTAATCAATAAAGGGCAAGGGATAGTGATCCTTCCTCGTGGCTTGGTTCAGCTTCCTATAATCCACACAAACTCTCCATGCATTCTTCACTCTCGTGGGCACCAACTCGTTGTCTTCATTTGCCACCACTGTAACTCCTGATTTCTTGGGAACCACATGAATAGGACTCACCCATCTGCTATCAGAAATAGGATAAATGATGTCTGCCTGTAAAAGTCTAGTCACCTCTTTCTTTACTACATCAAGAATCAAAGGGTTGAGTCTTCTCTGTGGTTGTCTCACGGGCTTAATATTTTCTTCTAAGTGTATCCGATGCATGCAGATAGTAGGACTAATCCCAGAAATATCAGCAAGTGTCCACCCTATAGCTTTTCTGTGTTGCCTCAGAACTTGTAATAATTTTTCCTCTTGCTCTGGCTCTAAATTCTGGGCAATGATGACAGGTAGCTGCTGATCTTCTCCCAAATAAGCATACTTCAAGTGTGTTGGCAAAGGCTTCAATTCAGGCTCTGACTGCTCAGTAGATATGGGTGATCCCTGGGGCTCAGTGCAATCCCCTACACTCATGAAATCTCCATCAACTGTAAGAGGTCCAGAAACGGATCCAGACTCAGCTCCTCCTGCAGACATATCATCTCCTGCATCTATAGAACTCAGGTCACAATCATGAATATCAGAAAAAATCCTATCAGCAAGGGCATCTACACCAACCATCTCCTCAGCAATATCAATACACAAAATAGAGTGATCCTCCCTCGGGTGTTTCATAGCGTCAAGAAGACTGAACTGGACTACTGTATCTCCTATCTCCATGGAAAGTGTCCCTGCATGTACATCAATCTTCGTTCTGGCGGTCTTCAAAAATGGTCTCCCAAGGATGAGTGGAGATCTATGTGCAAGAAAATCTCCCTCCATGTCCAATATGTAAAAATCAGCTGGGAAGATCAACTCTTTCACCTTAACAAGCACGTCCTCAATCATACCGGCTGGGTGAGTCTGGCGTCTGTCAGCCAGCTGAATCACTACTCCTGTAGGCTGTAAAGGGCCTATGCCCAATATCTGAAAAACTGACCTAGGCATCACATTGATGGAAACACCCAAATCTAACATGGCATCCTGAAATAAATTGCTTCCAATCTCACAGGGTACAGTAAAAACTCCTGGGTCTTCACATTTCTGAGGAATTTGCTGAAACAGTGCTGAAACATTCTTGCCCATGTTAACTAACTCATTCCCCTTCAACTTCTTCTTGTGAATGCACAAATCTTTGAGAAACTTAGCGTATTTAGGAATTTGCTTGATCATGGTAAGCAATGGCACATTCACCTGCACTTTGCTAAAAAGATTCTCAAGTTCTTGAAATTCTTTGGCCTTCTCTTCTTCCACTTGTTTTTTGGCATGTGTTCTCTGCTGTGGAAAAGGTAAAGGAACCCTAAAATCATCAACTTTTGCCGAAAATGGAGAAACTGAATTCTGCCCTGCTGTCCCATGCGTAGCAGCTGCTGTAAAATGGGCCTCGGCACTGTTTTCTTCTCTGTTTGCCA
This sequence comes from Boesenbergia rotunda, assembly GCA_024364735.1. Taxonomy (NCBI): domain Eukaryota; kingdom Viridiplantae; phylum Streptophyta; class Magnoliopsida; order Zingiberales; family Zingiberaceae; genus Boesenbergia; species Boesenbergia rotunda. Next base: position 390,314 of record JAGFNQ010002504.1, read on the forward strand.
CCAAATTTGGAGGGTTGCTTGAGGACTGAGTTGGGAACGTGCTAGGGGTGGAATCAGCTGAATTTGAACTCATTTCAGTGTGGTTTTGGGCTGGAATTGTAGAAGTTGTCCGGTTTTCTGAAAATTCTGCTCTTGGACTCTTCGGTGATGTTGTAACTTTCCCACTTCTAAGAGTTATTGCGCTCACATTCCCTTTGGGATTAGGAACAGTTTGGGAAGGAAGTTGACTAGATCCTTGAGCTTGATTTTGGTTAATTCCACTCGCCAATTGCCCTAATTGCCTCTCAATGTTTTGTTGCCAAGCTTGTTGTTGTTGTTGTGTTTGTTGTTGCCAAGCTTGTTGTTGTTGCATCATTTGTTGAAACATATCCTCCACCTTTTGTTGTTGTTGTTGCGAATTTGAACCACTAGAACTCCCATAGCTTGCATATGACTTGTGTGGGGCTGAATAAGTGGATGAGGGCTGCTGTAAATTCTGGAAACCTTGCTGGAAATTCTGTTGGAATTGCTGTGGAGGTTGATTTGGCTGCTGGTAATTGCTGAAAGGCTGCTGGAATTGTTGCACGGGTTGGTATGGTTGCTGGAATGTGTCCTGAAAATTCTGGGAAGGCTGAAATTGATGCTGGAATAGTTGAGATGACTGCTGAAAACTCTGTGTAGGTTGTTGTGGCTGCTGAAAATATTGATTTTGTGGCTGGAAACCATGCTGTGGCTGCTGTGAACTCTGAAATGAGGGATGATTTTGCTGAATTTGATGATTAAAAGGCAGTTTTTGGTAAAAAGAGTTACCATACTTCAAATTTGGGTGGTCCCTCCAACCCGGATTGTAGGTAGATGAGTAGGGGTCATTTCTTTGTTGGAATGGAGCTCTAGCCAAGGCCGCAACCGATTCATCTTGTTGGAGATTTGGACAATGGTCCGAATAATGTTCTTGGCTTGAACAAATGCTACATACTCTTGTAACTTGATTTGGAAATGAAGTTGTTGTTAAATTTGAGGCTTGGTTCACATTGTTCACTGCCATTTGCTTCACTAAAGATGCCAACTCCGTCAATTGGTTCTCCAACAAGGAACTCTTGCTTTCTTTTTGTTCATTAGGCGACACTTGAGCTTCATGAACCCCTCTTGTAGTGAGTGCTCTACTCCCAAATTGTTGAGTATTCTCCGCCATGTTAGAAATGAGTACTCTAGCTTGCTCCGGAGTTTTATTTACTAAGGCTCCCCCTGCCGCTGCATCAATCATGCTCCTATCCATAGGTAATAAACCTTCATAAAAATATTGCACAAGAAGTTGCTCACTAATTTGGTGTTGAGGACAGCTAGAGCATAACTTCTTGAACCTCTCCCAGTAATCATAAAGGGACTCTCCAACCACTTGTTGAATCCCACAGATACTTTTTCTGATAATGGCGGTCCTTGATGCTGGAAAAAACTTCTCTAAAAATGCTCTCTTCATTTCAATCCAACTAGCAACATGTCCAGTGGGCAAATAATACAACCAATCCTTAGCAGCCCCAGTCAAGGTAAAAGGAAATGCTCTTAACTTTATGTCTTCTTCAGAAACGCCCTGAGGCTTCATAGTAGAGTATACCACATGGAACTCGTGCAAGTGTCTGTTTGGATCCTCCCCAGATAAACTCTGAAACTTTGGCAGCAAATTTATAAGTCCAGATTTTAACTCAAAATTACCCCCTAGCTCTGGATAAGCTATGCTGGAGTACTGAAATGCAGCGTCAGGTGCTGCGAGCTCCTTCATGGTTCTCTGGTGGTCTGCCATGTCAATGCCTGAGTGAGTGGAGATGGTCTGAAGTGGAGGGATATCTGTGGTCTCAGTAAGAATGGCCTGGCTCCTCCTGACTCTGAAAGTCCTCTCAATCTCAGGATCGAAATCTTCTAATTCAGCACCTAAAGACCTGGTCATAAAAACAAAGCAAATCGCAGTAAAAGTGGATAAAAAGATAAAATAGATAAAATCAAATCAAAAGATATAACAATAAGCACAAAAAATAACTCAAGAATGATGTGCAATAAGTGTACAAGCTAAAATCAAACAAGTCAACTAACAGCTCCCCGGCAACGGCGCCAAAAATTTGACAGGCCCAAACTATGTGTCACGAATGTGGGCCTCAAATTTAGAATTTGTAAATTAAAGCTGGAAACCCTTTTACTAGCAAAATGTATAAGAATGTAGCAAAGGGGCCACAGGTCGTATTTTTCTCGGGGATAGTTGTCGTGCTTGATTCAAACTTGTAGTTATGTGTTGTTTTTGGGTTTCAAATAAGTAGTGAAATTTTGGTTTTTAATTGAAAATGAAAATGAAATGAAAATAAAAGAAAGTGAGCAATGGAACTAAACAAAGAATTTGGCACCAAGAATTCAACTAATGGTACCCTAATTAAACACTTACCAATTTTTAATGGGAAATAGTTTTCTGGTTGCAACAAACCAAAATAAATGCCAAGCAATGAGGTAAAAGCAAGTATGAAGTTTTCGAAAACAAACTAGATTAACACAAGGAGACACATGCAAAATTCAGAAATTAAACAAGTAGCAATGTAAAGCTTGGCAAGCTGACCGAATGAAATTGAAAAGCAAACTATCACTCAAGAACTTAGCAGGTAATGATGAAGAAAAAGCTCACTTAGACACAAACAAAAGCAAGGAAAAGAATGCAGAAATAAAAGCAAATGCAGTAATGAAATCAAACTTTCGGAAATGTGATGCTAGCTAAGCTAATAACATGGATTCAAGTGCAGAAAATCAAAACCAAGTTATATGTTAACTAAGCAAACACATATTGGACTCGAAGGCAGGAATTAATGATGAAAACCAGAGACAATTTGGCAAACAAGCAACCCTAGCAAATTCAGAAATCTGCAGGAATTTTCAGAATTAAGAGTGGCACGCAAACTAACTTTGGGTTATGAAAAACTACAATTAAGTGGTATTTGAACTAAACACTCTATCCACCTAATGCTAAAGCAAAGATTGATAACTAAGAACTTCAGAAACAACTCAAAAAATCAGGAATCTGAGACAAACTCAGAAACTGAATGAAAATTTCAGAAATGAAATGGCACACAGCAGGGAAATTGGCACGCAAGATATAACACTATGATTCAACTGAAATTTAACTCCAAATATCACCAAACAGGTTCCTAACTGACTGATCTCGAAGGTTTAAATCCTAATTTAGCTAAAACAACTCAGAATTACAACTAAGATTGCTGGAAAGAAACTGCAAAAACAGAACATGCGCAGAATTTCGATTACAGCTACAAAATATGAAAACTAATCATCTAAGCTACACCTCAACCCCTCTCGAGCTCAAGAAATTCTTGGTTGTCAATCAAGAACCGGCTTCGAACCCCTAGGCTCAGCAAATCGATGGACAATCGATTCTGAAGTTGTTTCTGAACTTTATCTGCGCTTGATGGAATTTTTCATCCGATTCACTCCATCTCGATTGGAGGAGTTGTGATGATGATGTGGGAAACTTCTGAGCTCACCTGAGAACCCCTACAAGTGGTTCAGAAGCTTTGAAATGGATTGTGGTCGAGAAGAAGATGATCGGATTGAGAACTGCCGGAACCCCCAAGAAATCCTCTGTTCCAGCGTAAATGAGCAGAATTCTTCAATTACCAATCGTCAAAGACTTGATTCTCGATCTGAGAGTGAAGATGAGGTGGTCACGCCTTCATGGAAACAAAAATTTCGAAGAACGATGAAGAAACGAGGAAGAACGGCGAAGAACAGTGGAGCTAGGCTGAAAGCGCGACAAGGGTAAGCTGCGGTGAAATTTTCCTTAAGTATTAACCAATGGACGGCTGTGATCGATTTGCATCAATCCAACAGCTGATCTTGGTCTGATTTGAGCCAAACTTTGATGATGAAGATCTGGGATCAGGATCTGCCTCGTGGTAGCTCGGATCCTCCAGATTTGCAACGGATGGTCCAGATCAACTCTATCTATGATTGGACGCTCTAAAGCCCTCCTTGCTTGATCCAACGGTTGATCTAGCTCTGATTGGGATGAAACCTTCAGATCTTGATCATAGAGCTTGATTAACCCTAACCCTAGCTCGGATTACTTCAGATCGTCCCGGATGGCTCAGATCTAGCCGCTCTTGAATCGGACGGCCCGGATTAATCGTAGGCTTGATAATTCGATCCGGTTCACATCCGACTCAAATTTGACCCAGTCTGCCCTAGGTCCTTGAACCTTTGGTGCCTACAAAAATAGATCCAAAATTTAGTGGCCAATTAATCCAATTTAATGTAAATTTGTAATTAAGTCCAAAATAAAGGTAAGTTCTAAAACCCAGGGCAATTTCACAATTAATCAATAAAAATATGAGTCAAACATGGATTTTAACATCTAAAATAATCAACAAAAATGATACTTATCAATACGATAATCTTTTATATTACTTGAGGACGATTTCATACATATGCGGACGCGACGATAATCTTGGCATTGTAATCCTTGATGATAAACAAAGGATGTGTTTTGATAATTTTGTGAAATGTTCTATTAGAAGCACTAGATATTTAGACTACCACACCTTGGAGCTTCTAAGATTTAAGAGTGATGTTGAATGGTTGATCAATAGGATTTCACACAAATGAACTACCCCATATACCCAAGTGTAGTCTTGGAAATATTGAGTTTTATAAATTTTGGTAACATTTATAGGGAAGGAAAATTTTTATTTCATTTGTTTAATGAGAATTATGAGTGGATATTAAATTATTTTAATTCTTGCTTCAATTTACCTTATGGAGGATATCAACAAGCCCCTGGTGACTTCAACGGTAGAGCAATATGGAAACGACTAGGTGACTAAGATAATTTTGAAATCTCATCTTCAAAAGCTACTCAATTTGTTAACCCCATTTTCTACTATATTCATTTAGTCATGAGAAACACTATCTTTGGGAGGAGTGTTAGTTAGGGAATGGTGCGTAAGTGTGAATTACTCTGTTTGTAGAGTATGATCAACGAGGTTAACATTAATGAGAGATTCTATTTTGTGAAACACTTAATAAAATTAGGAAAATCCCCTTCACGTAACCTAATCATCGTAGGAGGTTTACTCACCTGAATTGTTGTAGTTCTAGGGCGTGATATAGAGGGCTTAGAAATGGTGGATGTTTGTCTTGGGTTAGATATTAATGCATGTTTGACGATGCATATGATTCATAGAGATAGAAATGGATATAGTCATATTCTATGAAATAAATCTACATTGAGTTTGCCAAACCAAGAATTAACCATCATACAAGTAAAGGACAATTGGTTACATCGACCACAAAAAATCAACCCTTACCAAATGTGCATTGATATAAGTGTGCTCTTCTTGCTACCGCTCCCTGACCCATATATGCATCGCCCTCCTCCTTATTGATTTCATTGGACAATGAAATGTCTAAGTCTAGGAGGGCTTTTGTACATACTTGTATATCGTTTAGTTTGTTTGCATGTTTCTTTAGCTTATTTACATGTTGCTTAGTTGCAGTTTTAGTTAGCTTATGTGTTTGGGTTCATCTTGTGCACATTACTAATATTTTGACTTGCTTTCAAGTAGACACTCTTGCATTTTTGTTCTCCATTCATGTTGTTAGTAGTTAGTGCAAGTATGTCAAGTGAATGACTTTTCTCTATCTTCATTAGCGTGAAGTGAGCATCAATCTATTAAAATATTTGAGGATGACTTTGTTTTAGGATCTCTCTTCACTTTACCTTTTTTTTAATAGTAGATAACTTGACAAATAGTCATGATTCATAAGACCTGTTAGTACTTGTGGCTTATGGTAATCTTTCAAACTATATTATGATTATTGAATGTGGCTTAGATCATTAAAGCTCACTTGGAAAAATCTGATCCTGATCATGCTTGTATAGACTTGCTTGCATTTGTGTTAGTGCTACACTTGTAAAACATTGTCAAAAAAATTATTTGAATTGAATAAAGGATTAAAAAAATAGTATAGTGCGTGAAAATAGTGATTTAACCCTTTGAGACTGAGTTAGGATACTGAAAAATAAATATTATACCTTCCTTGATTCTGAGCATGCCTTTGAGATCATGTGCAGTTTGAAAGAGATTAATTAAGAGTGTGGTAGGTAAGTGTCTATTATTGAGATTATAAGGAAATCAGTTAGATAATGACTTGACTAGATATTAGTTTTAAAACTTAAAAAAAATATAGTCACTTATCGTATCGCGCATGAAAAACTTCTTTTTAGGAGGCACTCAAATTAATTTTTATATCATACTCATCAATAAAAGAGTTAAGTCAAGTCACTAGGGATTATAATGTACTACACTAACATGTAAGTCTAATGCAGAGTGTTTGCTGAAGGACAAGCAAAGATTTAAGTTTGGGGTGTAGGTTAAACATGTTTTTATACTCTTATTAACGCTCATTCGCTTGTTTTTCTTTGCTCTTATCTTCATTATCATGCCCTGCAAGTTATCTTATCAACATAATTACATCCTTTCGAATATCTACTCTATATTTGTTTTTATCAATAGGATTTGATACGAAGCGAAAATGAATTAGAAACGGAGCAAAATAGAAGCTGGAGTGAGAAGCAGCTAAGGTTGTGTGGTTTTACATGGCCATGTGACTCTATCGTAAGTGGCATGGTTGGGTCGTGCATTTGGCATTGTCGTGTGAGCTTCGACGACCACCCACACGTCTTAGTCATGCCATTGCCGCAGAAAAGAACACGGTAGTGTCATCCGTTGCCTATAAGCTCATGTGGCCTGGTCGTACTAAATGGCATGACCATGCCGTGCCAATTCGCCACCCCCACATGTTGATCGTGTTGATCTGTATGACCGTGCCACCTATGTAGCAGGAGGTGTGCCCTTTGCTATAAAAGGAGAACTCATTCCCTTTTCTCAAGGAGGAAGTTTCTCCCTTGAGAGATTCCACCTATTCTAAAAGCGTCTCCGTTATAGTCCATCTCTCTCTTGGTGAAGGATTGGTTCCGAAGACTCTTCGCTTCATTCTGGCTAAGTATTTCTTCTCTCCTCTCTCATTTGGATTGTTGAATATTTCCTTTGATGTCTTTGGATCTACTCTTTTGTTTATGGAGTAGATTTTTCATGTTTTAGGACTTAAGGAGTAGTTGTGATGTGTATTTAATGAACCTTATGGATATGCTTGTATCTTGTGTCTATGACATGTTTATGCTTAGTGTCTGTTTGATTGAATGCATATGTGAAGAGTTCATGCTTTGTTCTTGGGTGTAGGCTCTAATGTAGTGTTTGATTGAATGAATGTATGGTCCAGAGGAAATGCTCAACATTTGTATGCCCGGGGAGCTTTATGTAACAAGGGTAATCCTTTAACCGGACAATCTTGAGTAATCCTTGAAATGGGGGGCACATATATGCAAGGAAGGATATAATTAGTACCAAATAGGTTTTCCCTAATTCCATATTAGGAGATGACTCATGTAACTTAGAATGTATGACTGAGGAGTCATTTATGATAAGGGTGTTGGGTATGGCTTGGCGGGTTTCCTAAGCGAATACTCGGTCGATCCGAGAGACCTCTCCATGTCTATGGATTAAAAATTAATCCGAATGGAGACCCGTCTCCTTACGACCGTCTCGTGCCGTATCGAACGATCCAAATTACAGCTTAGTCAATTACCAAAATCGGCCTTGTAATTTGCTCGATCGTTCGACCGCGGAAAAGGCGACGAGTCGATCGTCGACTTTTGTGTTTATGGTCGGGTCCAGTTAATAAATTATTCATCATGATTCGGAATCAAAATAATAAATTAACAAACATAAAATGACTAGACAAACAAACATGGCACAATATTGACACAAGGTTAATCAACGGATCATGGAAAGAGTTACACCTTTCCGATCACCTCGGGGTCTTCTACCTTATGTCCCTCCCTTCACGGACGTCGTGTGGGCGACGATCTATCACGAACCGAGATCACCAAGACCTCCAAAAGAGCTCTTCTTCTCACCTTGGCTGAAATAGGAAACCCTAGCCTAGGGTTTACCTAGCCGTCGGCCTCTTCTTCCTCTCCCTTTGTGTCGTCGCCTGTCGGAGCAGCACCAAGGCCTCTAGACCGGCTGCTCACCTCGAGAGGAAGGAGAAGAAGGTGAAGAAGGAGAGAATCTCACCCAAACAGCCTGCTAATCTCCTTCTCCCTCAGTCTTGCGGCGCCGTCGCAACCCTTAGTTGCGCCGCCTCCCTTCGGCTGCCGACGCCTACTTCACCCACGCTAAGCACCACGCAAGGTAGAGGACTCCTCTACCTTGCTTCCGTGAGCCACAGCCGGAGCTTGGTGGAGGAGGACAGGAGAACCAAGGAGGTGAGCCTCCTTCTCCTAGTCGTCGGCCGAAAACCCTAAGAGGGTAGGAGAGAGAGAGAGAGAGAAGAGAGAGGCTTAGGGTATCAACTCTTTGATCCATTCATGGTTTGATGATCTCCTTAGGTATATATAGGGCTAAGGTAGGGACCAAGAGGAGGAGTTGGATCTTGGCCCACCAATGGATCTAAACCCGATCCATTAATTAAGATCCATTCCACTAAAGGATCTTAATTGAACTTCCTCATCAACCCCCATATTTTCATATGGGCTCCACATATTATGAGTCGTCCATCCCCCCCGTGTTTAAGATCTCGAATGCTCGTTAATTAATTTAAATTACTGACAATTCAAATTAATTAATTTCTAGATCCTTGATTAGTACCACTCAACCTTATCATCGTGTCGGATCAAATCCACCTGCAGGGTTTTGCACGATGAACCTTTTGAGCTCATCAAGGGGGCATCATCATCCTGACTAACCAGGACACGGATTCCGTCAATAATCAATAGCACATCATATTATTAATATTATCTCCCAACTTACCGGGCCTATCGATCTAACAGAATAGATCTCGCCCATTGGTAAATCAAAGAAATAATTAATAATAATATATGCCCGTTATTATTTCGGGATTAAGGGATCGTACTCTATAATATAAACTAAGGTCCTATCTAATTATCGAGTCAGTACAAATTGGATAACCTCGGATTTTGGTCATGCTCAATGTACTCAAAGCACACTAGTGTAATTCTATGGTCAAGACCAACCACACCTAATTACACTACAACCTTTCCGATGGGTTGTCCAATTTCATCTCGGTTGTGAGCCTCTACTTATACTAGGCAGGGAACTGATAACACGATCTTCCGTGTGTCACCACACACCATGTTATCTAGAATGCGTAGTATTAGACTTTATGCATGTACTAATGTAAACAGACACCTAGTGTAGTTGTGATTCTCTTTTCATAATAAAGATGTTCATATAAAGAAATTCATATCTTTCAGTATACACATCTTACAAAGGGTAATCTTTTAACCAGACATTCTAAGTTATTCCGTCTATCTAATAGCACTAGATACTCAAGGGAAGGCACTCCGCTATAACAATCACGAGGTCACACTGATATTTAGTTAAACTTCTTACAAGGCATAAACATAAAGATCAAGGTGTTGGCTATCCAAAGGACACCAATAACTATTGCAATGCAATTCCTATCTTGGTTCTCTCTCCTTCTCTAGCTCTAACTCACCTCAGTTTGCAAAAGACCTACACTTTTGGTTAGTCTCAATAATTCACTTTGTGAATTCGCAAGTGCTTGCCAACTTAGTCCTTGTGGATCATTTATAGTACTTGATGACGATTTCATGCACTTGCAGACATGACCATCAATGGTCTTCTTGGACATCTATTTGAGTAATTTGAATCTAAGAGATAAGGAACTATTACATGAGCTAGGTGTGACGTAGTCAACTTAGTGGGAGCTGACACATAAATCATGTCCTAAACAAGTGGATATAAGATAAGTGAAATGAACAAACACATTAGTAACTATAGTTATTGAAGAGATAGAATTTTCTAGGATCAACTATGATTTTTGATCCAATTGGGGTCATGATATACTATTAAGTGTCACTTATGATCAGTTCATAATTAACCATACATAACCAGGAACTTGTTGGGTTACATGTACTACGAGTATATCCACGAGACGTAAAACAAGCTTGAGAATTGGATTCTTAGATTGAGAGATACTAAGTCTGGTAGGACTAGACAAGAGAGACAAATATGAAAAATATTTATTGGGTTGGAAGTGTTGGTGGTCCATGCCTCTCTTTGGCGAGTTAAATCCATATTGGTTTAGTTATAAACCAAAATAGGTTTGGTTTATAATGAATCAAAATTTGTTTTGGTTTTAAACCAAGTTGGTTTGGATTTGAATCAAGCCTATTGGTAATGGATTGGTTTGGCTTATTAGGATTAGATTGTGATTTGCTTCCCAAGTTATAATAGGGAGGTATATAAATATCCCTTTATAGAACAAGAGAAAATTGATTAGAAAAATGTAAAATTATTTTAGGGCTTTTTCTCTTCTTCTCCTCCTCTTCTCCGGTGCCACGGATTTTAGCATTGATGCCCCTTCCATCAATTTCGTTGTTGACACCCCTTTCTGTCGATTTTGACCTCGAAACCCTTGTCATCGATTTTGGCATCGACGCCCCAGCTGCCGATAGCCTTCTGTGCTCTGGATAGCAACTTCTAAGGGCGTCAAACATCACCAAAAGTTTGTTGCCCTCTTCTCTCTTTGTGTCGTTGGGTTGCCCTTGTCATCGGGTTATGTCAAGGGTCATCTCTCAGATCAAGTCGTCTCCTCCCTTTGGCTAGTACCGAACTAGGGACATGACTTGTGACTTAGAGAAGTCATCTTAAAGGTATCTCGGCGTTGATATCAATAGAGGCAATCCTTCTGAGGGGTGCTAATTGATATTGTTCCTGTTCAATATTATGCAATAGATATAATCTCTAAACAAAACTTTTAATTCTATGATTATGTCTGCATATGTGTGTTCCTGTGGTGTGTGTGATGTGCATTGTAATAATTTAGTAAATTCTTATGCTTCTGCTGCATGTTTTACGAAAACAAATTTTAAAACGCGCTTATAAACACTCAGCGTTCTGGTCAGCTCATTGCTAATGGGTGATGTATTAGGCAGGTATATCGAAGTGGCTACTCTATATCTTTGTGTTATAGGATCCACTACAGGCGGTTCTTTGACTGGTGTCCTCTCCCCTTCTTCCTCAACTAGAGGAGCAAAAACCTTACTACAAGGTTGCTTGGACCACTATGACGACCATTTGTGTGAGTTGCTTCCACGGAGCTTGGTCTCTAGCTGTCTCAATGACTACTGATGTAGGAGGTCAACATTATTCAGTTGATTTTTTGGATTGGTGTTCCACTACAGTTCTCGTAGTATTCACTAGTAGCTTTTTGTATCTCTTCTTTTAGACAACGCCAATTTAATGGTGTCATTTTCACTCGCTTGGGCTCCCCCCTCACCCTCTTACTTTGGAGTTGCAATGACATGGATCCTCAGTGTGCTCATTGAGGGGTCTTGCGAATTGAAGTACGTCAATCGAGGGACAACATTACCAGCTAACCCCTCTGACGGTCAAGTCAACGATGAGCTGAAGTGCGAGTCTCGTGCGTGTGGACGAGAGAGCGAAGGAGCTCGAAGAAGACGAAGGAAGTTGCCTTTGCGTGAGAGAAGAAAATCATACTTTCACTTACCTTCGTAGAATCTTATATAACCACAGAGGTGGAAGGTTCATGTAGAACACTATGCAAGCCTTGAGTAAGCTATGCGGACTACCGCATGAGCGAGGCGTTGTCAAACTGGCCAACCACACGAGTGAGCTGTTGCGCTAGGGGCAATAGCTGTGGCTCGTACTATTAGTGTTGTTTGGTCATTAGCTAGATGTCACTTTCTAGATGGACAACCTTGCTAGGGTCGTTTTTTCATGAGGTTGAGGTCAAAGAGATCCTGCTCAATCAAGATTCTTCGTTGTCCTAAAACCTTTATGGCCAATTTGGTAGAGGTGGCCAACGCTTGTTGGGACCTTGTTAATGTTAGCCCAATGTACAAGGTTCTGGTACGGTGGCCGATTGGGTTACTCGAAAAAAATTTATTTTCATCAGAATTGAAGATTGATAATTAAATAAATAAATTAATTAAATTGATGAGGAAAAAAAAACTATCTCGACTTATGTACCTTTAAACCCTTTATTTTCGTCCTTTGAGGACATTAGTCTGTTGTTTTAAGCATAAAAAAGTCCTACAAATTTAGGGTTTAGGGTTCGCTTATAATCTGTTCGATTTTTTGTTTAATTATTTTTAGAAAAAGATTTTTCAACGAAAGTAGAGATTTTATCGGGATCGGAAGTGTTATTAGGGATTCGTGTGCCGACGCTGCCGCAGCAAGCGTCGCCTCTTCCTCTTCTCGATCTCATCCTCTTCCTTGAGTTTCTTCCTCCGCGCGACATCCAACCGCAAGGCAGTTGGCGTCAACGAGCTTCCGCTGCGTGATCGGAGAGCGCCTCCTGAGCGTGCCATGAGGGTCTCTTCTCGTACGGTTAATCATCTCCTCTCGTGTGGCCGACTACTTCTCCGACTGACCGCGGATCTGATTGATTGAGATCTGCCTCTCCGTCTCCGAGAGATCCAGGTGATAGGTGAGCCTTCCTCTTTTCCATCCTTCCACTATTTCTACCATCCTTCTTCTTCTACCCAGTGCTCGGTATTTTGGGTGGAATCCCGTTGCCCCACTCCCTCTTTCTTCTGGATTCAAGTTTTGGTGTTTGGGAGGGAAGTTCTTAGTAAAAGATCCTCCTTTTAACTTCTATTTCCTTCTTCAAATCTTTGTTTTATTGGTGTCGTGTTAGATTTAGGTTCTTGTCTCATTTTTCCAGTGGCGGGCTGTATTTTTTTTCCTGTTTAGGGATTGTTGCCTGGTTAGCTTAGGTTATGGGATGTTATGATCCGATAATTGATATCAATGGTTTCTGTTCCTTGGTGGAGTAGAGAGTTTGGAAATCTTGATGATTGTGACTTCGGTATAACCTTTTGTGGGGTTAGAATTTTCTCAAGTTATCATCTTTTTTGTGAAAACATATTTACTTTTGGTTCTGAGACTTATTTACATGTTTTTTTAAAACATGTTCGTTTCCCTATCATGATGGTATTTCAGGCTGTCCGAGTGATTTGTGGTACCATGGCCCCTGCTCAATTTTTGTCTGATGCCAACGAAGACGGTAAACCTGATGTGCCAGTGAAATCAGAGAACAAGGATTTTACAGACACAAAAGAGGCTGTAGGTTTTTGTTCATATAATGGTGAAGATCGCATACGCTGTGTTGGTTCCTTGAAAGACATGGCCAGGGATGTAGATGTCCTCCTGGATGATAAAAAACTGAACCACATTGTTAAATCTGAGAACTTGGTGTCGGTGGATGACAAAGATGCATCAGGAGTGTTGTGTACAAACAATTGTGAAGACATTGTTTATTGTGTTGGATCCTCTAGTACCTTGAGTAAGGTTGATAATGACATGGATGAGGAAATTGACATTGTCAATTGCACAAAAGGCATTGATGGCAAGACGGTGAATTTTGATGACCCAGATGCAACTGAGTATTCAAGTTCGTTTGGGAACACTTTCTCAGGCTCAGAGAGTGAGTTGAAGCAGGAGAATGGGGATATGGAAGTTGATTCACCCTTTGTCCCTTCAAATGGGGATCCCATTGGATTGGATGTGCTTAACAGGGATTTTAGGTAAGCTTCTGTAGAAACAATCACCTTTTTTTCATTAGATATATTTTTTTTTCTTTATTAGGTTTATTTTATTTGTAACTATGCCATTATATCTATTTTCATTTTTCATTTTTGGGACTAATAGCCTCTGATTGAATCAAGTCATTGACTAAAGTTATGATGACCTGATATAAATGAGACTATTCTAGATCTTTGTCATTTATGTGCCTTGAGGGTTTAATTTATGTTCTTTGAGGGTGCTGAGAAGCTTTTTGATGTGAGCGAGAGTGGAACATATTGGAGGAGAAAGTCAATAGCTGAGGAGACATGTTAGATTCGTAGTTTGAATACATGATATACTAACCATATTCATGTCTAAAAGAAACCTTAATGCTTTGTTTACTGTGGTGCGAATTGAAGAAGGAAAAAAAAATCAAATGTGAAAAAGAATAAGGAAAAGAAAATGAAAAGGAGGATAAGATGAAGGAAAGGAGAGGGAAAAGAAAACACCAAAACAGCAAACTTGGTGATCTTACGAGGTCATGAGCGATGCCACTTGTGAGGTCGCGAGTGAGGTTGTGACCATGAGTTTTCATGCCGCCACGGGTGATGGTGTCATGTGAGCTGTTCAAGCTGGTTGATGATGAAGGGAGGAGGAAAAGCTCATTGCGTCCGACTTTGGGTGCATGAAAAAAAGGGCCTAAAAATTTATTTGTTCACTCGCTCATTATTTTGCAATAGGTAAATGCAATCCATCATTTTGTTGGGGAAGCAAGGTCACAAACAAAGTCTCACATTGAAAATACATAGGAAAGATCATGAACTTATTAGAGAAAAATATCTTCATTGGTATGAGGCTTCGTGGGTAATGCCCAACAACAAAACCATGAGGGCTTAAAAGTAGGCAATATCATACCATTGTAGAGATATCTAAATTCTTTCGGTCATAATAATTCCTATCAGAGCCTGGACTGCCAGAAGGTTTAACTGTCAATTGTGCACAAGAGCTATGGTCTAATTAAGCCATATGAGTATAATATTGACCTTGAATCATTGTTGTAAAGGTCGGCCTAGGCGCCGCCTAGGCGCTAGGTGGCACCCCATCGTGGTGCCGCCGCCTAGCGATTTTTACAACCTTGCCTTGAATAAAGGAAGTGGGGGTTTTCGTGTTTGGATTAAGAGGACCAAACACTAGGTAGGAAGTCTTGATGGATAAATAGAGAAGTCCTAGTTGCGGCTAGGCAAGGAAGACCTAGTAGGTTGGTTGGATCGAGCGGTAGAAAGACTTGGTTGGTTGAGGATCAGACGTCAAACGGATAGACTTTCCACATGAGCGAACCCTGTGGTCCTTTATTTAAAGGGGAGATTGTTGGGGTTACAAGGTTGCAAATAAAGTCCCACTTTAAAACACATGAGAAAGATCATGAGTTTATATGAGAAAGATATTTTAATTGGTATGAAACCTTTTGGGTAATACCCAAAAACAAAACTATGAGGATTTAGGTCCAAAGTGGACAATATCATACCATTATGGAGATATCTAAATTCTTTCGGTCCTAACACATTTCTCTCATCTGCCCTTAGGGTAAAGGATTATGATTGGCAACTCTAATATATTATGTAACTCTAGGTTCAAGTTAGTTTTTAATAGGTTTTATCTTACTCTAGCTTGGATAGGAGTATTCAGCCCAATTAGGAAACTAGGTGTTGAACATATCATATCCTCTAGTTGGACTCAAAGTAAATGAGACCTAAATTTTTGACACATGTTGTTAGGAGAGGTCTTATTGTGTAGAAGCAAATAGGGAGAGGGTAAGGTGTAACCTAAGAGTCAACATAACATATATTGCGAGTATTGTAACATCATGTTAAAATTCTGAAATTTTCAAAAACTAAGTAACTTGTCACTCGAAACACCTAAGGGTGTGTTTGGTTTGGGGTTATTAACGAAAATCTTGTTTGGTTTACATAATTAGCGATTCCCAAGTAATAATCGATGCCCGACACGTCAGCAAAAGGGGCATGTAACCCGGAATCGGAAAGTCTTAGGAAAGTAAGGTTTTTCTTGATTATGGGATTATGAAACTTATCATTCCAAAATTATCCTTCAGTATTTACATTTAAGACGAAAATAACCATTACAATTTATTAAATTCCGGAAGCATTATTCGTGGCTGACAACCGGCAACGACGGTTGGCAACCATGGCCGGCGTCGGTGACCGGCGTCGGCGGTGGCGACCGCCGGCAGGTGGCGACCGCCGGCAGCAGCCGACGATCGGCACCGATCGTCGACGGTCGTTACCGACAGTCAACCGTCGATCGTCGACCGTTGGCGTCGACAGCCAGCCGCTGGTGTTGGACACTGACTGTCTACGCGGACACCGACGGTGGACATCGACACCGACGTCGGTGTCGCCGACGAATATTTTTTTAATTTAATATTTTAATTAAAATTTTAATTAATTAAATAAATTCAATTTAAAATTTAATAAAATTATCTAAACAAATTCTAAAGGGTAATACGGTAAAATATTATATTATGTTATAGACTATTACCTCCAAACAAATAAGATTTTATTTGATTATCTAAATTGAATCAAACAATTTCAGGTTATGTTTCATTCCCCATTACCTTGGTTATGTGATTACCAAGTAATCACATAACCATGGTAGTTAAAATCTCGATTTTAATCTTAAAATCCTACGATTTTACGATTTTTGACTTCCGAATGATTTAAATCGTAGTTAAAATCGCAATTTGTTAAAATCCCTTTGAAATCGCGATTTTAACCCTTAAAATCGCGATTTTACGATTTAAATACGATTTTAACGATTTTTTTAAAAAATCTCTTTTTTCCATTAAACCTGGTTCATTTAAAAAAAAATCGGCTCAATCTGAAAAAATCCACTTTCAAAGCCGCGTGCATGCCCTAATCGGCTAATCCGTCGTGCCTCCCTTCTCGTTTTCCCACTTGCTTGTGTCTTCCCTACTCACGACGTCGCGGCATCCCTGCTCGCGAGCTCGCGTCCTTGCTCGCGTCGTCCCTGCTCGCGCCCCTACTCGGGTCTTCCCTGCTCGCGGCGTCCCTGCTCGTGTCGTCCCTGCTCGCGTCTTTCCTGCTCGCGAGCTCACGTCCCTGCTGTGGGTCTTCAACATCCGTGGTGCGTGTCCACTTCGACCTCCATAGCTCCATTGCTGTTGTTCTTCTAGTTCTGGATGTGATTTGCTTCTTGTTCCATTGCTGCGATTGTGATTTGTGAAGCTTCCTCGACCTCCTGTTGCACTCAGCTTCCTCTGTCTGCTATATTCGTTGATGGCTTCTAAAGGTGCTAATTGTGGGCCTTGTGGTCAAAGCTCAAGTGGTGTTGTTGCTCCACCTGCTGCTCCATCTGGTAGTGCTAGGGCAGGCAGCTCTAGTGCTAGTTGCTCTGCAACTGTGGCTTCTAAATTACCCTCTCGAACTACTCGTGGAAGTAGGAATGATGTGGGATGGAAGTATGGGATTTCAGTTGAAGGCAGTACTACAAAGATATAGGAATTTTATAAAATCTTACGATACAATTTACGATTTTAAGATTTATGATTAAGTACCCCTTCCGATTCAAGTTAAAATCCTGATTTTAACTACCTTGCACATAACTAAAGTTATATATGATAACTTGAACCAAACACACCCTAAAAGTTTTAAGAATATAGACCTATTAGAACATATTCAATTTAGTCGATTAACTGGCTTTTCAGTATATAGCAAATTAATTTAAAATATATTGAATAGAAGAGAATCTCTCTTTATCCAAGGTTTAAAATATGGTTTCTTGCTGGAGTTTTGATCCCCATTCACATATTGTGTCAACACACCACATGTTTCTAAGCATTCTGACATGACTTTTAATTCTAAATATTCTTGCACTTGGCTTGTTTACTTTCAAAAATATGGCTATAGTAATTAGAAAGTCAATTGATTTGAAATTTTAAATAAACAAGTTACAAACAAGCATCTAAGTAACGATTATACCTTATTAGAAGAAGCAAAAGAAGTATGGAGCATCTGCTGTTGAAGCAGCTATAATTAATAGCTAATCAGTTACCCAATTGTAAAGATAACCCATCAAAATTATAAATTATGAATGATTATATACAAATTAATAATTAATTAATTAATATAATATATTAATTTCTATAAATGTACATCTTAATTAATATAAATATTATTAATATAATCAGTATAATTTACAAATATGTTTTTCTGAATTATTAAATGCAACCCACATACACATATAACTAGTGATTAATCAATTAGTTTCTATAATTTTAAATGTGTATTTGAAGTTTAAAATCATATAATGAATCAATTAGTTAACATCACAATTAAATGATCACAGCACATCACACTGTCAGTAGATCCTCATGATTGCACTTGATCCCTTTTACCTGATTAGATCACTTATTGCCCCCTTCTCCATGTCTTTATGTAGTGTCCTCGATATCTTCGTCACTGCCACTTCCTCCAGTATGACGCTACCTTCTTCCCTTCCTTTTTATTATTATATATTCTTTTCTTCCCCACACCCATGGTCAACAATAAAGATCAAGAGTGAACTATTGGGATGACCAATCTTTGCGAGTAGGGCGTTGGCAAAAGAAATCACAGGATGTGATTCACCTAGATTACCTGTGCCAACTAGTGTTGGGTATTATTCCCCACATTGAATGGCAAATTTTGGTCCACCTAGTATGGCATGAAATCTAATCCGTTCTCTTATCACTACCCTGAGAACTATACCAAACAAGTTTGAAACACAAGAGATGGGAAATTAATTTTAAATAACTAGACCTGAGATCAATCTAAGTGAACTAACTTCTTATGCTATATATATATAAAATCCTTTCGTTCTAATTTCCACAAAGCTGTTCATTCACACAGATATAACTTGAATAAATTGGTCATGACTTCAATGGTTAAAGATACTCTTGATATCTTAGATAAATTTGTTTGTTAAACATGACCAATATTACTCTAGTAAATTGGACAAACAACTTCCTGGAAGAACAAAATGCTCATTGGAGAAAATCCATTAATCTTCTCATGTGGAAATCCAAAGAGTACCTATTTTTTCTAGATCTATTAACATCCTAGAAATTTTCAGATACTATTTTTAGAAAATATAAGGGGGCGTTTGGTAGACTTGTTTTCCATTTCATTTTCTGTAAAAAATGCGGTATTTTGGAAAACGTGTTTGGTTTGCATTTTCCCGCCTTGTTTTCCAAAAAAATATATAGCGTTTTCTGGAAAACTAGAGAATGAAAGAAAGTCATTTTCCAGAAAATGAGAAAATACGGATTTCTGGAAAATGAAAATAGAAAATGAAGTAAACCAAACGCCCCCTAAACATGCTCAAACATATATGAATCAGTTAATGCACAAATATTCATAGTGTAAAAAGGAATCTATGGAAAAAGGCAAGTATAAAGCACCAGGATTCTGCAGTTATAATTTCCGCAAAGCTGGCGATAGCAGTATCCATGAAAGTTGTTCAGTGTTTGAAGATATCTCATGATTTCAAAAATGAATTTGCTTTTTGAACATTTTGGACGTTTCAACTTCCCAGGAAGAAGAAAGTGAGTGCCCAATGGAGAAAATTAATCAATCCTCTAATGTGGAGATGCCAATGGTTAGAGTTGCGCATGAAACTATTGTTCTCGCAAGCCTCAATGTATGATAAGGAGCTTGCTGCATACAAGCATGAAAAGGAACTTCAGTCGAAGATTATTGAATTGGATAGTTCTGGCTCTAGATCAGTGCCCTTCACATCTCGAAACAATCGGAAAAGAGTCATGCAAAGGTGTAAAAAGGAAAAGAACAGAANTGCCCTTGTTACTAAAGGTTTTCAAGAGGAAGTGAAGAAAGATGGCAAAAGTTTTGGAAGACCATGGTGCGACCATTGTAAATGCCCATGGCACACGTGGGAAACGTGTTGGAAAATCTAGAGGAAGCCCAAAAATTGGAAGAAAAGAATTGATGGCGAAAGTCGTGTACTTTAGACTATTATCTCATATCAATACTACTATCTTAGATCAAGAGGGGTAGTTTATTCCAAGCTTACTTCCTTTCACCAAGGAACAAATAGACCAATTGTACAAACTCCTTGAGTCTTAGAAAAACTTTCTTGTTCAATAGCTCAAAAAGGTAATTGCACGACAACAACCTTCCTTAGAGTCAATTCTAATCGTGTTTGGATCATTCACTTAGGTGCAACTGATCATATGACAGGAATGTCAAACCTTTTCACTTCATATAGACCTTGAGCAGGTAACCAAAAAATTAAGATTGCAGATGATTCTCTTTGAGCCATTACAGGAAAAGATTCTGTTGTAGGATCACCTATGCTCACTCTAAATGATGTTTTTCATGTTTAAAAATTGTCTTGTAATCTTTTATCTGTTAATAAATGATCAAAATTATCAAGCTAATTTCTTTTCTTCGCACTGTGTATTCCAAGATTTGACCTCGGGGAGGATGATTGTGCCAACAGAGTGGAGAACTGTACTTCCTTGAGGATGGATTTGAATCAAAACAATCTCAACCAAGAGGTTCTTGCTTTGAATCTATTTTTGTTTCGAACGGTAATATTATGTTGTGGCATTTTACATTAGGACATCCTAGTTTGCGATATTTAAAGCACTTGTTCCTAAAATTTTTCACAATAATGATCCATCGTTGTTTCATTGTGAAGTCTGTGAAATTACAAAACACCACCGCA
The DNA here is from genome assembly GCA_024364735.1 of Boesenbergia rotunda. Classification (NCBI taxonomy): domain Eukaryota; kingdom Viridiplantae; phylum Streptophyta; class Magnoliopsida; order Zingiberales; family Zingiberaceae; genus Boesenbergia; species Boesenbergia rotunda. The sequence goes on from JAGFNQ010002504.1 coordinate 410,740, forward strand.
CATTTTTCCCTTCACAGTCACACAACACATCAAAACCATTTACCATAATTCACAATGATGTTTGGGGTTCTAATAAGATAAGCACTCTCTCTAATAAGAAATGATTTATCATATTTATTGATGATCACACTCAGACTTTGTTGGGTGTATTTATTAAAGGAAAAATCAGAAATTGAACAACTTTTTTAAAAATTCCATATGGTGCAGACTCAATTTCAAACTAACATTTAGATTTTCAGAAGTGACAATGGGAAGGAGTACTTTAACATGATCTTAGGAAATTTTTTCCTTGAAAAGGAGATAGTTCATCACAATTCATACATAAATACACTTCAACAAAATGGTATTGCTGAAAGAAAAAATAAACACCTCATGGAGGTAGCCCGAGCATTACTTTTTTCAACCAAAGTATCAAAATTTTTATGGGGTTTAGCTATTTTAACTACTGCATATTTAATTAATAGAATGTCATATAAAGTTCTACAATTTAAGACTCCATTTAATACATTTACAACATGTTTTCCTACTGCACATCTTTCAACTAATTTATCATTAAAATATTTGGTTACATAACTTTTGTTCACAAGAATAGAAGAACAGGAAAACCTGAGCCAGGACAAGAACATGTGTCTTTGTGGGTTACTCCCTTGCACAAAAAGGTTATAAGTGTTTTGATCCAATATCAAAAATTTTTTTTTAACAATGGATGTCACATTTTTTGAAACGCAACATTTTTTTATAAGAACATTCATCTTCGGGGGGAGAATTCAAGGGAAGATTCATTTATTAACTTTAATGATGTGTTTTTGTCAAATGATATGTTTGAATTTGAGCCTACTACCTCTGCACAAAAAACAAATGGCTTGACAATCAAAAGTCTGAAAAACAAAATTGTGAAAACCTAGTACAATGCCACAACATGATGAGACAGGTAATAAATTCAAGGAAGAGGAACAAACTTGGAAGGGAATCGTCTACTTGAAAAAGAATAATTGAAAAGGGAAAGATGAATCTGTTAGGACGAAGGAATTTAGATATCTCTACAATGGTATGATATTGTCCACTTTGGGCCTAAGTCCTCATGATTTTTGCTCTTGGGCTCTACCCAAAAGGTCTCTTACCAATGGAAATATCTTTCCCTTATAAGTCCATGATCCTTTCCATGTGTTTTCAATGTGGGACTTTGTTTGCAACCATTGCAATCCAACAATCCCCTCTCAAATGAAAGACCGCTATTATTCTCATGGTCGGAACTACCCTCGAGCATCGGGTCACTCTTGACCTGCTCAGGGCCTCTCCTCGAGCATCGAGTCACTTTTAACCTACTCAGGGCCTCCCCTAGTTTGTTCAAGGTTCCACTCACATGGTTCAATCTGGATCATGCCTCTGGCTCTGGTTTGTGCTTCTTCCAACAGTTAGTCCGGTGACGAATGACCTAGCTCTGATATCAATTATTAGGACCGAAAGAATTTAGGTATCTCCACAATGATATACTTTAGGCCTAAACCCTTATGGTTTTATTTTTGGGTTCTACCCAAAAGATCTCTGAGATATCTTTCCCTTATAAGTCCATGATCCTTTCTATGAATTTTCAATATGAGACTTTGTTTGCAACCAATGCAATCCAACATAATCATCTCTACAACATAGTAGTGATTCCGAGCCAAGGGAGAATCTTCATTCCCAAACTAGTACTGATAATTCTCTTCTAAGATATGATAGTCACTCTGAGTCTGACATGTTAATAGCTCTTTGAAAAGGTGACAGATCTTGTGCAAAACACCCTATATCAAAGTTTGTGTCATATTCAAAGTTGTCTTCATCTCCTGTCACCTTTGGTTCTTAATTATCCTGCGTAGACATTCCTAAAAATGTACAAGAAGCCCTACAAGTTCCAAAGTAGAAGGAAACTATGCTTGAGGAGATGAAAGCTCTTGAGAAGAATAATACTTGGAAGATTATTAGATTACCAACACGAAAAAGCACTGTGGGATGTAAGTGGGTTTTCACGATGAAGTATAACTCAGACGGATTAGTAGAGAGATACAAGATTAGTATGGTGATGATTACTCTGAGACATTTGCTCCTGTTGCAAAACTAAATACAGTAAGAGTACTTTTATCTATTGTTGCTAATCTAGACGGGCCTTTGTTGCAATAAGACATGAAAAATGACTTCCCTAATAGTGATTTAGAAGAGGAGGTGTACATGGATAGTCCACCAAGCTTTGAGGAGAAATTCGGCTCAAAGGTGTGTAAATTATGAAAATTCTCAAGCAGTCTCCGAGAACTTGGTTTAAGAAATTTACTCAATCAGGAAGGAAGGATACACTCAAAGACAAACAAACCATACATTGTTCTTAAAATTCTCCACCGAAAGAATGAGTAGTGTATGTTGATGATATTATTCTGACATGTAATGATGTGATTGAAGTGGAAAGACTGAAGAAAAGCCTAGTAATTGAATTTGAGATAAAGGATTTGGGAGCATTAAGGTATTTCTTGGTATGAAAATCGCTCACTCTAGAGAAGGTATTGTTGTCTCTCAATGGAAGTATATCATTGATCTCTTGGAGGAGACAGGAATGAGTGGTTGCAGACCTGTAGAGACTCCCATGGATCCTAACATAAAACTCTGGGAAAAAAGAAGTGTTCCTCTTGATACCGACAAATACCAAAGGTTGGGAAACTGATTTATTTATCTCATACTCGGGACATTGCTTTTTCAATCAGTGTTGAGTCATTCATGCATGCACCATTTGAAGAACACCTTGAGTTTGTCTATAGAATTTTAAGATATTTTGAAGACTACTCTCGGAAAAGGTCTAATTTTCAAGAAAACTAATCAAAGGAGTGTTGACATACAGATTGGGCAAGACTGGTTAACGATAGGAGATCCACTTCACTGCACCTTTGTATGGGGAAACCCATTAACATGGAGAAGTAAGAAACGAAGTGTTGTAGCCAAAAGTAGTGCAGAAGTTGAGTTTAAAGCAAATGCCTCAAGGAGTCTGTGAGGTGTTGTGGATGTACAAAATACTTGAGGAGGTCAAAAAGATTGTAGAACTTCTACTGAAGTTATACTGCGATAATAAGGCCGCAATAAGCATTGCTCATAATATATTGCTCATAATACTGTCCGACATGATAGAACAAAACCCATTGAGATTAATCGACATTTTATAAAGGAGAAACTTGAAATTGGAACCATTGGCACCTTCTAACCAACAAATAGCTGACATCTTGACTAATGGACTTGCAAGAGCCAACTTTGAACAGTTAATAAGCAAGTTGGGCATGATTGATATTTATGCACCAACTTGAGGGAGAGTGTTGGAAAATTAGGAGATCCATAAAATCAGGAAATAATCTTTGGAAATCAAGAAATAATCTTTGAGATCCTGATTGCATAAAATCAGGAAATAATCTTTGATTTTAGTAATTTCTATTTCTTATATTTCAATTCTTTTATTTGTTCTTATTTCTATATTTTGCATCTTCTATATATTGATATAATTTCTAGTTGGAAGAATAATATACAACAATTACTTTTCTTCTCCTTTTTCTTCAAAAACATATAAATTGAACATAAGAAAATGGATAGGTATAACATCAAGATTTCACCTGAGAAGAAACTTGGCAGGAGATAGGATGATCTAGAAAAATATAACATATTGTTTTCCATTAGATTAATGTCAACTAGAGAACTGTAATTGTACACTGTTTGAGTGGATTTTAACACTTCTTAAAGCCTCATATCAGGTTATAGTAAAAAAAACCAGTAGTCAAGCAAGCTCAAGGGCAAACTAAGGACAAAAACTCTCAACATATTATGATAACGTATTTTGCTGTGCCTACTAGCCAACTGCCTATATATCAGTATTCCAACAAGAGAAAATCTTATATTAATAAGCCAAAACATTGCCACTTAAGTCTGACATATTAACTTTAAATTACTACTTGGACAATTGAATATTCATAAGTATCCAATTCAGGCAACATGATCAGATAAAACAAAACTAATTTGCAAGAATTAGGGAACTGCAAGTATACTATTTCAAAGAAATTCATAATGACTAACCTTCTGGTTTGGCAATAAAACTTAATACTCTATTCACAAAATTGCCTAAGTTATTCAGCAACTCAGAATTCAGCTTAGACTGCAAGTCTGCCCATGTGAACAATGTGTCTGAAGCCTAATTCACAGAAAGAAGTCAGAACTATAGCAAAATGAAATTTTCACTGAAGTTGATTGGAAAAAATTAGGCTTGTTAAAAAGCACCTCAGGTCTATTTGTCAGCAAATAATATCTCCACACTTCAGTTGGAATATTGGTATCCTTCGCATCATTACCAAAAACTCCTATTCCCTTACTTTTAGAAAATTTTCCTGCCATACGAAAGAAAAAACAAAAGAGGGATTAAAGTCCTTCGCAGTTCTTGAGCATATACACCAACAAAGATACATGCAAAAAGTCATATATCTGTCAGAACTTCATATCATGGTGAATAACAAAGGAACACCCAGATTTAGTTTGGTTGTCTTATAGAAGCAGTTAGGTAAGTTATTTTGAGGTTGCATTTATTTAAATATTATTGGTTGTTTTGTATAGAATTGAAGTGCAGGAATCAGTTACAGTAATTAGTTTAGTTGGGAGTTGATTATCTAGATAGTAAAGAATACATGTCAAGTTGTGGCTTGGTTTGTATCAAAGAAGCAAATCCTACAACTAAAACGATTCTCTTACTCATTCCCTCTATGAAGATATTTTATATTCTCTCCTCGTGGATCATTGTTGGTATATGACAATTAGTAGCAGGGTTCACATGGGTGACTCCCTTCGATTCCTCAAAGCATGCATACAAAGGTATATTGCCTACTAGTCAAAAAATGACCAACAGACAGGCATTTCAACTTAAAAGAAAATCTATGCGAAAAGTTATAATTTTATTTAATAATTAATCATCATTTAAAAATTGAGCATGATACAATAGTTCAAGTTGGAAACCAAAATTCCCAGCACATGAGATTTTAAACCTTTTGTTATGTTACTATCAAACTTGATTGTCCATGAACCATGTAATTACCAACACATAATTATGTGGGCAATGCTGGAATATTTCTCTTATAGAGCCTTTCAAAGAGATTTTTTTTTTTTTAAAAGCACTGACTGTGTTTTTTCTCTCTGAAAAGTAGGGTCTTTCTAGGATTTCTACACTCAGTGCTGGAATATTTTAAATATAAAATTATTATGTTTGCATTAAAATAAAAAAGACGGTTTAATATTTTAGTATTTATATTTTAATAGCTAAATAATTAAATTAATATATTTTTATTGGTTTGTGCAAAATGCAGGTATGTGCACAAGAATGGTTTGCTACTCTATGAAGTGGAACTTCTGTTATGACAAGAAGCTTAGTCGGTTAAGCTTTATTTGCAGTTGTATATAACTGAGGCACACAGACGGTTAATATAAAATTGAACAACGGGTTAACAAGTATCTAAACTCTATAAGATGCTAAATCAGTAAATCTTCTAACTGTGTAATTAAATGAGAATTCAATGAGAAACTAGTGTCCTCGCAAAGAATTCAAGTCAAAATAACTATATACAGAAACATTATTTTAACAAAGGCAATTATGAGAAATACCTTCAGTTAAATAAATGATGACTACAATGGTTGGGCAATAGTACCTGCTTCGTAATTTAGATACTCTGTAACACTTATGGTCTTCATCATGGTCCACCTTTCACCAGTTCCAAGTAGTGTAGAAGGAAACATCACCTGAAATGCAACAGGAATTGGATAATTTCAAAAGGTTTTTTTCGAAGGTAAAAAGGGGAAAACAGGGGAAAAGACATGCACTTCCAGGGAATCAATATTTTATATTAAATTAATGAGCATCAAATACACATTAATCAGGTGTATATACACAAGGCCTCATCTTTCCGATCATTAACCTCAATAAACCAAGCCAACTATGAGAATTATGCAGTCAAAGTCACCCCTATAGTTGGGTAAGTTAAAGACCTCATGCATGCAATTTCGCATTCAGATATGTTTGGGATGTGATATGGTATTACATATCCTTTACGCAGACATAGAATTAGAATAAAGACCAACTAAATCTGCATAATGACTTCCATCTGCAGGGACATGTACTGAGCTATCCCTGCAAGAGTGGAGTCACCTGCTCCATGATCTAGCACGTGAGAAGGTGAATATGCCAATTATATCTTGGGCCAAATTTCTTGGCCATCCTGCATGAAGGCAAGAGATTTGCCGTAGAATAGGGTTCATGCACATCCAGTTCAATTCCCCCAACTCGATCTCAGTTTAATAATTGGGATTATCAATCCAACAAATTAATACAAATATATACGGGGTACCAGCCAAACCACCATATTAAAATAAAGGTTGCAAAAAAAAACATATGAGTGAATTAGCAATACATTAAAATTGTTTAATTTAAATAAAGTGCAAAGGATTTGAATGGCTATGACTAAGTGTGTGATCACTATTAGGGCAAAAAAATCAACATAGACTCTTGTCGCATCTTTGTTTTTCATGACTGTTGCGTGATATCTATACACTAAATTTTATGGATTTCTTCTCAACGAGTATTTAGATAATACCATAATGGAAATAATTAATTTTAAATATTTTTATAATAAATGCATCATGGCATGTGTTATGTAGTAACATATATTGATGTAACATCGATATTCACTGAATGCAAAAAATACCAAACAATTGTCATAACTGATAACCATTGGCATTCAGCTAATAGCCAATGATAATGAGCTCCATGTCATCAATACGGGAAAATCTCTATTCTTAAGCAACCAATCCTGCATCTGATTAAATTGCTAATCATTTATTTTAAATCACAAGAAATACTTGGGAGTATAGTTCATATCATGTTATATTTTACCTGGCACTGGGAAATGTGAATATGCAATGTAATACAAAAAATACAGTGATTGCCAAAATTATTGCGTCAACTAAAAGCAATGGGAATTTATCTTACTGTGTGAAATGGCACATTATCCTTTCCCATGAATTGAAACAACTCGACATTTTCAGGATTCTTCCACCATTTCTCCCACTCTTGAGTGTAGCATGCAGTGATAGAGATATAGCCAATTGGAGCATCAAACCACACATAAAACACCTGCATGAAAATGTAACAAAAATACTCAACTAAGAAAATCTGGTGGAAATATAGAGTAAAACTGTTCATACACAACGATAGTGGGTGCTATAAAAATTAAGTCGTGTGTATGAAGATTCATGTAGGAATGTAACTAGAGCTCAGTGCAGGGATAAGATTCAAGTAGCCATCCCCAACTAGATAAGACAAATTTGGATGATGATGCCATGTTTATGAAGATGCTACACATTCATAGTACTAATATCAACAAGAACCTGCCAAAAGAAAATACTTTCTTCACCTTGTCTTTGTACTTGTCATGTGGCACAGGAACTCCCCATTTAAGATCCCTTGTAATGCAACGCGGTTTTAAACCTTCTTTGAGCCATGCATTTGTAGTGTGGATAGCATTTTGGCTCCAAGATCCAGCCACCGATGTAGTATTAATATATTCTTCCAACTTTTCTCTAAGCAAGGGTAACTCCAGGAACAAATGATTAGTATCACGTACATGAGGAGTGTTGTGGCATGCCTGATATGACAATAACTAAAATTCAGGTTTGCAGTAATACAAATATCAGAGTCCATAGGATGATTGATAGAAATCTAATGAAACCAAGAGTTAAAATTGAATTATGGAAAAAGATATCACCTTGCATTTTGGATCTCTCAGTTCAGTTGGATTCAATAGTTTCCCACAATTTTCACATTGATCACCTCGTGCTGATTCGTAGTTGCAGTTCAATGTGGGGCATGTACCCTCAACAAGACGATCCGCCAAGAAGCGTTGGCATGTGTCACAATATAACTGTATGCTCTCAAAATGTGATGTATTTTATTCTTAAAAAAAAAGAAACAACCACATGAAGGAATAACTTGCAATTCAAGTACCTTAATTGCAATTCATAAACATACCTGTTGCATGATGTTTTCTGAGAGCCAGTTATTGTCCATAAGTTTCTGGAAAACTGCTTGGCACACTTCAGTCTGCTGAGGAGTGGATGTACGTCCAAACTCATCAAAGCTTATATCAAACCACTTATATACTTCCCTATGAATTGCATGATACCTAGAAAACGCAGAAAAAATAGAAGTCAGGAAGTGCTAGTTTAGGACTTAGCTACTAAACCTCTTTTCATTCACATTGCTTATCATTATGAAACAAAGACAAAATCTTTGTAGTTGGCAATGGAAGTTTATTTAAAGGAAGAAGCAATGGACAGGCACAAAATGAAGAACAAGAAAGACTTGAACACAATAGAACAAGATGTTAAAGTTATAGGCATTTACGCAAATACATTTAACCATATATGTGTATCAGACAATCAGATGCTTAGTGCAATGCTATACAGTCTCAACACAAATAGTAATTGGATACATTAAATCTGTAAACAAGTCAAGCTTCAAGAGTCATTTAACTTTTTATTTATCTAGCATTTGAACTAATACTCATCTTTAATTATGTCATAAAGTGATGCTGATCAAGAAGCTATTTAATTTTACCTATCAGTTAAATAAGTTCTTAAATGAAAAATGTAGCATGTGTAATAATTATTTAACTTCAAAAGATTCTTCCTGAAATGATAATGAACAAATTGCAGCCAGTTTGTGGTGGCAAAGTTCAGTGCACACAGCCACACCTAACTCTTCAAAGGAGAAATCTTAACGTGAGTATAACCTATCCTGAAACATATAATGATCTATCAAGTGCTCTTGCTTGAAATTTTCTTTTTCCACACATGGCATAATAATTATGAGATTGCATAAATCAACTCCATGTGCAGTGTATCCAAAATCAGAATATCCTGGAGTTGAACCGACACTTACTGTTTTCTTTAGAATTTAGACGATTGCTTTGTTTATAACTAACAGATATTTAAGAATCCAATTACCCAATAAAAAGAAGGCATTATAATGGCGATACTTTATCAGAGGAAAGCAGGAACAGAGCAGGACAACGCACACAAATGCAAATTAGCATAGATAAAAGATAAGATGATCTAAAACTTAACTTCATGATCTCAACGTCAATAAATACGTCACATTTAACTCACTTGTCACATATCTCCTTCGGAGAGCATTTCTCCTCCATAGCTTTCGTCTCCGTAGCCGTCCCGTACTCATCTGTTCCACACATATATATAGTGTTGTACCCCCGGAGCCGGCAGTATCTGGCAAATACATCTGCGCTCAAAACACCTTCATCGAATAAAAAAAATCAGTCAACTTTCTATCTTCAATCCATAAGAACGAAGAAAGTTAGATTATATGAAGCAGATTACATCCGATGATGTTGCCGAGGTGTGGAACGTTGTTAACGTAAGGCAAGGCGCTGGTGATGAGGATGTTCCGGCGTCCTGGAACAGGGAGCTTGGGGGTCTTCTTATCACAGGACGCCATGGAGCGCTTCACTCTGGAGCGAGATTTGGATCGAGTAAGTTGCAGCCGCAGGGAGCTTCGATGAGGATCGACTGATCCTGATCATTCACCGCACCAAATTTGCCTAGGGTTTATTACTCGCGGCGCGAGAGAGACGGGGAAGCGCCGACACAATTTATATTCAGTCGCGAAAAACTGAAACCCTAACGACCGCAGCCCCATTTCGGTTAGAAGGCGTTGAGCTAGAAATTAATCAACTTCTATATTTATAATATGACCACTTTTTATATATAAAAAACATTTAATTTTAGTTAAATTCAAAAAATGGAAGAAAAAAAATGCTACAGAGAGTAAGGTGTTGGGCAATCTATGGTCTGGAATAACCATATATTTTGATGTTTTGGCAAAGAGTTTAAGTTAAGTTCACCCTTATATTTTGATATGTGTATTTGAGTGTGCAGGTTTGCAGAATACACATGGACATAGCTGGACGGCTTCGGATACGGTGAAGGGTGGCATGGAGACAAGCCGTGGGCTTGTGTGCGCATCCGAGGGACCATAGACAAAGCAGGGACGATGAGCCGAGGGAAACGGACTTCGAGACGTACGTGAAGGATGACATGGAAACAAACTGAGGGCTTGTGTGTGCATCTAAGGGACGAGGGCCAAAGTCGAAGAGAGCTTGAAGGCAACAGGTCGAGGCTGCTGAAGTAGGAACGATGAGCCAAGGGACGCGGACTTTGAGGTATGCGTGAAGGATGACATGGAGGCAAGCCGATGGCTTGTGTGCGCATCTGAGGGATGGGAGCTGAAGATGAAGAGGGCGCGAAGGCAACAGATCGAGGCTGCTGGATGAAGAGTTAACTAGGTTGTGAGAGTTCGAGTATTGAGGGAAATGTACTTGGGAAATCCTAGGGTTCGAGTGCTGAGAGAAATATACTCGGGAAGGGGAAACCCTAGGTTTAAGGGTGGACCAGTCGACTGACCCTAGGGCAATCGAATGGTATATGCCACAGAAAGATCAGTCGACTGCTAATGGGGCAGTCGACTGGTGGTAGCTGGAAATTCGAACGTTAGACTTGCAACGGTCGAATTTAGATAGGATCAATCGACTGGTAATGGACCAGTCGACTGGTAGCAAGTTTCTCAGCCTTAAGCACTATTTAAAGGGGCTCGGTTTTGGCTGAGAGTTCTTGACGAAATTGGCTTTGGTTAAAGGTCAATTAGTAGTCTAAGAGCTTAGGAGTGTTGCTCGAGTTATGGCGAAGTTTCTCCATCCAAAAGGAGCTACACGAGCTAGCCGGAGGTCTTCCAGGGAGTCATCCACCGACGGATCGGGATCGTCCATCTTACGGACAGTCGTGGAGCAGGAGTGTCATCTCCGAACCACGTAAAGGTTTGTTGTTAGCGATTGTTTAATTTTTGTTATTAGTATTTCCGCTTGCGCACGCTAATATTGTAGGAAGATAAGATCGAAAAAGTGCTATTCACCCCCTCCCTCTAGCACACGGTAAGATCCTATCAAGTGGTATCAGAGCGAAGGTTCGCTCATCTATAGACTAACAGCCGAGAGAGCACAAGAGCTAGAGGAAATGACGATTGAAGCAAGATTAGGAGATGACATCAATGTCCCACCTCCCTACGATCACGAGAGCTTTGATTATTGGAGGATGCGGATAGAGGTATGGTTCAATATGGATTGGGATCTATTGATCGCACTAAAATATCTATTTGAAGCTTAGAAGGATAAGCATGGGAAAAAACTTCGACCAAGATATTGGACCAAGGAGCAACAAACACAATCAAAGGCAAATGAGAAGGTAATTTCAATATTGCTTAAGGTTTTGCCTAATGACATAATTAGTGGTGTAGGTGAGTACAAAAATACACATGAATTATGGAGCAATATGTTAGCCCTTCATGAAAATCCTACACAAACTCAAGTAGTGGAAGAACCCAAGGAAATGAGCTTAATGGTCCAAGAAGAGAAAAAAGACCAATCGAACGAGGAAAGAAGCTCAACATTCGAAGAGGAGGAGAAAGAAGAAAAAGATTCATCCATCTCCTCAAGTAAAGTGGAACAAAAAATTGAAAAACCATCCACTTTATCAAAGGGGGGAGAAGAAGTCTCCACTTCAAAGATTGTGGGGGAGGGGGGGGGGAGGAGAGATCATCCTCAATACCGGAGCAAGAAGAAGTTTCCACCTCCACCAAAACAAAGTCAAAGGAGCACATAATTTGCTTTGGGTGCAATCAAAAGGGACACTACAAGGACAAGTGTCCATTGGGTAAGGAAAAGGAAGTAAACCCTAAACTTAAGTCAAATAGTTTGAAAACTAATATGAGTTGTAGGGATGAAGCAAAGAAGGATAAGAAGCATATAATTTGCTTCATGTGTGGTGAGCATGGACACTATCACACCAAGTGCCCAAAGAAAGGAGAAATCAAGAAATTGACACACTTGAAGAAATTGGAAAAGAAGATGAGCTCAAGTCAAGGGGGAGCTACAAGGATAAGGGAGGTAATCCTTAACTTTAAGTTTAAATGTAATCCAAATTTAAACTCCTCCATGCATGTTAGAGATAATGTTAATTATTTACCCATGCATAATGATGGGGTTGAGCACCTCGTGGCTGACACGTGGACTGAAGAAGCTATGTGGCAGGATCTACTGAGTCTAGACGACTCTCTTTCCTTGGCTCCCAAGACTCCCTCGGGAAGGTGGATCCCCGAGACCACCTCGGGTAGACCTACTTCTGAGATCGCTCCAGGAGGATACATGCCTGAGATCATCTCGGGAGATCAGGTCCTAAGATCACCTCGGGAAGGCGAGCACCCAGGACCCCCCCGGCCAAAAGGCCCCTAGACCACCTCGGGGTAGCGGAGCTCAATGAGCACTCGACCTCAAGTAACCGTCCTCCTTTCTTTGGATTTATGGATAATCATGACCCGTAAGATGCAGTCATTAAAGTCTTAATCATCACAACGGTCTAGATTTAATGGTTGTAACGACTGTTACAAAGATTATCCAGTAACCGACAATCAAGGGGATGTGGAGAAGAATGTGGGACACATGAGACTGCCGCCACAGGTATACAAGGTAGTCCAACCCCTCCGGTAAGGAGGTTATGCACTCTTTGCTACTCATACATTTTTCCTGCTTACTACTCCCCTTATCCATCGAGGCATTGACTTGAGCGTCGGAGTGGGCTCCGCCGGACAACCTTCGACGTGTCCCCCTAACGCTCGTGTTAATCTAGCAGGGCGCAGAGTTCCTCCCCTCCTGTGACCATCCACATAGGCTGAACCTCGGTGACTGGCCATCGACGTCGATTCCTTCCGGAACACATAATTTTGGATTTAAATATCATGATATGAGTAAGGTTAATATTGTAGATCAAAACCCTAGGAAAATCATGCATCATGATAAATCCAACAACATTAGACCTAAGGACCAAGGCATTAACCCCAAGAAGGGGAGACATATGCGTAGAATGGGTAGGTTTAGGAATGTCTAAGGTGGACATGTTGATTCTAGGTTTAAAAACCTAGAAAGGGAAAATCAAGCTTTAAGGGCAAAGCTTGAGAAATTCGAAAAGACCCTAGATAGATTCACTATTGAATCTAAGGGATTAGATATGATGTTGGGTAGTCAAAAACCCAACAATGATAGATCGGGGTTAGGATACCGATCTAAGTTCTCCGATGCCAATGAAAAGAAGTATGTTAGGGTAGCATATAACTATGGCAAGGAGGGGAAGTCCAAAATGGAAAGGGGATGTCATTTAAAAGCAAGAAGAATGTCTTAACTAAGGACAAGGGGTCCAAGGTTAAGAAGGTTAGGGTTGTAGACCAAGAGTCACCGGGGGTATACCCGGTGTACCCCCGGTGACTCTTGGTCTAGCATTTGTTGAGTCGCCTAGGGAGGTGGCTAAGGCCAAGAGCTCAAGGGGGAGCTCTAGGAGCCAAGTTGGGACCCATGGTTTATGGATCCCAGAAGGGCTCTTCTCGGAAGTTTAGATGGGTCATGAAGTGTGCCAAAAGAGTTGGAGACGGACGTGAGTCTCAATTCTTGGGTTTTGGCACATTGGGGTTGAGTATCATGCATGAAAATATGACATTGGGGTCATATAGCATGAAAGTTGATTTTTGATGTGTAAATACCATATAAATAAATGTTAGGGATACATTGTGGTTTGGTATGGGCAGAGACATCAAGAGGAGGTCAAAACTAGGACTTTAGATCAAGGTTCAATTGAACCATTTAGCTAGTTTTGGGTTTTGTGTCAATCTTGGGATTGGTGATAGATACATTGTTGGATGTATTTTTCTCAAGTAGACACAGGTACCACAAACCTCTCCACAAAATTTGAGAATTTTTGGAGTTTTGTGAAATTTCTGGTGTATTTCTGAATTTGGGTCAGAAATGCTGAAATTGGGTTTTTCAGAGTATCAGTCGACTGGTAGATGGGGCAGTTGACTGATGTTGGCTGTAATGGTTTTTCAACAGTCGAAAAGTGTCTTAATGATGTAAAATAAGTTGTAATCTTATGGGGATTAGTATACTGTGTTTATGATCATTCGGGGTTAAAAGATCCAATAAGATGAAAATTGTTAGAGTCTTTTTGATGTGTGGCAAATGGAGAGAAGTGTTGGGTTTAAGTGGGAAACCAAACACGCCTTTGCAAGAAATCCTTGGTCAAGGGAGAGTTTAGGTAAAGGGGGAGCATTGTTGCTCATTTGGTGGCGTAAGGGGAATCTTGGAGAAGTTGTTAAAAAACCTTTATAAGTCCAATGTAGGGGGAGCCTTGGAGAGGTTTTAAAAGACCCGTTTTGGTAAAAATCCTAACTCTTGGGAAGGTTAGGTGTGAGGATGCATTGGGATATGATCCATGTTTGCATTGCATATGCATTGGTGGTATAAGTCCAAGGTAAAGCCTTGGCAACGTAAGTTCAAATGGTTTTTAGCATTGTATTTGCTATTTGTTTTCCCTAACTTAAACGTATTGTCAAACATCAAAAAGGGGGAGATTGTTGGGGCAATCTATGGTCCGGAGTGACCATATGTTTTGATGTTTGGGCAAAGGGTTTAAGTTAGGTCCACCCTTTATTTTGATATGTGTATTCGAGTATGCAGGTTTGCAGGATACACATGGACTTAGCTGGACAGCTTCGGGTACGGTGAAGAGTGGCATGGAGGCAACCCGTGGGCTTGTGTGCGCATCCGAGGGACCATAGACAAAGCAGGGACGATGAGCCGAGGGAAGCGGACTTCGAGGCGTACGTGAAGGATGACATGGAGGAAAGTCGAGGGCTTGTATGCGCATCTGAGGGACGAGGGCTAAAGTCGAAGAGGGCTTGAAGGCAACAGGTCGAGAATGCTGGAGTAGGAATGACGAGCCGAGGGACGCGGACTTCGAGGCATGCGTGAAGGATGGCATGGAGGCAAGCCGAGGGCTTGTGTGCGCATCTGAGGGATGGGAGTTAAAGACGAAGAGGGCGCGAAGGCAACAAATCGAGGCTGCTGGATGAAGAGTCAGCTAGGTCGTGAGGGTTCGAGTGTTGAGGGAAATGTACTGGGAAATCCTAGGGTTCGAGTGCTGAGAGAAATATACTAGGGAAGGGGAAACCCTAGGTTTAGGGGTGGACCAGTCGACTGGTATATGCCACAGAAAAATCAGTCGACTGCTAATGGGGCAGTCGACTGGTGGTGGCTGGAAATTCAAACGTTAGGCTTGCAACGGTCGAATTTAGATAGGATCAATCGACTGGTAATGGACCAGTCGACTGGTAGCAAGTTTCTCAACCTTGAGCACTATTTAAAGAGGCTCGGTTTTGGTTGAGAGTTCTTGACGAAATTGACTTTGGTTAAAGGCCAATTAGTAGTCTAAGAGCTCAGGAGTGTTGTTCGAGTTGTGGCGAGGTTTCTCCACCCACAAGGAGCCATACGAGGTAGCCGGAGGTCTTCCGGGGAGTCATCCACCGATGGATCGGGATTGTCCACCTTACGAATAATTGTGGAGTAGGAGCGTCATCTCCGAACCACACAAAGGTTTGGTGTTAGCGATTGTTTAATTTTTGTTATTAGTATTTCCGCTTGCGCACGATAACATTGTAGGAAGATAAGATCGAAAAAGTGTTATTCACCTCCCTCTCTCTAGCACACGGTAAGATCCTATCATAAGGGAGTATTTAGTTCACTACCAATTCTATTTTTATTTTTTTTAAAAAATCATATTTTCTCATTTCAATTTTATTCTTTAATTTTTTTGAATAATACTATATTTATTTTTAGCAAATAGACATAAAAAATATAGACCAAATATATTTTTTAAAAAATTATATTTCCTCTAAAAATAAAAAATATGATGAAAAATAGAAATCAAACACCGAAAAGTCAAAGACAAGGCTTTTTTCGCTCTTGTATTAGTAAGGTAAAGTAAACTAAAACTTTGGCATGTAATTTGGAATTATCAAGAATAATCAAGAGATTGTGGATAAGGATAATAATTTCATCCCAATATGAATATGATGGAAAATTCATATGAATTGAATAGAAATTATATATCCTGAATCAAATAAAAGATGATGTATTCCTCAATTTTGATATCCTAAATTGAGTAATACATGGAAGGATTATTAATGTATCACATTAAATAATATATGTATACTTTAATGATTTTTTCCCAAAAGTTATTAATTATTTTTTTATATAATAAAAGTATATTATATAGATGTTTAATTTATTTTTTTTAATTATATATATATATATATATATATAAAAGATGTTATTAATTTTAATATGTTTTTGTTTAATATGATAGATAGATGAAAAGATGAAAAATTAGAAGATATTTAATACTTTAATGGATATGGATATGAGAATATATGATCCTGTCGCGAAGTGAGTCGGACGACCTTACAGCTGGGTGAGCCTCCGGGGAGGGTGAGGTCGCTGAGGTGGCTTGACGAGCTGGATCGCTCCCAACCTGCAAGGCAAAGACCGTTAGAACCCGTCGGGAAAAGTCCCCGGTCAGGCACTCCGACGGTCAAGTCAGTACACGACGGTGGCGATGGAAGGCAATAGAATAGTATGAAAATTGTACTATCGCGCGTACCTGGGAAATACGGAGTGAGAAGGTATATGTAGCCGGGGGAGCTGACAGGTCCTGCCCCACCTGCCACCTGCTGTCTGTTGGGATCTACAGGCGACATAAACACAAAACGCAGCGGAAACAAGATCCCACGAGAGATCCATGCGAAAGAAAACTTGTACGAAATCATCTATCTAATAGATCTATCTAAAGCGTATACCTTTGGAGCGTGCCCTTACGTTTATCCCGCTCGTCCTAGCGCCGCCGGATCTCTTGCACGTTCAAGTGTCTGTGCCTCTATTCATATCCACACGAACACGATATCTCTATTTCGGAGAAGAACTACCTTAGTTGTGCTAGCAACTTAAGGTAGTTCACAAAACACCAAGAATCCAAGATGTGGGTTACGGCCAAGATAGAGAAGAGAAGGAAGAGGAGAAAGAAAATGAGAAGTTGTCATCAAAATGACAAGGGAAAAACTCTTTTATACTCATATCATGAGGAGTTTTTGCCTTTTAAACTTCCCTTCATTAAATATTTTAATGTAACTCTCTAACTTTTCATGTAACACTCTAGTGGTGAGAAACTCTCCATCTTAAACTTCTCTAACTTTTAAACTTCTCTAACTTTTCATGTAACATCGCCACCGTCAGTACACGACGGTGGCGATGGAAGGCAATAGAACAGTATGAAAATTGCACTATCGCGCGTACTTGGGAAATGCGGAGTGAGAAGGTATATGTAGCGGGGGGAGCTGACAGGTCCTGCCCCGCCTGCCACCAGCTGTCGTATAGCGAGGACATGATAATGCATGTCCAGGAGTGGCAGGATAAAGTGGCACATGCTGTATTAAGAAAAGGGGCACTGTCAACTTAAGGGTTGGCGCCGTTGGACGCCGCTCGGCCTGACACCAAAGCATGTGGTCGAGGTACGGGGGGACAAGATGTGGTAGACAGATCAATACCTAGGCGAGATATCCGCCACTTGGGACCAGAATGGCTCCGGTCCTGCGCCGACCCCGTACAACTTCTGATAGTCTGGTGTCAGGGAGTGGTTGTGCCGACTGGGGCACAGAGTAGCGAGGCCGGCTGAGGGCCTATAAGGGTGCCGACTGGGGCACTGAGTAACGAGGCCGGCTGAGGGCCTATGAGGGTGCCGACTGGGGCACTAAGTAACATCTCCTTCGTCTTGGGCTTATTCCCGGAGCGTGTGACGCCACGCGTCGGCGGGGAGCCGAGCTTGGATGAGTCTCAGACCATCTGACTCAGGATCGGGCTACTATAGAACTATGCGGGCCTTGACGTGGAAGCCCAGGGGGCCTAAGCCCGCTGGCCCCCTATCTAACGGGATCATTCAGCTTACTAGCCACCTTCTTTCTGGCTGAGCGCCAGGCTGCTGGGCCAGGTTACACGCGAGCTGGCCCGGGATCATTAGCGTCTCTCTCAAGTCTAGTCGAAGGAGGCACGCAGTCCGACTGACTGGACCCTAAATCTGGTCCGAGTCTGGCGCGTTCTTGGAAGGGCAGGTCGTCATTTATTGCGAATATTCTAATGCACCTGTAATCCGCCGCCTCGAATATTGCCCGAGTCTGATCAGACGACTTCGGCTGGGTCACACGTTTCTTCCAGTCGCTCATCGGACGACTGGCACTCCTCGCCTACTCCCATAAGTGGAACCTCTCGTCTGCTCGTTCTTCTTCACGCATTCGAAGCTGCCCGTTGTCCTTCACCGCTTTGAGTGTCGCTAGGGTTGCGACACCTGCTTCGTCTCAGCTTTTCTTCGGCGATTCCTTTCACCGGTTAGCTTCTTGCCTCCTCCTTATCCGATGGCCTCTTCTTCCTCATCTCCACCCCCGTCTTGACCCTGGTATTCCATAATGACAACCACCCTCATTGCCCATGACCTGGACCAAATAAAATCAGACTTCTTAATCCCTGCCGACCACCACCTTCTCCTGCCTGAATCACACGAGTGCTCGAATTCTGCCCCCTTGGGCTACATTGCCTTGTCTCAGGATCATCTCTAAGCTGGCCTTCGTTTCCCTGTCCATCCTTTCATTGCCGCCGTCTGCGATTACTTCCAAATTCCTTTACCTCAGCTAGCCCCCAACGCCATATGTCCGATGTGTGGCTCGGCCATCATTTTCTCGCTTCTCCGGATTCCCCTAGCACCGGCGAACTTCCATTATCTCTTTTACCCCAAACAGCAAGAGGTAGGCGACTTCTTCTTCCAGGTCCGAGCCAAAGCTTCCTTCCTCCTGAACCTGCCCACTTCAAACAAAGGCTGGAAGGAACGGTATTTCTTCACTGGGCCCATCCTCGCCTCGGGCTGGCCCACCACTTGGGTCGAGGGGCTTCCCGTTTCCGAGACTCTCCCTAGACATTACCACACTTCCGCCGCCTACATGAACGTCACCGCCGAACTGGAGGACAGGTACTTCCACGGCAGACTTCTGCTAAAGGAGGGGATTCTCTCCACCTTCGGTCTTAGCCCGAGCCCCATCCCTTCTCTGTCCGACGTTGGTAAATCTCCCGGTGTCTGCCAGGTATATCTCTTAGTCATGCATGAACTTGTTCTGCTTTCACAGTTTCCCTGCTGCTGTCCACGGCCTTGAAGGGAGGTTTCAGGCTAGATAGGGCCGAGCTACAGACTCGGATTACCTCTATGTTGGCCGCTAGAGGAGGTACCTTAGCAGAAGTCGTCTCGGCCAACCCGACCCCGCCTGTACCAGGGTCGGTCCCTACTGCTTCCGAGACCGCTCCGTCTACAACCGTCCAACCGCGCATTCCTTCCAAACGCCGACGAGCGTCCTCCCCAACAGGGGGCTCGTCCCACCTTTCTTCCAGCAAACGTCTGGAGAAGAAGAAAAAGAGAGCAGCTCCCGAGCCCGAAGCTCGCTCTGCTTCTCTGGCCATTGTTCCCTACGTGACCCCTACCGTCGATTCCCTTGCCGTCATTCCTGTTGAAGACTCCCCCGTTCGCCTGCCCGCAGTCACCCCTGCCATTGGCCCCAACCTTGATGTCGTGGCCGATCCTTCCGTCACCTCATCGCCTGCCAACCCTTCTGCCGCCTCCAATACTTCTGAGGCATTGCTGTCCGACCGATCGGGAATCCCTTCTGCCGAGGGCCCGGCTGAAGACCCGATGATGCACCTCTTGGTGCCTACTCGAGCAGACCGTCATATGAAGATGCCCCCGGGTGAGTTACCCAAGCATCTCCAGGATCTGCGCCTGTATGGGTCGGTAGCCGACCGCTATGCACAGGGGTTCGAGGAGTCCTACTTTCGGGGTTCTCGCAACAAAGCCGATGCCTTTTTCCTTAAGGCCACTCAGGTACGTACAGACGAGCTAGGTCTTCTACTGCGGCTTTCACTTCTCGCCTTCTAAGAACGGTGTTTCTTCTTACAGTTCGTAGGAGACTGCCACGACGTCCCTATGTCTTTCCTAGCCCAAAGCTCAGCGCGGGCTAAGGCCAAAAGGGAGGTAAAGCGCCTGCAAACCCAGCTAACGCACTCCCAACTAGTTGCTGACGAGCCCACCTTGAACCACCTACGAGAAGAGGTTCGGGCTCTGCAAGATCAATTGGCTCACTCGGGGGAACAACTCGAGGTGACGCGCGGCCAAGTTGAGACGGCGCAACAAGCCACTTCCCAAGCAAACATTAGGCTTTCCACCTTGAAGCACGCCGAGCGAAAAGCGCAAGCCTTACAAGCGGAAGCCCAGGCCGAGTCGGCCCACGTGAAGTCTGAACTTCAGAGGGCGTCAGTTGCCCTCGACTCCCTTCGGGCCCAGCCGGAGACCAGAGATGCTGATGCTCTAGCCCAGTCACAAAGGATAACGGAGCTGTCCAAGGAGCTCTCCTCCAAAGATCAATTGTTGCAAACTCAGAAGGAAGAGCTTGAGCGACTAAGGAAGGAGAGGTCCGAGTGGGAGGCAGCCAGATCGGAGTTGACAGAGCTTCGCTCTTACAAGGAGACCGAAGATTCCCGCCGGGAGAAGTACAGGCTTGAGTGCATCAACACCCCTACCCACATGGCCGAAATCGCCAAACGGTTCATGGACGTAATGATGCCACAAGGGCTAAACATCGTCCGTCGACTTAGGTTTGGCGGGTATCTGCTTCCCGATCTGCCTCCCACAACAGTGAGTCTTGAGGACATGTGTGAGGGCCTGCCCAACGTGACCGATGAGCCATTCAAGTGAAGGCCAAGCCTTCTGTATTTTTTGCCTTTCTGTTTTGTGTACTTGTGAGGGTGACGGGTTTTGAGCGATGTGACATTTTTACCTTGTCGATTGGAATCTTTTCATTCCCCTCAAACCTCTCAAGCTTGTTCCTTTTGTCTAACTGTTAGCGATCCCCAGGATCGTCAAACGGAGCGCTCGGTTTGGGATGCTTCCTTACTGTGTAAATTGTCGAACTAAGGGTCTGGTGGGATCGAACCCACCCACGAGGGTTTAGCCGCTCGGCTGGGTCAAAAACCAGGGAGCATGGGTCGACACGCGGCCGGCCAGGCCCAAAGCCCAGGGATTGACAAGAGCTGGCCCGTTTATGAGAATCCTTTTGCGCCCGTCCCATCGGGGTGATTCGTATCTCGGTTTCTGACATCTGCTTTAACGAGTGATGGAACGGCGCCCGGGTGACATGACGCATCGGGCAGCGAATCGTCCATCACTGGTCATAAGTGCCTCGGGCGTCGAACAACCCTTGCGCATTTACTCCAGCCCTACCACTTCTCCACGCCTTCCCGTCGCGTGACTGACCGTCCGATCTTGCGGTTTACCGAGGCCTCCCACGAACGGCTAAGGTATTTTCCCCCTCCTATACATAGGCAGCCTTTGCCATCTTCACTTCCAAAGAAACCCAGTGGGACCAACATCCCGTCCATCTTCCAGCATGTCTACCGACTCTTCTGAAGAAGCTCTTTCCTTGAGAGGGCTCTATGCTCTCTTGAACGATTCATATTCCTCTCCCTTAGAGGAGGTTGACTGGGAGCTCTTCGAGATGATGCTCCCTCCTGATTCACCTCCTTCGCCCGGGATATTCAAACCCACCATTTCCCTGCGCGAAGGTACTTCACGTAAGGGGAAGGAACTAATGAGAACATGCTCAGCTCTCCGTAGGGGAGTCTCTGATATGAGCGACTTTCCACTGGAAGCCCCTCCTCAGGTGCTTCGTTCGGCTGTCTTCTTATCTCCACATAGCACTCCTGCTCCTCCCCGCCGAGCGAAGCGAGCCCGGGCGCCGGCTTCTGCAGAAGCTACTGCCGCGGCGCCCCTGTCTTCCCGTGTGACCCCCCTTCCTGGGCACACTCCTCCTGCCCTCGAGGTATCCCTCTCTCTGCCGATTCGCGAGCTTGCCGCTCCTCAGTCGGGAAGCTCCTCTCGAGCGTTCTCTTCTGCTAAGGGAGTTAATGTCTGCCCTTTTCCGACGAGGGTAGTCTCCCCGAGCACTACAACTCCCGAGGGCTCCCTCTTACGCTACTTCCTTGAGGAGGGTTTGGAGGGGCACGCCAGCGGGGAGTTCGAAGGGAGGTGTCCCTATCATCCGCCGCCATTCGATCCAGAGTGGTTCTGTACGCCGACCGGCTGGCAATACTGGCTCGACTATTGCTGGAGGGGCTATTATCACATGCCTCCTATATCAACCAATGCCAGTCCGGGGAGGCTCTTCTGGAGCATCCTCTCCCAGACTACGGGCCTCTATGGGTGAGGATGCTGCCACCAGCTCTCCGCTAGCTCTCCTGGGCCAGTCTCTCCTAGTGCCGCCCCTCCTGGGGCACTAGCTAGTGACTCGTGTTCAAGTGGTGGTCTGGACTGGAGATCTACAGCTCCGTCCAGCCGAGAGTCTGGAAACTCGACTCGGGCGAGAGCCCGAGAACTACGCCCAGGCGAGAGCATCTACGCCTGACCCCCTGATCTTCAATTCATGAAAGGTGTTGTTTCCATCTCTCTTTTCTTTGCTTCTGACTCTTGCCTTCTGTTGTCAACAGGTGGCGCCGTCAATTTGGAATTCTGAGGAGTGGACTACACTCAGGGCGCAACTTTTGAAGCACACCGCCTCGTCTCCATGCTACGGGCCAATCTGAAGGCCAAAGAGGAGGAACGGGCTGCTAGTGCCGTGGAGCTTGGCGAGCTTAAGCAAAAATATGCGGTTCAAACGTCCATACTGAAGGCCATCCAGCGGCACATTCAGCGCCTCAAAGGCTACACTGACTCCCTGCTCCGAGGTCAGGCCCCGAGAAAGACCGGCCGAGCTCCATGAGTTAGGAGCGGTTACTACTGAGGCCGGATCACTTTATCTTTATTAGCTGGAGAGGGACTAAGCATCTGTTTTGTAATCGCCCTTGATAATAAAATGCCACCTTTTCCTTTGCATATTCTTGCCATGTTTGCGAGCCAACAGTCCGAACGACATTACTAACCCACGCGAGGACTCCTCTACTTAGGCTTAAGTCACTGCGCGTTTCTGCGGTTGCCGTGGGTATTAGGCCTTCCACCTTTGCGGGCTACCCAAACCAGAAGATTTCATACTCCCGTGCCGGGATGAGGTACTCTTAAGCATACCGACAAATCAGTCATAAGTGAGTGATTCGAGGCGGGGAGAGCGCCTAATATCGACTGAAGGAAATTGTCATTCTATGCCATTTGTAGCGTCATGGTCGAGTCGCAGACTTCGGGTGGTTTTGTAGGGCCGCCCGTCTCCCGATTGGACCCGACTTAGGGGTCAGCCAAGTTAGCCAGATGCTTAAGGAATGTTTCTTGCCTTGGAACTTTGAGAATTTCGCACGCTCGACAGGTCAATAAGTGGGGGAATATGGGTCGCCCTGCACCGGGCCAAGGACCGAGCCGAGGGATGAATGTGATTTGTTAGAAGATGGGAGTCTAACCACTGACTCAGGCCGATTCTCAGGAGCGTGGGCCGCTACGCGCCCGATCGGAGACACTGAACCGAGTGGGGTGTGGAAGCCGGTCCACTTATAACTTGCCGGCGAGGCAAGAGTTTGCGCACACAGTCGGGCAGGACTCAGGGGGCGTGGAATGTCGCGCGTCTTCCTGAGCGACCGAGCCGCGGGAAATATAGCACACACAGTCGGGTAGGACTCAGGGAGCGTGGGACGCCACACGTCTTACTGAGCAGCCGAGCTGTGGGAAATTGGCGCACACAGTCGGGCAGGACTCAGGGAGCCTGGGACGCCACGCGTCTTACTGAGCAGCCGAGCTGCGGGAAATTAGCGCACACAGTCGGGCAGGACTCACGAAGCGTGGGATGCCACGCGTCTCACCGAGCAGCCGAGCTGCGGGAAATTGGCGCACACAGTCGGGAAGGACTCAGGGAGCGTGGGACGCCACGCGTCTCACCGAGCAGCCGAGCTGCGGGAAATTGGCACACACAGTCGGGTAGGACTCAGGGAGCGTGGGACGCCACGCGTCTTACTGAGCAGCCGAGCTGCGGGAAATATAGCACACACAGTCGGGCATGACTCAGGGAGCGTGGGACGCCACGCGTCTTACTGAGCAACCGAGCTGCGGGAAATTGGCGCACACAGTCGGGCAGGACTCAGGGAGCGTGGGATGACACGCGTCTTACTGAGCAACCGAGCTGTCAGAAGTTGGCGCACACAGTCGGGCAAGACTCAGGGAGCGTGGGACGCCACGCGTCTTACTGAGCAGCCGAGCTGCGGGAAATATAGCACACACAGTCGGGCAGGACTCAGGGAGCGTGGGACGCCACACGTCTTACTGAGCAGCCGAGCTGCGAGAAATATAGCACACACAGTCGGGCAGGACTCAGGGAGCGTGGGACGCCACACATCTTACTGAGCAGCCGAGCTGCGGGAAATTGGCTCGAGAGTCTGGTACATCTGCAAGCGGGGTAAGGACCATGTGCTTCCACTTGTTAGGTGTGTTTTACATTTACATCATCACCTTTCACTCAGCAACCCGATAGGGCTGAAGGTGGATCGCACTCTAGGGTCGATCCAACCTTTTTCCCTTCTCATTTTCTAAGTAATAGGCTTCCGAGGAGAGCTTTTGAACGATCTTGAAGGGTCCTCCCCACTGCGGCTCCAGTTTGCTTACGTCTCCCACCGATTTGATTCTTTTCCAGACAAGGTCGCCCACTTGAAATGCTCTGGGCAACACCCTTCGGTCGTACCTCTGCTTCATCTTCTGCCTATACGCGAACATCCGAGCCGCTGCTCTGTCTCGAATTTCGTTGACCAGGTCCAGCTCCAGTCGCCGTCTTTCCGGATTATCGTCATCTTATGCTGCCCTTCGATCCGATTCGCACTTGACCTCGACCAGGATCACTGCTTCAGTTCCATAAACCAGCTGGAAAGGCGTGCATCCAGTTGTTTCTTTGATAGTGGCTCTCAAGGCCCATAGGATGCTCGGGAGCTCCTCTACCCATGTTCCGCCAACGTGGTCGAGCTTAGTCCTCAACCCTCTGAGAATCTCCCGATTGGCCACTTTTGCCTGACCGTTGCTCTGAGGGTAGGCTACAGAAGTAAAAGCCTGCTTGATACCGTATTTAGCGCACCACTCTTGTATCTTCCTGCCTTGGAACTGTCTCCCGTTATCTGAGACAAGCTTGTGTGGGATTCCATACCGGCACAGTATGTCTCGCCACAAGAACTTCATTACCGTCAGCTCGGTGATGCGCGACAGAGCCTCCGCCTATATCCACTTGGAAAAGTAATCGACTGCCACCAGCAAATACTTCTTCTGGGCGGCGGCAGTCGGGAATGACCCTACGATGTCCATGCCCCACTGGTCAAAAGGGCAAGAGACTACTGACGCCTTCATGGCTTCTGTGGGTCGGTGTGGTAGGCATTGGTGCTTCTGGCAGGATAGACATTTGGCAACCAACTCGTTGACATCTTTCTGCAGGGTGAGCCAATAATATCCTGACATTATCGTCTTCCGAGCCGTCGCCCGAGCACCAGCGTGGTGTCCACAGATCCCTAGATGAATTTCCCTGAAGACATAATCAGCATCTTCTTCGTTTAGGCACTTGAGGAGAGGTCGAGAAAATGATCTCTTGTAGAGGGCGTCGCCGACCATGGTGAATCTGGACACGTGCTTCTTGAGCCACCGAGCCTCCTCGCGGTCGGCCGGTAAGGTTCCCCGGGTGAGGTAAGTGATGATCGGGGTTCGCCAGTCGGATTCCAACTCCAGGTCGGCCTGCCTTTCTATCTGCATGACTAGCAACGCTGGGCCGCCCACCTGAGGGAGCACCCATGAGCCGACTAAGCTGGCTAGCTTAGCCAACTCATCCGCCTTGAAGTTCTCCTCCCGTGCGATCTTCCTCACTTGTACCTCTTTGAATTCAGCCTTAAGCTTCTCGTAGGCTTCTACGAAAGCCTGCAGGCGATCACTGTTGACCTCGAACCGTCCAGCCACTTGTTGCGTAACTAGTTGAGAATCTGAGTAGAACATCACTCGAGCCGCCCCTACATGTTTAGCGGCTTGCAATCCGGCTATGATAGCCTCATACTCAGCCTCATTATTCGTGGCTTTATACTCCAGTCGTACAGACAAGTGCATTTTTTCTCCACTAGGGGAGACCATCAGAACGCCAATTCCACTTCCCGATCGAGCGGACGAACCATCCACATATATTTGCCACGCCTCTTTAATCTAGTCAGAATGCAACTCACTTAAGAAGTCAGCCAGAGCCTGGGCTTTAATAGCTGGTCGGGGCTGGTATTGAATGTCATATTCACTCAGCTCTGTAGTCCACTTGATCAGTCGCCCCGATGCTTCAGGATTTGAGGCTACTCGGCCCAGGTTGTTGTTCGTCAATACCACGATAGGATGCGCCAAGAAATAAGGATGAAGCCTCCGAGCACCCAACAACAGCACATACATCAATATTTCGAGTGTCGTATAGCGGCACTCAGCTCCCTTTAATAAATGAGCGAAGAAGTACACAGGCTGCTGTTCAGCCGCTTCCTACTTAACCAAAACTAGGCTGACCGAGTCAGCCGATGCGGCCAAATACACGTATAGAGTATCCCCGACCTCCGGTTTTGCCAACACAGGCAGTTCATCAAGGTAAATCTTCAGCTCTTCGAAAGCCTTGTCACAGTCGGCATCCCATTGGAACTTGGTAGCCTTGCGGCGGGTCTTGAAGAAAGGCAACCCTCGCTCTGTCGATCGGGAGATAAACCGAGATAGGGCCGTGATTCGCCCTGCGAGCCGCTGCGCCTCCCGTAGATTTCTGGGTGGGGGCATATCCAGCAGGGCCTTGACCTTGCCCGGGTTAGCTTCTATGCCCCGCTCAGTCACAATATAGCCTAAGAATTTTCCCCTTCGAGCACCAAAAAGGCACTTAGCTGGGTTTAGCTTGAGTCCATACCTTCGCAGCGTCTGGCAGGTTTCTTCGACATCCGTCACCAAGTCTTCAGCTCGGGCAGATTTGATGAGGATGTCATCAACATATACTTCCACATTTCACCCGATCTTGGACCAGAAGACTTTATTCATCATCCGTTGGTAGGTGGCTCCAGCGTTCTTCAATCCCAACGGCATAACGATGTAGCAGTAAGTGCCGTCCGCCGTGATGAAGCTAACATTTTCTTGGTCCTCGGCGTCCAGGGGTACTTGATGATACCCCTGGTAAGCGTCCAACATGGAGATGAACTCGCTGCCTGCTGTCGAGTCCACCATCTGATCAATCCGGGGAAAGGGGTAACAATCTTTCGGGCAGACCTTGTTGAGATCCCGAAAGTCAATGCAGATTCGTCACCTGTTGTCTGGCTTAGGCACTAGCACCACGTTGGCCAGCCAAGACGGGAACTGCACCTCCCTGATGTGCCCTGCCTCTGTCAACCTTTCAATCTCCGCCCTGATCGCCTTGTTCTGCTCGGTGCTAAAGTCCCGCTTCCTTTACTTCACGGGCCGAGCGTGGGGATAGACGTGGAGGTGGTGTTCTGCAACCTCCGGTCGGATGCCTCTCAGCTCCTTAACGGACTAGGCGAAGACATCTTGGTTCCGAGCCAAGCACTCCAGCAGGGGCTCCTTCAGCTCCTTTGGCAGTCCTGCGACGATCTTGACTCGGGATTCCTCCCGGTCGGGGAGGAGCTACACCTCCTCTTTGTATTCATGCAACTCAGACCAAGGAGAAGCTTGGACCATGTTGCAGTCAGGGAAGGGACGTGGGGTCTTGCGACTTTCTACGTGAACATTGTCCACGTAACACCTCCGGGCTACCTTCTGGTCGCCCCTGACCTCTCCCACCTGGTCCCCGACTGCGAATTTAACCTTCAGGTAGAAGGTGAAGGCGACGACCCGGAACTCATTGAGGGCGGGTCGGCCCAGAATGGCATTGTAGGACGAAGGAGCATCCACCACTAGGAAGGTGGACCACCGAGTCCTCTTCAGCGGCTCTTCACCCAGGGATATGGCCAACCGAATTTGGCCAATGGGCTGCACCGGGTTCCCCGTGAAGCCAAACAACGGGGTCGCCACTAGCTCCAACTGAAAATTTTCAATCTGGAGCTGGTCAAATGCCCTCTTGTATAGTATATTGACCGAGCTGCCAGTGTCCACGATGGTGCGGTGGACTTGATAATTGGCGATGACGGCGGTGATGACCAGCGCATCATCGTGGGGGACTTCCAACCCCTGAAGATCTTGGGGCCCGAAGCTGATTTGTGGCCCCTCTGCCTGGGCTAGACTAGGTTGCAAGATGTTCGGTTGTATAGCACGGTAGCGGACCGGTTTCTGGACGGCTTGCGAGCGAGCAGCTCGGGTGGCCCGAGTGTCTGGGCGGACGATTTCATGGCGACAGCCACACAGGTATGTGCTTGCTGTCTCCGTTATTTGCCCTACGCTTTCTTTGGTCGAGATATTAGTAGGTCTTTCCTTACACCTTGCAGTTTTGGGCCCAAGGCTATAGCATGTGCATGTCCCTGCTGAGTCATGCCAAGGCTCGGTACCGTGCCGAGCAACGGGTGGTGGATCTTGAGGCCCGACTCTGGCATACCCAGCTGGTTTCGGATGACGTCTCTCTGAATAGCATGAGGGCAGAATTGATCGGCCTTCAAGACTTGCTGAGCCAGGCTCAGGATGAGCTGGAGACTGCCAAAGCACAGATTGTCTCGGCCGATGCGGCGGCAGTTCAAGCGCAACGCCGAGTTGCCCAGGCCCAGCATACGCAGCTCCGTCCTCAGAGGCTCAAGGACCAGCTGCAAGCGGATCTTCTGAAGACTCAGGCCGAGCTCCATTGGACAAGCGAGGCTGTCCAGCCCTTGCGTACCCAATTGGCGGCTATGGAGCAAGAGGTTGGTTCACTGAAAAACTGACGCGCCCAAATATACTAATTAATTTGTCACGAAATGTATGAGCTCATCAAATTTAAATATTAATGAAATGCTGGAAACCCTTTTTACAATCAAAATATGAAAATGTAATATAGGGGCCACAGGTCGTATTTTCCTCAGGGACTAGTTGAAGGTTTGTTTCGCGCTTGTATTTAGGTGTCGTTCGTGAAATTCGGGTTTCAAATAGATATTCGGGTTTTTGGGCTGCAAATCAAGAATAAAATCACAATGAAAGGGATAAAAACTTAACCATAGTAATGGCAATTGAAGATTCAACCAATTGGATCACTTACTCATCTAAAACCCTTAAGCAATTTGTGTAAAACTGATTTCTGATTTCAAAAGCAAATCAGAATGCCATGCAATGAAATAAAAACAGTGATTGAGTTTTCGGAAACAAACTAGCTTGATACAATGAGAAGCATGCAAAATTTAAGAATTTGGATAAGTATCAACTTCAATTCAATTTAGCTACAAGCTTTGGTGGTCAACCACTGCCAACAAGTTCAGAAATGAGTGAATTCTAACTTATTGATTCCGAACACAACCACATGCCATCTAAGCAAGTTAAAAAAACTGATGCAATCAATTTCTCAAATCAGCTTGGCAAGCAAGTGAACCTATGTGCCAAAATTGAACCCTTTTGTGCCAAAATTGATTCTAACAATTCAGTCTTGTAGCCTATTGATCAAGCATAGAAAAGGAAAGCTGTAAATGAAAGGAAATGCAGGGATAAGAAGAGATTTCGGATTCCAAATGAATAACAGATCAACTCAAATTGTTGAAAGAACTTGACACCACCAAAACTGCAGAAACTGCAGTTTATTGCAGGTTCATTTCAGAATTTCAGAAACACGCAGCAGGTATTCAGCTACAAGTTGAATGCAACTAAATCTTTGTAAACTACTCCAGCTACATGTATAATTGTAAGAGGAGATTCACATCTACTGGATACCAAGTTCAGTTGCTGAAAGAAAGGGCTGATACGCAAGTTTTTAGAGCAGAAACGCAAGACATCAGGTTTGCTAACTGCAGAAATGAAACCCTGCAAATCAGATATGAAATCGATACACACAAGTTGATGCAGAAATCGACTGCTGTAAATCAATTGGTTGTGAATCAAACAATTCGGGTACAAGATTCAGCAGCAAGTAGATGCAGATTCAAACATCCAATGAAACAAAAAAAACTCAGAAACTCAATATGATGTGCAGTAATGGAACATCAATTTCAGAAATGGCAAACTGATATAAATCAATTGAGGTCGAGTGCAGAAATTAAATGTGAATACCTAGCAAATGAATCCAACTACAATGTATAAATGCAAAAGAAGGAATAACAACTACTTTTAGACAAAGTTCAGAGGCTGAAAGAGAAATCTGTTGTGCAGAATTGAAACAAATCTGATACGCAAATAGTAAAGCACAAATTGAACTGAAATCGAAGTGAAACATTAACTAAACTAGCTAGATAACTACTTACTTGAAGATTTAAAGCTAAATTATAGCTAAAACAATGAAATAAACCAATGTAACGAATCTGAAACTAAATACAGAAACAGAACAGACAGCAAAAATAAGATTACAGCTAAGAAAACGAGATTAACCAAACTTCAATCCCTCATTTCAGCTCACAAATCCTTGCTGTCACTCAAGGATGAGCTTCCAATTAAGATAGAAGCAATCCATACAAGAAAACTACAGCAACTGAATAATTTCAGAAATGAAATAGCAGAAACGAAATGACAACTACAACTTGAAAATTCGCTAATTAAACTAAACCCCAATCCATCTCCTTGCTGTCACTCAAGGAAGAACATCGATTTGAGGTGGTCGCGCCCCTTGGATTGAAGAAATTAGCTAAGAAATGAAGAAAACTGAAGACGAACGAAAACTGCGGCGAAGAACTCTGAAGACGCGACGAGGAAGAGAAGCTGCTGTGTTTTGATTAAATAGTTGTCAACGGACGGCTGTGATTGATTGGAGGAGATCCAACGGCTGATCTTGCTCTGATTGGAGCCAAACTTTTATGATGATGATCTGGGGTCAGGATCTGCCTTGTGGTAGCTCGGATCCTCCAGATATGCAACGGATGGTCCAGATCAACTCTATCTGTGAATGGACGCTCTAGAGCCCTCCTTGCTTGATCCAACGGTTGATTGAGCTCTGATTGGAATGAAACCTTCAGATCTTGATCATAGAGCTTGATCAACCCTAACCCTAGCTCGGATTGCTTCAGATCGTCCCGGATGACTCAGATCTAGCCGCTCTTGAATCGGACGGCCCGGATTAATCGTAGGCTTGATAATTCGATCCGGTTCACATCCGACTCAGGTTTGACCCAGTATGCCCTAAGTCCTTGAACTTTTGGTGCCTACAAAAATAGATCCAAAATTTAGTGGCCAAATAATCCAAAAATTATGTAATTTTGCAATTAAGTCCAAAATAAGATAAAGTTCCAAAACCTAGGGTAAAATCATAATTAAGCAATAAAAACATGGGTCAAACATGGATTTAAGCATCTAAAATAATCACAAAAATGGTACTTATCAAAAACCAACTGCGCGCTCAGGCCAAGGAGCTGGAGATGCTGCGCGGACGTCAAGCATCCTGGGATGTGGCTCAGGCGGAGTTGGGAGAGCTGCGAGAGCGCCGAGAGACCTGGGATGCAGCTCAGGTAGAGCTGGAGGGGCTACGCTCCTATAAGGACGCGGAGCCTGATAGATTGGAAACCCATAGGCTCGGGTACATTAACTCCAAGGCCTTTACCGATCAAATTTCTGAGCGGCTTCGAGCTATGCTGCTGTATCAAGCGATCAGCATGCTCTGACAACTCAAACAAGGTGGACACATATCTTCTGACATGCCCCCATTAGCCTTTCAACTTCAAGATATGTCAAAGGAACCCGCCCGACATAACCAGACAACCTCTTAAATGAGGGTCGGGCCTCTCATTTTCTTCTTTTTTCTGTGTAGAGATGACGAGCCTCTGATTTTGTAACACCCTTACCCTTTGAATGCAAATTTTCTTCTTTGCCCAATCTTTTTCAAGTGTAGCTGCCTTTACTTTCAAATATTAATGAGTCGGGCGAGAAGCCGATTGACTTAGTTTTTACGAGCCGCTAGTCCAGACGTTTGAGTGAAGAAACTTCTAAGTGTCTGCGGCTTGGGCGAGCACACACTCGGGCTACTAGACCCTGCGAGTGTTCGAGTTGAACACCTGGGCATTACAACTTCAGATTGTAAGTCCCTCGGGCCAGCTGACTAAGAGCAGGGAGCTGATTAAGGCAAGCTTGAAAGATCTTCCGCTGATGAGTCGCACAGATACACGAGATGAGTTTTTCTGTTGACTATCACTCGGGGAGCGTGGGTCGCCCCGCGTCCGCCTGAAGGTCGAGCCGGGGAACTCGCGGGAGCGTGCCCATGTGCAAAACTTGGCCGCTTGGCTAGGTCAGATCTGGGAGCGTGGGTCATCACGCGTCCGACTGGGCCCTGAACCAAGGGATTTGCGGAAACGTGCCCGGTCATAACGATCTGGCCACTTGGCGAGCCAAGCCCGGGAAGCGTGGGCCGCCATGCGTCCGACCAGGACCCGAACCAAGAGATTTGCGGGAACGTACCCGGTCATAAGGATCTGGCCACTTGGTCGAGCCAAGCCCGGGGAGCGTGGGCCGCCACGTGTCTGACCGGGACCAGAACCAAGGGATTTGCGAGAACGTGCCCGGTCATAAGGATCTGGGTCAAGTTAGCCGTTTTTGTCTCAATCACCTGGCTGGTCAGGTCGACTGCCCCATCTGTCTTTTCTGCATGAGGACTGCATTAATTGGCAGGGGCACGTGTCCCCAGCCCAGCGGTTTCTCAGGCGCTGAAGCGTTAGCCATATGTTACGATTGCCTCGGGCAGTGAAACGTCTGTTCACCGAGAGTGCATGCGTCTTATCGCGTCCCTTTGTCTCCTTGTTACGATTGCCTCGGGCAGCGAAACGTATGTTCGCCGAGAGTGCATGCGTCTTATCGCGTCCCTTTGTCTCCTTACGGGTCCCATCGTAGGGTTCCGAAGAGATCTTGCCTTTCCTCACCCCCTCCTCTTAACGGCTAGGATTGGCCCCTGCTCCCCTATATAGGTGCCAGTGACTATCTTCCTCGTGACTTTGGTTTTCCTGGTATTCTTCTACCACCGGCATCCCCCCCTTCTTAGCCAACTTCTCTAGTGACCCCATATCTTCTCCTGGATCAAAAATGCTATCGGAATCTCTGAAGGCAGGGTTCGACTT
Source organism: Boesenbergia rotunda (assembly GCA_024364735.1). Lineage (NCBI taxonomy): Eukaryota > Viridiplantae > Streptophyta > Magnoliopsida > Zingiberales > Zingiberaceae > Boesenbergia > Boesenbergia rotunda. The sequence continues at coordinate 443,964 of JAGFNQ010002504.1, forward strand.
GGATGGCATCGAGTTTGCGGCCGCTGCAGCGGCCATACTTGTTGATCCAGCCAACTCACCGTCAGCTACCCCGGTACCCCCTTCTCTGGCAGTAGCTCCCCCCGACGTGCCTTCTTCGAGTAGGGGGAAGGCGCCTGAGGGGGAGGCACCGGATTCTGAGCTTGAGGTCTTAGACGTGGATACTTGTCCACTGGAGACCAGGCGTCGTCGGGATCTGTCTGGCGACCGTTTGCCTCCCTTCGGGACCACTACTGCCTCTTCGAGGAGGACCCCCTCTGCGTCTCCTCCACCGATGATTCCTGTTCTGCCAGTGTCTGCGCCCATTGCCCCAGTTTCTTCCGCTCAGGGTATATCCTGTTGGTGCCTCCTTTGACCCAGGCGGGATCTTCGGGTGTGCGGACCGATGGGCCTCCCCCTTCTCTCACTGAGGGAGCTGTAGGCCCTCGTCCTTTGCATCTGATCTTGCCGTCGCGAGCGAACTCCCGTACTGCTTACGAGGCTTCTGTCTCCGAGTCACTGGAGTCGACCCGGGTGGTCCATCTATATGCTCCACTGAGCGACCATCTATTCCAGGGCCTTCAGGAGTTTGACTACCAGGACCCCCTTATCCGAGCTAATGGTGTCGTAGCGGGGGCTTGTCAGGTATGTCTTATTAATGGCTTATGCTTGCTTAGTCCTGTCCCACCTGACGCCTTTGTTTTCTTTATAGCTCCTCGGCTTGATTTATGATATGGGCGTTTCCTTCGCGGCCCAGGCTCGGTCTCTTCGTCAAGCCGAGTTCTGAAAGGAGGAACTAGAAGCTCAGCTTCGCCATGCGCAGCTGCAACCTAGCGACGAGGCCTTGAACAATCTACGGGCTGAGAACGTGGCCCTTCACGAGCGTGCATCCCGTGCGGAGGCGAGGCTCTAGGAATGTCTGGTGGAGTTGAATACGGCTCGTGCGATGACTATCCAGGCGCAGTGACAAACTGCCTATCTGGAGCGCGGGGAGCGCCAGGCTCGGATCTTAGAGCAACAGGCCCAAGTAGAGCTAGCCAAGGTCAAGGCGGAGCTCCTAGAGGCCTGCCAGTCAGCCGCGACACTACGTGCCGGTCTGTCGGCCAAAGAGGAAGAATTGATTGCCTGCTCGAGAGACATCGCATGGCTTAGGAGGCATCGTGCGAATCTGAAGACTAAGATGAAGGCGACTCAGGAGGAGTTGGAGATGCTTCAGGCTCATGTCGCGCCTCAGCGATCTGCCCGTAGGCCTTAATCTGGTGTTGTTCTTTTTTACTTTCTTTGTGTAGGTAGAGGCCAAGCCTCCTTTTGGCAGTAGCACTACTTATGAATGCTAATTGTTTCGGCTTATGCATGTGCTGCTATTTAAATGATGGGTGTCATGGTGCATGTGACTTAGGGGAATGCTTGCCCAACCCCTTTTGACTAGCGAGCGCATGCGATACCTGAGTGCAACGGTTGCCATGTACCTGCCACCCAGAAGGGAACGCGATTAAGTGATTCGACCTTTGCGAGGGGCAGGGTGAAACATCACGTCTCCCCAGTCTCAACTACTCGGGTGAGATCTCAAAGATCGAAACCGCCAGGATTGCACTGTGCTGCCAATTTGGGCGGCTCAGAGGATCTTTGAGGGTGCCCGATTGGGAGGTTAGGTTACTATTGCCATGAAGACATAGTCGCCTGTGGCTTGCGTGCAGGCGAGGAGTGAGGCGCTTGGTTGGGCGACACTGAGGGTCGAGCCAAGAGGTGAGCGGGAGCTGAGCCCGATTATGACTTGCTGGCGAGCCGAGGGCCTGGAAGTTCGGTCAGTGAGTACTTCGGGACCGTGGGCTGTCACGCATCCAGCTGAGAACCAAGTCGAGGGATGGTTGGGAACAGATCCCGAGGATAACTTGTGTGAGCCGAGTATTGATTCAGGCCGACCCTTGGGAGCGTGGACCATCACGCGTCCAGTCAGAGATACTGAACTGAGCAGGGTACGAAAGTTGGTCCGCTATGTAACTTGCTGGCTAGGCAAGGATCGTGGTGCTCGGTCGGTGAGAACTCAGGAAGCGTGGGTCGCCGCTCGTCCAACTGAGAGCCGATCCGAGGTTCGTGGGAGTAGGCCCACTTATAACTCGCGCGGAGCGAGAATCTGGCTTCTCGGTTAGGGACGTCTCAGGGAGCGTGGGCCACCACACGTCCGGCTGAGAGCCGATCTGAGGTTCGTGGGACCATGCCCACTTATAACTTGCGCGGAGCGAGAATCTGACTTCTCGGTCAGGGACGTTTCAGGGAGCGTGGGCCGCCACGCGTCTGGTTGAGAGCCGATCGGAGGTTCGTGGGAGCAGGCTCACTTATAACTTGCGCGGAGCGAGAGTCCGGCTTCTCGGCCGGGGATGTCTCAGGGAACGTGGGCCGCCATGCGTCCGGCTGAGAGCCGATCCGAGGGTCGTGGGGGCATGCCCACTTATAACTCGCGCAGGGCGAGAGTCTGGCTTCTCGGTCGGGGACATCTCAGGGAGCGTGGGCCGCCACGCGTCCGACTGAGAGCCGATCCGAGGGTCATGGGGGCATGCCCACTTATAACTTGTGCAGGGCGAGAGTCTGGCTTCTCGGTCGGGGACATTCCGATCCGAGGGTCGTGGGGGCATGCCCACTTATAACTCACGCAGGGCGAGAGTCTGGCTTCTCGGTCGAGGACATCTCAGGGAGCGTGGGTCGTCACGCGTCTGACTAAGAGCCGATCCGAGGGTTGTGGGGGCATGCCCACTTATAACTCGCGTAGGGCGAGAATCTGGCTTCTCGTTCGGGGACGTCTCAGGGAGCGTGGGCCGCCACACGTCCGGTTGAGAGCCGATCCGAGGTTCATGGAAGCAGGCCCACTTATAACTCGCGCGGAGCGCTCGGTCGGGGACGTTTTAGGGAGCGTGGGCCGCCACGCGTCTGGCTGAGAGCCGATCCAAGGTTCGTGGGAGCAGGTCCACTTATAACTCGCGCGGAGCGCTCGGTCGGGGACGTTTCAGGGAGCGTGGGTGACAGACCCAAATGATATATTAAATATTGTCACGAAATTGTGAGTCTATCGAAATTTAAATATTGTAAATGAATGCTGGAAACCCTTTTTATAATCAAAATCATGAAAATGTAATATAGGGGCCACAGGTCGTATTTTTCTCAGGGACTAGTTGAGGTTTGTTTGAATCACGCTTGTATTTATGTGTCGTTTGTGTTTTCGGGTTTCAAATCAAAATTGGGTTTTGGGTTGCTATTCAGATATGAAAGTGAAATGAAAAGAAGGGAAACTTAACTCATGACAAATCAAGTGATGGCATTTAATGATTCAACCAATTGACACTTAATCCACTAAAACACTTAATCAATTTTGGGCCAATTCTGATTTCAAAGGTAAAACAAATGCTAAGCAAAGGAATGAAGGCAGTGATTGCAATTTCGGAAGCAAACAATTTAATACAATTACCAACTATGAAATTCAGACATCAAACTACAAAACAACTCAACACAACTATGATTTTGGAAAGCAAACCAATGCAAAGAAACATCAAGGATTCTGAAGATGATATCAATAGACTTCAGTAGCTGTCCTACACCAGAAAAACTGATGAAAATCTGATACAAATCGATGTTCTAACATCTTGGCACGCAACCTGAAACTCTTGTGCCAAGGGCTGAATTTTTGTGCCAAAATAGATTCTAACAATTCAGCCTTGTAACCTATTGATCAAGCCTAGAAAATGTAAGCTGTAAATGCAAGGAAATGCAAGGATGAGAAGAAATTTCAGATTCCAAATGAATGACACGATTCAACTCAGATTGTTTAAGGAGATTGACACCACAAAAATTGCAGAAACTGCAGTAAACTGCAGTTTCTTTTCAGAAATTGGAGGACTGCAGGGACAATGTGCAGAAATGAATGCTGAAAGTGCTGAATTGGAGATTTACAATTCAGAAATTGATTTGATGCAATGGAAGCTGATTCAAACACAAAAGTACACTACAAGGAGTGTTTATCCCGATACAAATCAATGTGGAGGTTAAGCTTGATACACTTGCTGAAATTGGAGTTAAATTGCTGCGCAAGGGAAAGAATTGATGTGCCGAACTGGTACATGAATGCTTAGACTGGAACCATGCTAATTCATGCTGAGACTAGCCAACTTAGCTTGGAAAACGATAGTATCAGTGAAGTAAGATCCAAATCTGATCAGTCAAGACAACTCAATGTAGGAACAGTTGTGCAAAATTGAAATCTGAATGCAGAATTCCAGAAATGCAGGGATCACATACAAAATTTCAGAAACCTACTTGGATGCAAAGCAAAGATCAATTGTGAACTTCAGAAATTGTAGCCGAGAATTCCAGAGACAGCTGAAGAAAATCTGAATTCAAAAGATGCAGGAAACATAGGAAATATGCAGCAATTCCTTTCGAGTGCAGAAATAAAAGTTGCATAACTTAATGGAGTTACTGCAGAAATAAAGGAACATGGAACAACAACCGAAGGCAATTTTCAGAAATAAAGGACTGCAGAAACAGAATTCGGAACCCAGCAGCATGTGCAGAAATGGTCCAATTGCATAAATGAAATCTGCTGCTTCATAAACATCTCATGTGCAGCGACTGAAAGCATGAAGAATTTGGGTTTGATACGTTACAAGCTGAACTAAAATTCAGCTACAAAATCAACTGAGAAAGAAACTTGAAATGTGTCTTCAATTGCAGAAATTAAACTAGATTTAACTGAATTCGAGCTGAACTGGAAAAGATATCAGAAACTAAACTGAAATGGCAAAACAGGGGCTGATACTCAAGGAAAGAAAATGGCACGCAAGGAATTAAAGCTACAATTAAACTGAAATTGAAACCAAATGTTCCTAAGCAATTCCCTAACTACTTGTCTTAAAGATTGAACCCTAATTTAAGCTAGAACACTTAAGAAAACCAACTTAACCAATCTGAAACCAAAACAGAAACGAAATTACAGCAGTAAATGAAAATTACAGCTAATAAACGAAATTAACTAAGAAACCTAAACTCAATCTCTCCCTAAGCTCAAGTGCTCCTTGTTCGTCACGCAAGGGTGAGCCTCGAACCCGCAAGCTCAACAATTCATGGGGAAAACTTCATCTGCGATTGAATACAGCTCAGATTTGCCCATTTCTGAATTTTCCATACGGATTCTTCATTGCAGCTGTGTCTGCGTGCGTAGGTGGGTGGATGATGGTCCAAGCTACTCAGGGAACCCCTCTGGATAGCTCAAGTGGAAGGTATGAGAGCACAGCCGATCCGAAGGTATAAATTGGACAGAGCTGTAGAAACCTCTCACAAGCTCTGTTCTTGGGCAATTCCGATCCGGGAACAAGACTGATGGCCTCCCCAATGACCTAGCACATGAATTCAGTAAGAAAATCGAGTGGTCGCGCCCACGGATTGAAGAAAACGCAAAGAAAAGTGAAGAACTCGATGAACTGGAGAAGACGGCGAAGACGCAACGACTGTGCGCTGTGGGAAATTTTTCCTTAAGTAATTAACTTTGGACGGCTCAGATTGCTTTGATGAAATCCAACGGTAGATCTTGCTCTGATTTGAGCCAAACTTTTATGATGATGATCTGAGGTCAGGATCTGCCTTGTGGTAGCTCGGATCCTCCAGATATGCAACGGATGGTCCAGATCAACTCTATCTGTGAATGGACGCTCTAGAGCCCTCCTTGCTTGATCCAACGGTTGATTTAGCTCTGATTGGGATGAAACCTTCAGATCTTGATCATAGAGCTTGATCAACCCTAACCCTAGCTCGGATTGCTTCAGATCATCCCGGATGGCTCAGATCTAGCCGCTCTTGAATCGGACGGCCCGGATTAATCGTAGGCTTGATAATTTGATCCGGTTCACATCCGACTCAAGTTTGACCCAGTATGCCCTAGGTCCAGGATCCTTTCATGCCTACAAAAATATATCAGAAAATTAGTGGCCAAATAATCCAAAAATTATGTAATTTTGCAATTAAGTCCAAAATAAGATAAAGTTCCAAAACCTAGGGTAAAATCATAATTAAGCATTAAAAACACGGATCAAACATGTATTTTAGCAATTAAAATAATCAATAAAATAGTGCTTATCAGTGGGCCGCCACGCGTCCGGCTGAGAGCCGATCCGAGGTTCGTGGGAGCAGGCTCACTTATAACTCGCGCGGAGCGAGAGTCTGGCTTTTCAGTCGGGGACATCTCAGGGAGCGTCGGCCGCTACGCGTCTGGCTGAGAGCCGAGCCTAGGGTCGTGGGAGTTGGCCCACTTATTGTTGGTGCAGAATGCACCTAAGTCAAACCTGTGTTTTGATAATGGCAACATAGGTCAAAAGTTAAGTCCTTCTTGTTTTCTAACAAGTTAACCAAGTGTGCAGTGCAAGCCCTAGCAAAGGACCGCTAGGCACTGGCGAAGGAATGCCAGAGTTACAAGCCCTAGCGAAGGACTGCTAGGCACCAGGCGAAGGACAGTCTGGAACTGAAGACCTAGCGAAGGATTGCTAGGCACCGGACGAAGGGTAGCTCGGCATCCAAGCCCTGACAAAGGACCGTCAGGCAAAAGTCCAACCAAAGGAGCGGTTGGCAACAGGTAAATTCTCCCGAGAGGAGTAGGTGAGGACGCGTTCCCCGTCGAGGGAACAGTAGGCGTCGGTTCGACTTAGGACTCCATTTTGGAGACCAAAGTCAGAACCAAGACAGCTAAGGCTGTATAAAATAAATAATTAATTGTATTATTGTGTTTTGGACTAACCCTGGATGCAGGACCGAAGGAATGGTGTCTGCAACTCAGAGAGCCTCAAAGGAGTGAGGCAGCAGCTGAGCAGGGCGCCCTGAGTGTCCAGGGCGCCCCCAAGGTGAACCAGAACCAATTGAAGCAACATGGGCTTCGGCTGCTTATTGGGCAGGGCGCCCTCAGCAGCCAAGGCGCCCTCATCAGCCAAGGCGCCCTCAGCGCCGAAGGCGCCCTCAGGAGCCAAGGCGCTTCGCGCCTATGCCAACAATTCTATCCAACCGAGAAGACCGGGTCAACCAAGGTGCCCTCAGCGACCAGGGCGCCCCAGAGGTCAAATCTCATCCCTATTCAGGTGGGATAAAGCTTGACCGAGCTGATTGCGGATCGGGTGACACTTGGCAGGGCGCCCCCGACGTCCAGGGCGCCCTAGGGGCTATAAATAGCACCCAACGCCCAAGCCTTCAACATCAACTTCGCTCCAAAGCTTCCACGCTCTTCTACGCTCGTGCCTTGCTCCAGAAACACCCCACCTCGAGCCGACGACGTCCCTCTGCCCGAAAAGAGTCGATACACTCTGGACGTCGGTAACGAAGAGCTTAACAGTTTATTATTTTATTTCACTTTCTTTGTAATTGAAATTATTGTAACCTCCTTTGCGCGAATATAGAATTGCCCAAAGTAAACGGTCAACGACCGTGGGCCTTGGAGTAGGAGTCGACACAGGCTCCGAACCAAGTAAAAATCACTGTGTCTTTGTGCTGTGTCTCGTATTTTTATTTCCGCTGTGCACCTACTCTTAGTTTTCCGAAAAAAGCGATTTCCGATATTCACCCCCCCTCTATCGGCTTTTCACGATCCAACAAGTGGTATCAGAGCGGGGTTTTCAAACTTGGTGCAACCACCAGTTTGAAATTTTTTTCGGATTTTTTTCAAATTTAATTTTTTTTTTCTTAATCCAGCACTGCTAATCCAAGACCAAGTCTTGGCAAATTTTTTTTAGCCTTCTTTTTCAGTCTAAATGGCCATGCAAGAGGGATTCAGCACCGCAAGACCTCCACTCTTCAGTGGAGAAGACTTTTCCTACTGGAAAAGCCGCATGGAGGTCCACCTGAAAACTCAGGTGGATATGTGGATCATTATCCAGTCCGGTCTGGAGATCCCCCGAAACGCTGATGGACTTCCTCAGAACTACTCCGAATGGGACAACTCCCTTAAACGCAAGATAGAAGCCGACGCAAAAGCGACACAAACCCTACAATGCGGGCTGACAAAGGAAGAGCTGAACCGCGTAGGCCCCTTCAATAGTGCAAAAGAGCTATGGACAAAACTGATCGAGCTGCACGAAGGGACTTCGGATACTCGGATCAGCAAGCGGGATCTGCTACTAAACAAATTATACACTATCAAGATGGCGGACAACGAATCAGCAGCCCAACTCCACGCACGGATCCAAGAGGTAATGAACGGTCTTCATACAATAGGTCACAAGGTTGAAAACCGTGACCTAATAAGGTACGCTCTAAACGCCTTCCCTAGAAACACCTTGTGGGCATCTATGGTAGATGCATACAAGGTCTCTAGAGATCTTTCTAAAATAAAACTAGATGAATTATTTTCTGAACTAGAACTGCACGAACAGACTAACACCAATTCGGTCGAAAAAGGTATCGCTTTTCTTGCAGGCAAGACTGGAAGAACAACGAAGAAGAAGCCTGAACCTGAAACGAATCTAACTCAGACTCAGATTCAGAAGAAGAAGGAGATCAAACTAAACTGGTCCGGCTCGCTCGAAGCTACTACAAGGAGCTGAAGAACCGAACCAACAAACGAAAAACCGGCCGAAGAAAGGACGAACCGACTGAACCAGCAAGCAAGCCCAATGTGACCTGCTATGAGTGCAAGAAAAAGGGCCACTACAAGTCAGAATGCCCTAACCTAAAGGAGACGAAGAAGCCGAGAAGAAAGAAGGCACTGCAAGCAACCTGGGACGAGTCTTCCTCAGAAGAAGAAGAAGAGGCACCCCAGTCCAACCTTCTAGCTTTGACTGCCTCAGATAAAGTCGAGACAGAATCAGAATCAGAACAAGAGGACGGCGAGCTGACTTTCACAGAAGACGGAGAAATAAAGGTAACTGGTTTTAATAGATTACAGTTAACTGAATTGATTTCTTTTCTTTCTCGTGATTTGGCAAAAGCCAAACTTCGGGTCGAAACCCTCCGACAGGAAGTAAAACTCCTGAAAGAGGGAGCTGACTCTAAACCCTTAACCGAGAAGGTTCAGGAAGGAACTCCTACTCAAGTTGAAAAACTTGAAAAGGAAAACTCCTCCCTGAAAACTCAGGTTAAGGATTATAGAACAGCTTTAGAACGATTTACATCTGGTTCCAAGGGTCTTGACATGATCCTTGGAAAACAGAAATCAGTTCTAAATCGATCTGGACTTGGCTACCGAACCAAATCCCGACAAAGATCATATTTGTCTGTACTGAATCAGTCCAGAGAAAAATTCAGGCATGGGTACCTAAACTATGCCTGAACCAACCTACTGGATCAAATCAGTATTGGATCCCCAAGGACAAGATTCACATCTTGCCTAACCATCACCGTGGCTTTAGTCCAGGGGAGCCAAACTGAAAACTATTTCTATTATTAGATAAACTTGTTATTCCTGAGTTAAATTGCTTGATTGATTGATTGTTTATTTTCTGCAAAATACCATGCTTAGACTTAGGCTAGCTTAAGGACTGAACAAACTTAGCTGAAATTTGACAACATAGTATTGGGTGGAGGTGAGATGATAGTACGTTAGGGAAGCCAATTTGGCGGAACTAGCCGAAGCTACCGATCCAAAATCCAAACTAGTTAGACCAGAAATTTTTCAAAAATAATTTTGAAAATGAAATTTCATTAAAAGGCTTTGTCAAGGAAAGGGTGGATGATCCCATAAGGCTTCGGCCAAAGAAGGCCTAGTGCCTCGCCAAGACCTGGAAGCCAATTTTTGAAATTCAAATTCAAATTAATTTTTGTCAAATTCGAATCTAACACAAAATTTCAGCTAAGAGTAGACTTAAACATCTTTTCAAAAATTTCAAAATAAATTAATTAAGTCTTCAAAATTTAAATTATCCTTCAAAATTAATCAAAATTTTCAAAATTTTCAAAACTATAAAAACCTGTCTCACAAAACCTATAAGGTTAACGTGATTGAAAACCCTAGATTCGGGTGAGACAGTAAAATTAAGACTAAATTATGACTCCTTTAAATACCTGTGTTGCAGTAAAATTCTATATTTTCAACCATGGTCAACATAGTCAAACCATGGTCAACATAGTCAAACCACAGTCAACATAGTCAAACCACGGTCAACATAGTCAAACCACGGTCAAATCAAGTCAAGTCTGGTCAAATGCACTCCCTTAGAATTCAAAATTGGCCCTTAGGGCGCCCAAATCCGTGTGGGCGCCCCAAGGATGGTCAAAAAGACCAGGGCGCCCTGGAGCGTCAGGGCGCCTTGGGATACTCTTTTGTTGGTCAAAAGCTGCCAAAAGGCAGCTGCAGCTCTGGGTGGAGGCGCCCTCTCCAGTCAAGGCGCCTTCCCACAGTCCTTTCACGCAGAAAGCTGCCGAAAGGTAACTGCAGGCCTGGTGAAGGCGCCCTCACTGCTAAGGGCGCCCTCGCCAGTTAGGGCGCCCTCCCGAGGCAGGGCGCCCGAGACTGCCTATAAAAAGGGGCTTCCTTCCCCTTCTACTCCTCACACCCAAAACACTTCTCCTCCTCAACCTTCTACCTTCCAAGAGATCTTGCAACCCTCTCAAGCTCTCAAGCCCTCAACAATGCCTCCTCGAGCAAATCGGTATAATTTATTGTTTTTTTATTTTTTTCTTTGCAATTTTTCAATAAATGCACACTCTCTTTAAGTATACATTCTTTCTCTTAGAAGACGCCGACCTAATCAGGCAGAACCCGGTACTCAACCTAGTCCTGATCCTAGGTTTCCCAATTTAGAATTATGTAACAAGTTTGCTCGTACCACCTATAAACCTATCAAAACGAGTTACTTGAATAGGCTATTCTTCACCCAATCCTGTCCCCTAGCTATGAACGTCATAAACCACTACCAACTGGACAATCTCGTATTCTGCACTCACCCAATCAATACTTCCTTATGTGCAGAATTTTACAATAATATCATTAGACAGGATAATCTCATGTTCTCCACCATGGTTCAAGGTATTCCCTTAACCATTACACCAACATTACTGAACCGATTTTTAGGACTACGACCCTCGCAGTCCATCTTCTGTTGTTATCCTCCTAGGGAGCCTCCCTTTGATGCTCCCTATTCTCACATCACCTTAGACACATTACACGCATACTTCTTTAGGCAACCAGTGGCCAGACGATTCCAGTCAGTCGACTTAGAGGTTCAGGACTACGCCCTATACAGGGTCTTAGTCCGATGTATTCTGCCCTTATCCACCAGGGACGTCACCACTATGCGACCATTCCATACCTTTCTCCTGTACGCCCTGATTCACCAGCTAGATATTGATATAGGACTTCATATGTTTCACACTATCCTACACGCATCCAGTGTGACCACGCAAGGGCGGGTACGCACACCCTACTGCCACGTTATCACGTCCCTACTACACTACCATGGTAGGAACATTACCGAGGGAGAAATGGCCGATCTGACCGACTACGATGAAATAGGCTATAGAAACTTCGCCCTAGCAGGTATAGAGGTGTCCGGTACCGGAGTTCTGTCCTGGAGACGTCGGAGAGCAGCTCATCAGATCGATTCAGACGACGAGGTCGAGTACGACGTCGCAGATGTAGCAGCAGAAGTCCGAGCCCATATAGACGAGCCCGCTCCACCAACACTCTACGAGAGAGTGACCCGTATGGAGACACAGATACAGAGTCTCCGAGAGGAGGTCGAGGCCTCTCACATAGAGCAGATGGACGCTCGCCGAGCTGATAGAGAAGTAGCTGATGCACGATTCTTACAGATGATGGCACGATTCGATGCATGGCAGCCGGGTCCATCTGATCACCCCGGTCCTTCATCTTAGATTCACTTAGCATTGTACCTATTTGACTACCCCTACTCAGTAGGGTTGACTTGTGCTTGACTGTTGACTATGTTGAACCTAGAGTACCTGCTTTTATTTTATGATGACTAGTTTATGATTATTGGTTTCTTGTTAATCAGTTAGGATTGTGTTCAGTAGAATAGTTTAACTCAATTGCTTTTACTATACTTGATTTCAAAAATTGTCTATTTTTGAAAAACTGTTTTATTTAGAGTTTAAAATCAGTTTTCATTTTCAACTTAGTTTTTTTTTCAAAAATCAATTCTAAAATCTTCTCGACTTAGTTTTATATTTATTTTAAAACTACCCCCTTCAAAACTAGGGATTTTTCGAAAATGGACTTAGCCTAGGCTTTAACCCTAGAACTGCATGCACCTATAGACTTAGAAGCCAGCATCTCACAAGCACCTTAGGGTACTTATGATTGATAACCTAGAAAGGGTTGAGATGCTTAGGTCTTTGCCTCAATTCAAGATGCTTTAAGTCAGTGCATCTGCAGCAATTGGGGCACTAAATACAACTTATACAGCAATCAAGTTAAGTGTCAAGTTTAGAAAATCTAACTTGAACAAAAACACTTAACTTGACTAACCCTAGCAAAAACTACTGTTTATAACAGTTAGTAAGTAGCTAATTGGGTTAGACAGGCCCCTACAGAGAGAATTGATTGATTTAGTATAAATTTAAGTATGGATTGATTCAGTACAGGAAAAATTTTACTTATTTCCTTATTTATGCTGTATTTGACTGTTTTGATATATGGCAAAGGGGGAGAGATAGGAAAGGAGAGAGTAAAATTTTCTTTTCAAAATTTTCTTAAACTCTATCCTTTATTCAAAAAGTCTTTCTGAAAGATACTTAAGCTGTAAGCTCTCAAAACTTCTACTTAAGCTTTCAAAGATAGTTAAGTTTTCAAAATTTAATTATCCTTCAAAATTTTTTCAAACTTCAAATTTTGCAAATTACTCTAGCTTCAAAATTTTTCAAGCTTTCAAATTTTGCAAAGTACTCTAGCCTTTCAAAAGGTTTCTACTTAAGCCTGTCTTTACTCTAAAGCTAAAGTTTTTCAAATTTGTTAAGTACTAAAGTGTTTCAAAACCTACTAAGTACTTAAGCTTGTTACATACTACAGAGTATTTAAGCTAACATTATGAGTACTTTAAAACTTAAAGACTTTAAAATTTCCTAAGTACTCTGATTATACGTTAAAAACTCTACTATGTATTTTTAAAGTTACTTCTAAGTACCTAAAACTTAAGTACAAGTAACGTTTTTAAAACCCCACGAATTTTTGAAAAATCTAGGGGGAGATTCCTTCCAGGGGGAGGGAACAAAATTTAAAACTTTTTCCATGTTTTTGCTTAACTTAACTTTTTGAACTAGGGTTGCCATAAATCAAAAAGGGGGAGATTGTTGGTGCAGAATGCACCTAAGTCAAACCTGTGTTTTGATAATGGCAACATAGGTCAAAAGTTAAGTCCTTCTTGTTTTCTAACAAGTTAACCAAGTGTGCAGTGCAAGCCCTAGCAAAGGACCGCTAGGCACTGGCGAAGGAATGCCAGAGTTACAAGCCCTAGCGAAGGACTGCTAGGCACCAGGCGAAGGACAGTCTGGAACTGAAGACCTAGCGAAGGACTGCTAGGCACCGGGCGAAGGGTAGCTCGGCATCCAAGCCCTGACAAAGGACCGTCAGGCAAAAGTCCAACCAAAGGAGCGGTTGGCAACAGGTAAATTCTCCCGAGAGGAGTAGGTGAGGACGCGTTCCCCGTCGAGGGAACAGTAGGCGTCGGTTCGACTTAGGACTCCATTTTAGAGACCAAAGTCAGAACCAAGACAGCTAAGGCTGTATAAAATAAATAATTAATTGTATTATTGTGTTTTGGACTAACCCTGGATGCAAGACCGAAGGAACGTGTGTCTGCAACTCAGAGAGCCTCAAAGGAGTGAGACAGCAGCTGAGTAGGGCGCCCTGAGTGTCCAGGGCGCCCCCAAGGTGAACCAGAACCAATTGAAGCAACATGGGCTTCGGTTGCTTATTGGGCAAGGCGCCCTCAGCAGCCAAGGCGCCCTCATCAGCCAGGGCGCCCTCAGCGCCGAAGGCGCCCTCAGGAGCCAAGGCGCTTCGCGCCTATGCCAGCAATTCTATCCAGCCGAGAAGACCGGGTCAACCAAGGCGCCCTCAGCGACCAGGGCGCCCCAGAGGTCAAATCTCATCCCTATTCAGGTGGGATAAAGCTTGACCGAGCTGATTGCGGATCGGGTGACACTTGGCAGGGCGCCCCCGACGTCCAGGGCGCCCTAGGGGCTATAAATAGCACCCAACGCCCAAGCCTTCAACATCAACTTCGCTCCAAAGCTTCCACGCTCTTCTACGCTCGTGCCTTGCTCCAGAAACGCCCCACCTCGAGCCGACGACGTCCCTCTGCCCGAAAAGAGTCGATACACTCCGGACGTCGGTAACGAAGAGCTTAACAGTTTATTATTTTATTTCACTTTCTTTGTAATTGAAATTATTGTAACCTCCTTTGCGCGAATATAGAATTGCCCAAAGTAAACGGTCAACGACCGTGGGCCTTGGAGTAGGAGTCGGCACAGGCTCCAAACCAAGTAAAAATCACTGTGTCTTTGTGCTGTGTCTCGTATTTTTATTTCCGTTGTGCACCTACTCTTAGTTTTCCGAAAAAAGCGATTTTCGATATTCACCCCCCCCCTCTATCGGCTTTTCACGATCCAACACTTATAACTCGCGCGGGGGCGCGAGTCTGGGACGTTAGCCGATTCTCGAGAAGGTGGCCTTCGACTAGATGTACGAGGATTACAAAATACATCCTTTTCATTACCCTGAAGGGCGAGAGCCTCCTCAGGTTAGCCTGCCTATCCTTAGGCGCTCTCTTCTTCCCACAACGTTCTGGGGATGGGCCAACTACCTGTCCATTCCTTTGGAATCACCCGGTGGCCTCGGGGGAAACAGATCGCGAGCAATCGGGGGATCCGATTCTTGTCTCTTGATTGGGGCGTGGGCTTGACCTCCCCGGTCTGGGTCCCGCCCTAGGGTGACTTTGCCCTCGGGTGTCGGGAGCCCGGCTCTGGCCGAGCTGCCGGCATTCCTTAGTGTCGTGGGTGTTGCTATGATGGAATGTGCAATAAGGTCTCCGGCGGGTCGACAGGCCATCTTGAGCTACTTGCTGCACCTGTCGACGATCTGCCTCCGCCCGTGGGATGAGCCCTCGTGAACTGCGAAGGGCCCCCCTGGCAGTTTGCTGGGTTGTGCTGGAATCAGAGGAGGCATGCTGGCTGGCTCCTTCTTTCGGGCATCCTGCGCTTCTTCCACATTAATGTGTTCGACGACCTTGCCCAGTAGGCTGTCGAAGTCCTTGGGAGGCTTCTTGATGAGTGAGCGGAAGAACTCTCCCTCTTACAATCCCTGGGAGAATGCGCTGATCAATACCTTGGGTGCGGTGGTTGGCACGTCCAGTGCCACCCCGTTGAATCTCTTGATGTAGGCTCGAAGTGTCTCTTTCGAGCCTTGCTTTAAAGCGAACAAGTTAACACTTGTCTTATGGTGCCTTCGGCTAATCGCAAAGTGTTGAAGGAACGCCCTCTTGAGCTCACCAAAGCTCGCTATCGATCCACTGGGGAGCTGCCGAAACCATCGTTGGGCGACTCCAGAGAGCGTTGTCAGGAATGCTCTACACTTCACGGCCTCGGGATATTGATGTAGCAGTGCAGCACTCTCAAACTTCATGAGGTGTTCCTCGGGGTCAGTGACTCCAGGGTACTCAGGCATAGTGAAGAACCTGAGATGCTGGGGAACTGGAACCTCCAAGATCCAGGGGCAAAGGGGTTGCAAGCCTGAGCAACCGGTGGCTCGCCGGCTAGGGCTTTCCCTTATCACGTCGGGGCACGTGCGTTCGGTAGGATGTCGATGCTTCGCTTGGCACGGGCTTGACCACGTCGGCCCGCCTGTGGTGCGCGCATGGGAGGGAGGGGGCCGAACCTCCTGGCGGCGAAACGGCTTTTCCCCGACCTTCCGATGGAGTGGGTGCTGCGAGCTCCTGGGGTCGAGTTGCAGGGTCACCCGCCCGTGACGGCCTCAGTGGGGTTCCCCTGGCCCGAGCAGCTGAAAGGCGCTCGTATTCTTCGGGAGTAACGACCATCACAACCTGGTTGGGATCCTCCATCTTCGCTTCCGATCAGGCGAAATTGCCCTCCTTCTGGCGCCAAATTTGATTCTGTCGCGAAGCGAGGTGACAGTCCCAAGGGCCGGAGGGTCTCCCGGGTGGCACGAGCTGATGAGATGGCAACGACCTGGTTGCGATCTGTCTCCGGCCTGCAAAACAGTGACCGAACCCACCAGGGAGTTTCCCCGGTCAGGCACTCCGACGGTCAAGTCAGTATCCACAGGTAAGATAGTGGAGCTGAATTGAAATGCAGTATTGAATGAGAGATCTCGCGCGCGCATAGCTACGGTAAGAGGAATGAAGAGTTTATATAGCCGGGGGAGTTGACAACCCTGGTTCGTGCTGACGAGACAAGGGTGTGATACCTGTCAACTCGTATGAGAGCACTTAGGAGGGGCGCGGCATGACGCGGGGTGCTCGAGCAGTACGAAAGTACTGGATTGGTGGACTGACCGCGAGATGTGTCAGAGATGAGTAAGGTGTGCAGTACCCCGATAGCAATGTCGTACCCTGGATATAATGACATAGGGGGTGTAGGGGCGAGATAGCCCGTACCCCGAGCGCCGACCGGCGGGTCCGAGTGTCAAGGACCGGGTCGGATAATGGCCAGTGAGCGTGGGCAACCACGCGTCCGACTGGGAGAGTTGAGGCGCAGGGTACGCCCTGAGTCGGGGGTTTATTGGGTTACGTCTAGTTGATTCTGTTGGATATCTGGTCCTTGTGATGCTGCTGAAGCATGGGTCGCCATGCGTCGGACTGGCTTATCCGACCTAGATCGGGATCGAGGAATGGGTTGAGGTGGTCGAGCCCGATGGAGCTGGGGGTTGACCCGACCGACCCTGCTCGCTGCTAGCCGAATAGTACCTCGAGGGGCTTCCGGTCTTATGGACCCCCGGGTGAGGTCTTTGTTGGTCCACCTACTGGCCTTTCGTGGCGCCCGGTTGTCTGGCGGAGCGAACCGACCTACCCGTAGGCAAGGACGGGATCAAGTGCATTATAATTAGACACCAAAATCAATAGAAAAAATAATTAGACAAAGTTTTAAAAGATAATCAATAAAAATAATTAAAAAAATTATCCTATAAATAATTAATAAATGATGATTATATATTTTAAAAATATTTTTAAAATAGAAAAAATTTTAGGCCACGTTAGGGCTGAAATAATTAATTTCAAGCTCAAAGAGAACCTACAATAATTTCATTTCAGGCCCAAAGAGGACCTAAAATGAATTAATTTTAGACCCTCTTTAGGCCTGAAATGAATTAATTTCAGCTCCAAAGAGGGTCTGAAATCAATTGTAGATATCAAATTGAAATATCATTCATTAGATTAAAATAAAAAGATAGATAGTCATATATTGATTCATTGATACTGATATGCAAAATTATAATCATCTCAACCCAACATAGATATTCAAAAAGTAGCATAGCAGATCTTTAATCTTTTTTTATTATCTTTTTCATCTTACTTGATGATGCAGGGGAATCATCTCGCAGGCCTTTAATTTCTTTTCCACTACATCCTTCTATTATATGAACTTTGGTTGGTTTTACAGAAGTTGGAGTATTAAGTTCAGTAGTATTGTCATACGACCGTGACATATTTTCTTGATTACCATCAATTTCCAAGATATTTAGGGAATATAATACTAATAGGTTAGTAGGTATATAAATAAACAGATTCAGTGAAAAGAATTGGATACCTTCAACATATCAGCTAGTTTAATAATCTGGCTTAATAGTTTAGAAGATTCATTCACATAAGAAGGCTGTCCAGAATAGAAATTTCAAATATTTTATTCATCAAAAGAAAACATACTTCAAAGAAACTATTATAAAAAATATCGAAAACTTACACAAACATTATTATATTTATTTTGAAAAGCAAAAATGAAGGATTCATCGTAACCCAATTTTATCACCTGAATGACATAGGGATCAATAGAATTAAAATATTGTATCTTAACTTGAACATTGAAAAGGAGCCTCCAAAGTCTAATGACTCTAACCTTGATCTTCCATACTTTATGCTCATGACCAACAATAATATCTTTGATCAAGCCATATCTATAAAAAAAATAATATCATCAGTGTAATAATAGGAAGCAGGTATACAGAAATGTACTGAATTGATAACACATATTGATAGCAAAAGAATGGGTACTGATTTACCATAGTTAAAGCCTTAAAGCAAAAGATCGAAAAACAAAGTGTTATCCAAGAAGAGTGAAGAGAATAGTTGGTGTTCAGCAAAAATGAAAATGTGTTAACACTAATGACCACATATATATATAGTAAATATTGGTTAGGAATTCAAAATTTCAAACTAAGACATATTATGACATGCAGTCAACTCGTATACTAAATCTAGTGGCTGCAAGTAATCTCTAACCAAAATTCAGAGAACATTAACCAAGAAAATAGTTATGCGATGCATTAGAACTTAAAAGATAAGTAAAAATAAATCTATTCATCAAGAAAATAGTTATGAAATGTATTGAAATTTTAAAAATAATTTAAAATTATTTTATTCATCAAGAAAAGAGTTATGAGATGCATTGGAACTCTATATGAGTAATGTTTAGTACACTGCACCTCCTTAATATAAATTTAGTGCATTATTAAAGATAAATCGAAAGAGGGAAAAAAAAGGTAGATAGTGTGAAACTACATGAGTAATGTTTTGAGTGGGAAACTAAATGAGTGAATTCCACATGTACAGATCCACTTTGCATGAACTCTATTTTATAGATAATGTTTTGAGTGAGAAACTAAATGACTGAATGCCACCGGGGCTATGGTACAGCGGTAGGGCGACTAGTCGCTTTCCCAGGCATCCTCGGTTCGATCCCCAGCTACGGCGCATTTGTAGGAATTTTTCCTCCAAATGGGGCGCGAACCCTGGGACGCTGGGCTTCTAGACCGCCCACTGCGAGCGCTTCCCGATTTACCCTGGCGGCCGGTGGGAAACTTCCGTGTGGCCGGGCCGGTCGCCCGAGGTTGGTTGGTAACCTCGTTAATCATTTTTTTTTTTATTTTATAGATAATAATAGATTTAAACTGCAGCTAGTGCTTTGTTCTCTTTTATAAACCAAATACAGCCAAACACGTGACATGGATAGAAGAAATAAAAGAAGAATACATATCTGAACCATTCGAGAGTGAGTCAGTAGATCCAAAACCCCAACAACTCCATTTAGTTTATGTTGGAAAGGAAATCTTGTTTCACATTTGCTTATTGAACTCTTCTTCAGAAAACAAAGAGTTACTATAGCTTCAGCATATTATCAAGATCTTGGTAACATATTTAGATCTTGGTAACATATTTGTCTCAGATTAACAAACAGTGATATCTCTCGGCTTCAGGTACTATTTTATAATAGTTGCAATTGATCTTCATCTACTACTTTTTCAGCTTGAAGTTCTTTTCATGTATTATATCTGCATTTAAGGCAGTGCATTTATGAGAAGGAACCCCGCAGACAAATGAATTTCACTTGACGATAATTTATATTCATTATCTATCTTGAAATATGGTGTAAAGCTTCCAGGAAAAAGGCCCCTGAAAGAATTCTTGACAGTGGCAAAGGCACATAAAAGTTAGAACATATCGCATGATTCATTAATCTAAACAAGCAAAATTACTTGACTATCCAACTGCATGTTTCAGAACTAAACATGAAGTTTGCACAAATCAAACACACAGATCCATGATTATCACATCAAATTGGACAATTCTACTCTCTAATCTAGATCAAAGAGGGCATAATTTAGAAACCACACTGTAAACTAAAAATCAGAAGTCGATTCGGGATGAAAAAGAAAACGCAAAAGAAACGGGCAAAGAACATATCACACAAGGGGTACAACATCAGCACATTGGCACATTTTTCAGCTAAGCAAACCCATATATTATTGTCTGATTATCCTGGTGAACAGAGAACGTGATTCTTAGTCACTGCTTAGAACTAAACTGATCAGTTAAGGTACGAGCTCTTGAGTTAACCATAGAACTTCACTCCATGAGATCAGAAGAATGCCCTGCTTCCATAAAAAACTCTGGAACCATTGCTCTTCGGAGTCGACAGCTTCTTCTCAGATGCTGAGCTACCATTTTCAGCAGTATGGCTTGAGTTACCATCTTCAGAAGCTGTGCTGCTATTATCAATATCCATAGGAAGTTTCAGCTTGGCCAATGACTCCGTGAACTGCTGCATACTTTTCATGTACATATCGACGAAGTCCTGCTGGACCACTGGTTGCACTGGCACATCTATCTTGATGATAGGCTTGAAGAGTGCATCATCTGATGGTGCTATAGATGAATCAGCCTCGCCTTCCGTAGATTCGGAACTCTTAACTTTCGGGCTAGGCGAAGCTGTGGACGACGACAACGGATCAGAGGTAGATTGAGATGCGGCTGGGGGCACCGGAGCTGGTTCAGTGGTCGAGAAACTGCTCACTGGAGTATCATGTTTTAGATTTCCGACGGAATCACGACTGTTAATGGAAAAGCTCTCCACTATCAGCACCCCTGCTTCCTCATCAGGGCAGTCGTCGTTCTCTGTAGTAACAAAGCTATCCGAACACTGAGTTTCCATGTCGGAGCATGGAATCCCATAATATTCAGAAACCATTTGCTGATTCTCATTGTGGACTTTCAAGTCAGGAAACTCAACTTTCTCATAATCGCAGGGAATAGAGTCATCAGGTTCAGCATCAGGCAAGGTGGTGTCGACAATCAATGATTTCGGAGGCGCTGGAATCGTCACTACTTCAGGAGAAGTGCCGACATAAGAAATCGAAAGCTGAACAAACCCAGCCGGGGAGTGAAAAAGATCAGTCGAAGATAGGGAGAACTCCTGCACCAGCTTGCCGTTGGCTATCAGGACATCTGAAAGGGGCACCAGAGCAAACCCAAGCAACTGGTCTTCGAGATAATTCTTGGCCTTGCTCAGCATCCATATCTCGCATTTCATCGAACAGTCGACGTTCTTCACGTTGAGTCGGAGATTCTGGTTGAAGACCGGGTTCCGTCCTCCGCCGTTGATCGTCTGCGTCGCGACGGTGACGTCGGGGTTGCTGGTGAGGCAAAGCTTAGCGAAGACATCTTGCTTGTGGTAGATGCAGATGTTGTGGATGTCGCGAGCTTGGTGGACAAAGACCTCGAGAAAGCCGATGGAGTCCTCAGGGTTAAATTCATCGCTGAAACTGTTGGAGGTCTCAAGGACATGGACTGCCCTCGACTTCTCTCCGGCGCCGTTGGCAGCGGCAGCAGTGGAACTGAAGGTTGGGGGAACTGCTTGGAAGGACTCCATGGCTTACGCTGACAACTGCACCAACAGCAGCTCTGGATTACAAAAAGCAAACATGCAGTAGATCTAAATAAGCACAGAAACTAATTTGAGATGAAAGAGCTAGAAACGGGCAAAAACATTAAAACTTGGACAGCATAAACGACGAACAAGTTTCGGAACCCTAGAACTAGCAGCGGTATGTTCAGATTAGCAAACCCTAGATAGCAAAAATCCAGTTTTTTTGAGACCTCAGGAAGCTCACAGACTTGCAAAAATCAAACTTTGCCCCCAAATCCGGATAAGGGTTGCACGAAGATCTAAGCGAGTATGCACGGGCAGCAGAGAGGAAGGGTTGGTCCGGTATAAAAAACGCATGAAGCAGTTAGCAAGAGCACATAAAGCAGGACAAAGCGTCAAAGCCCCAATAAAAAACTCACCTTTATTCCAGAAATTAACTCCGCACCGCCAGAATCCAAGGAGCGAAACCAGGGCATGGGCCGAAAAGCTCCAGAAACACCACCGCCTCCAAAAAGAAGGTGATTCCTCAAAGGTAAAACTTGGATTTCCCCTCTCTCTTTTCTCCTCTGTCAAAAGTTTTCAATTGCTGTGAAAATGAAAGCCACCTTTCTGTGTAAATGAACGCTCATTCCATCTTTGTGTGTAAATGAATTAAATGACATCGAACTATTTAAACAAATTGATTGCGATCAGACGTTCCTCATGCTCTATTATATAACGGAAGCTATTATGATCAATCCCTCAAATGAGTAAAACACGAAAGGATTTTTGTTTTTCCAAGAATATGTATTTAACGGAAATTAACTTCTTATTTTATCAAAGAAAAACTATGACGCTTTAGTCAACGGGGCATTGGAGTCGATATTCAACCCGCTGATAGTTTGGTTATATCCATTTGGAAAATGATATGCTAAGTGAAAAATTTCAAGTAAAAATTTAGTGAATGACGTGACATTTTACATGTAGTGATCTTTGATGGATTCATCGTTCCCTCAGGGTATAATTTGATTCGGGACGACGGCCAGAGGATGCGACCATGGGGATGCCGATCGGCAAACACCCGAGTGAGCTGCGACTTGGCACGTCGTATTCCTCGCGGTTGCTCTTGTTAGCACTCGTACCAACTCTCTGACGCTTAGCAGGTGACAACAGTAACCGCGTCGGTGTCCGTTGATTCGAACCTGACTCCACTCGTGTCAAGAATCGTAGAAATCCTGTCGGCTCAGTACTGTCTCTAACAGTCGCAGTGAATAAAACCAGGTCGTACTACGTACGGAGCCACTTGTGAATGTCAGAAGGCGCGCTGCCGGTCGGCCGACTGACACTGTACACTAACTTTTGTCCTCGTATAGGATAAATATGAAGGCAGAGTTGGTCGCCTCCCTTGGCTATATATAGAACCCTGCATCTCTTACGTGGATGTATGCAAGATAACCCAAGCTATAGTATTCTCATTACTTGCCTCCCTTTCTCTACTGGATTCTGAGTTGACTGTCGGAGGGTTTTACCGGAAACATTCCCGGGCGGATTGCTAACGGTTACTTTCTTGCAGACTCGGAGCCAGTCACCAACCGAAGTCTTCGACCGTGCCGCGTGTTGCTGCCCACCCTCTTCCGTCGACAAATCATGTCCGTTATCGAATTGGGAGTCCATCTTGCTCGTCGGCAGAATCATAAGCATATCTTTATGAATAATATTTATAAATGATATTTATCTATAAAATTTATATTAACGTACTAAATAAAAAAATATATTCATAAATAGATAAATAAATTTATATTATTAAATTCAATAACTAAATAAACAATTTTAAAAAGTAAAATTTCAAACAATTAAACAAATTTAAATTAAGGTTTAAAAATCATAAATCATAAATTTTATTTCTGATTGACGAGGATATCACCCTTGTTCTATCGAGGCGAATTCAGGATTCGAAACCTTTTGTATCGAAGATAATAATCTTGAGGAAATGTGTCCTGCATGCCCTGTTGTCTCGAGGGTATTCGATCTAAAAATTGCAGTGGCCTGTCTTCCTCACGAGGCAGGCACGTTCATTTTGTTGTTGTTGTTTTTTCGGATTTTTTTCAAAGGATGTATCTAAAAATTGGTATTTATCAAAAGGTATATCATAGTTTCATTATTATCAAAGAGCGTACTTATTTTAGTGAACTTCCTCTTATACCCCTCCTGCCAAGTACTGCATGTCTTTCTCTTTCTCTTTCTCAGCAACGAATTACGAAACATCTGAGAATGCTTTTTCAGATATTTTATTTTAAAATAATATATTATAGAATCAGGTAAAAAACGTAAGATAAAAATTGAAAAAATATTTCAGTTAAAAAAATATCTCATCCAACGTGATTTTAAAAATATACAAGATGATTTTTCATATTTGATTAATATAAATTAATATATTAAATAATATTTAATATATATATTAATAAAAAAAAGAAAGGCCTCTAGGCTTGAAATCTTTTCATTTCAGGCCCAATGTGAGCCTGAAATTTTTGATTTCAGACTCACGTTGGGCCTGAAATTAGATGATTCAGGTTCGACGTGTACTCAAATTTTTTTTCTATTTTAAAATTATATTAATATATAAAAAAACCTATCAAAACACGTAATTTCAAATTAAAACGCAAGGTCTGAAGCCACGCTAGGAGAGCCTGAACCTCCTTGGGCCTGAACACAATCTTGGATAAATGTAAGTAAATTAAATAAAATATCAATAGTTTTAGTTAGAGTTGAGATAAGAGATGGTATTTTTGGTGTCCAAACTTCTAATAATTATAAATTATGTTGCAATAGGAGATTTTTAGGTCTATCAGTGGGTTTTCATCAAAACCTACTGATGGACCTAGGATATTTGGATTTTTCAAAATCTAATATCAATAGTTAGAGTTGAGCTAGGAGATGATATTTTTAGTGTCCAAACTTCTAATGATTATAAATTATGTTGCAATAGGAGATTTTTAGGTCTATCAGTGAGTTTTCACCAAAACCCACTGATAGACCTAGGATATTTCGATTTCTCAAAATCCAATACCAATAGTTAGAGTTGAGCTAGGAGATGGTATTTTTGGTATCCAAACTTCTAATGATTATGAATTATGTTGCAATAGGAGTTTTGTAGGATGAATTAATGAGTTTTGGTGAAAACTCACTGATGGACCTATGATACTTGAATTTCTCCATACTTGATGTCTCTATTTAGAATTTACTTAGGAGATGTTATTTCTGATATGCAAACTTAGTACCAATAATTTTCAGTTAGGTTCTCTAACCGTATCAGTTGGCACACAAAGATGTACAAATATGACTGCAACCAGGGCCGGTCCTAAATTTTAAAGGACCTTGTGCAATAATAATAATAATAACAACAAAATGATATTATAGAAATAATTTTATTAACATAAGTGGGTGAAGGAAAAAAATATATTTTCAATTTTTTGGATAATTTTAAAAAATATATATAGTATTTTAAAATTTATATTTATATTCTTCTTAATTTATTTTTATATTATTTTGTTAGTATTTACGTTTATATATATATATATATATATAATTTTGTTTTGAGGAATAAATATTCATTATCAATTACTTTAAATAAAATTTAAAAATTATAAAAAAAGGGGCCCCACCTCTGGTGGGGCCCTGTGCAGCTGCCCCAGGATGACTACCCTGGGACCGACTCTGACTGCATCTTGGGCACAGTTAAAAGAAACATCTCTTTCAACATGATTTCAAAAATATGAAGAGATAATTTTTTATATTTGATTAATCTAAATTAATATAATAATTAATATTTAATAAATATATTAATATATAAAAAATCTATCAAAATACGTGATTTCAGATATAAACGCAGGGCCTGAAGTCATCCTAGGAGGGCCTGAAGTCAAATAACTTCGGACACTATAAATAATTAATTTAATAAATAATGATTAAATATAAAAAAATATTTTTAAAATAAATGAATTTTCAGTGCCCTTGGGCCCTCCTATCGTGATTTCGAGCCCTGCGTTTGAATATGAAATTAAATGTTTTGATAGGTTTTTTATAATATAAAAAACTTATCAAAACACATAATTTCATAATCAAACGCAGGGCCCGAAATCACAGTAGGAGATGACTTCAGGCCCAAGGGCACTACTGAAAATTTATTTATTTTAAAAATATTTTTTTATAATTAATCATTATTTATTAAATTAATTATTTATAGGATCTGAAGTTATTTGACTTCAGGCCATCTTAGGATGACTTCAGGCCCTGCGTTTGAATCTGAAATCACGTGTTTTGATAGGTTTTTTTATATATTAATATATTTATTAAATATTATTTATTATATTAATTTAGATTAATCAAATATAAAAAATTATCTCTTTATATTTTTAAAATCATGTTGAAAGAGAGGTTTCTTTTAACTGTGCCCAAGATGCAGTTATATTTATACATCTTTGTCTGCCAACTGATACGGTTAGAGAACATAACTGAAAATTTTTGGTACTAAGTTTGCACATCAGAAATAACATCTCCTAAGTAAATTCTAAATAGAGATATCAAGTATGGAGAAATCCAAGTATCCTAGGTCCATCAGTGAGTTTTTACCGAAACCCACTGATTTATCCTAAAAGACTCTTATTGCAACATAATTCATAATCATTAGAAGTTTGGACACCAAAAATATCATTTCCTAACTCAACTTTAACTATTGATATTGGATTTTGAGAAATCCAAATATCCTAGGTCCATCAGTGAGTTTTGGTGAAAAATCACTAATAGACCTAAAAATCTCCTATTGCAACATAATTTATAATCATTAGAAGTTTAGACACCAAAAAAATACCATCTCCTAGTTAAACTCTAACTATTGATATTGGATTTTGAGAAATCCAAATATCTCAGGTCCATTAGTGGGTTTTGATGACCTAAAAATCTCCTATTGCAACATAATTTATAATCATTAGAAGTTTGGACACCAAAAATATCATCTCCTAGCTCAACTCTAACTATTGATATTTTATTTAATTTACTTACATTTTTCCAAAATTGTGTTGAGCCCAAGGAGGGTTTGAACACATATGTGTTCAGACCCTCTTAGCGTAACTTCAGACCCTGCGTTTTAATATGAAATTACGTGTTTTGATAGATTTTTTATATATTAATATATTTTTAAAATAAAAAAAAATTGAGTCCACGTCGGACCTGAATCATCTAATTTCAGGTCCCACGTGGGCTTGAAATCAAAAATTTCAGGCCCACACTGGACCTGAAATCTTTTGATTTCAAGCCCACGCTGGGCCTGAAATGAAAAGATTTTAGGCCCACTCTGGACCTGAAGTCTTTTGATTTCAGGCCCAAAGACCTTTTTTATATTAATATATATATATATATTAAATATTATTTAATATATTAATTTGTATTAATCAAATATAAAAAATCATCTCTGTGTATTTTTGAAATTACATTGAATGAGATATTTTTTCAATTGAAATATTTTTTTAGTTTTTACCTTACGTTTTTTATCCGATTCCATAATATATTATTTTAAAATAAAAAAACTGAAAAAGTATTTTCAGATGTCTCGGAATTCGTTACTGAGAAAAAGAAAGAGAAAGTGAAAATGAAAGACATGCAGTACTTGACAGGAGGGGTATAAGAGGAAGTTTGTTAAAATAAGTACGCTATTTGATAATAATGAAACCATAGTACGTCTTTTGTTAAATACCAATTCTTGGGTACGTCTTTTGGTAAAAAGCCGTTATTTTTTTTAATAATTCAAATATTTAATTTTTTAATTAATTAATCTTAAAATCGATTTAATCTCATAATAATTTAAAAAACGATAACTGACCCGACATTCAAAGTAATCAGTCTGAACAAATGTCCTTACTAGGAATTGATTTAAGTGCTCCCACTCATCCTGAACTCGCCTGTTATTTGAAGAAAATTGTAAAAAATTAAATTTAAAGTTTGTAACATACATTTTGATAACGATTTAATAAAGTCGAGTCAGTGGATCAAAATATTGTTTACTGAGTTCTACCAAGTGAAATAAAAAGATTGCAATGGAATTCCAAGCAGAAAAGTCTATCAAGAACTCACATAGTTCAAAAGGCTTAATTATTTCTTCTTCTTTTTTCTTCTGGTGGTGGAGGATTGCGAGTGGATAAGAAAAGATGGTGACTAGTGATGCATTATGGGTAGTTAGTCTCACTTTGACTAAGGATATATTTATGAACAATAATTTAGAAAATAAAAGTCTAAAAGTTCTCTCTTTATGTTCCTGTTCAAAAGGTTTTGAGAAAGCTCAAATTTTTCCAAAAGTAAAACTCACTTGTCTCTAGGTTTATTAGTTTTTTATTATCAAAGTAATGACGGTTTATTCCTAGTGCTAAAAAGCTATTCGTTCATTTTCAGCATCTCCGTTAATCTATCTCAGAGCTAACACGAAGAGATAAATCACGAGGATTATTAGTCTGGATGTTATGGCTAGTGTGTGAGAAGGACGGATATACTGACTTTGTCAGATTTTAACCTTCAGACTTCTTAGTGATAACACCTACACATTAATCATCAGTCCAGGCTTTGCTAGGTTTATTCCTGGATCATAGAAAAAACAAAATCAAGTTAAGTTATCAAGGTAAAATAATTAACTTAAAAAAAGTATTTTACTTTCTTCCTGTTATGACCAAAAAGAATTAGGATATCTTCACAATGACATGATATTGTCCACTTTGGGCCTAAGTCCTCATGGTTTTGCTCTTGGGCTCACTCCAAAAGGCCTCATGCTAATGGAAATGTCATATTCCTTTATAAGTCTGTGATCCAACCATGTGACTTCCAATGTGGGACTAAGTTTGCTCTTGCAACCCCTAACAATCCCCCCTTAAACAAAGGACCACATGCTCTCACCACAAGCGGAAACTTTTCTGCTTTTTATGTCTGATCCACTAAGACTTTCTGTCCCTCGGTCCACCTGACCTACTGGGACTTCACCATCTAGCCGTAACTAGAACTTGGTCCTCTTGATCAAGACACGAGAGCCCACATATCCTTTATTTAAGGTTTAATGCACATGGTTAGATCATGAAGAGCAACCTGGCTCTGATACCAATTTGTTAGGACCAAAAGGAATTAGGATATCTCTACAATGACATGATATTGTCCACTTTGGGCCTAAGCCCTCATGGTTTTACTCTTGGGCTCACCCCAAAAGGCCTCATGCTAATGGAAATATCATATTCCTTTATAACTCTATGATTCAACCATATAACTTTCAATATGAGACTAAGTTTGCTCTTACAACCCCTAACACTTCTCTTATATTTTGCACTTTTGTGAGGCATCCAAGAGAAAATATTGCATTTATTAAGCGACAAGAATTTATTGCAAGGCGAGAAATTTATTTTGGCTAGCTAGAAGGTGAGTCATCCGTTGTTAGCCGCCTAACAATTAATAGATTTGACTGAAAATTGGATGTCATTGGCAATTTTTCAAAAATATTTTTTTCATTAAAAATATGTTAAGGAATTAGTTTAATCAATAGACACAAACAAATTATTTCCACTTAATTCAGTTCTTCTACCACTAAAAAATTGACAAATTGTGATTGTTCTCAAATGCAAAAGGATATTATATATTGTAAAGGAGATTGTGTGAAAATGATTGATCGTTGTTGCTTAAGAAGTGTTTGCTTATATAATTGACTATTGTACAAAGACGGAAAGGGGTTTGAACTTGAAATTAATTATCGACCCCATGCCCCAACTAATTTTTAACAGGTTAAGTTTGAACTTTTTAACCTAACTAAATGCATTATTGACCCATGCCCCAACTTATTATTATAATACATTATTGAACATTAATTTAATAATTATAATATTATATTAATTACGATCTAAATTATTATAATATATTATTAATCTAAATTGATTTGAATTTTGGATGTTTATTTTATTTATTAATAAAAAGAATATCTCATCACTATTTATTCGACGCGACATTTTAAATGTTAAATAGGAAGCGACAGAGAAGATTGCAGAACGAGCCAGGCAACGACGCTGGTGGCACGTCACGTCAACTTGGCATAGCAATCGATTGATATGCATGCACCTATGCTTATTTATTTATTTATATATTGTAAAAGACAATATAGTTCATCTGTTAATTGGAGAGAAAACTCCATAATTTAATTATAAATTGGCTTTTGTATGCACTCTTCACTTGATAAATTTTTTATATTTACTTCCTAATAAATTGAGTATAAAAAAATAAAAATTCAATATACATTATAAAGATTTGAGTATAAATTATTTGATATTAAGTACTAATTTAAGAAATTTGAGTACAAAGTTTCTGTGAACCCTCATGTGAAAATCTCGATGTGATGAGTATAAAAGAGTGAAAACTCAGTATACATTTTAAAGATTTGAGTATAAATTATTTGAGATTGAATACTAATTAAAGAAATTTGAGTATAAAATTTCGGTGACCCCTCATGTGAAAATTTTGATGTGGTGGATGTAACCTCAGATACTCAAATTTCTAAATTTTATACTCAAATTTTTTCAAATAATACTCAATCTAAATCAATTCATACTTAAATTTTGATAATGTATACTGAAATTTTTATTATATACTGAAATAATAAATACTCAAATTTTTTAAATAATACTCAAATTTTTTAAATTAGTACTCAATCTCAAAAAAATTATACTTAAATCTTTACAATTTATACTGAATTTTTATTCTTTTATACTGATAAAAAAATAACACACAAAAATATGTTGTCAATCCCATCAGGAAATGCATGCCAAGAAATTTTCGATTGGGGAATACATGTAAAGCCCAATTTGATGTTGAGGAGTTTTCTCAAATTTTTCCATAATTCATCTCAAATTATTCATAATTAGATACAATAGATAAATCAGGTATCGAACAGATTCATTATTGTTCATCACAAAATCAGCAAATGAGTCAAGAGTTATGGAATGGATGCTGAAAGCATCGATCACACTCATCCAAATGATGGAGAAATTTCCAATGATCTTATGACTTTTCCTAACAATTATTATTGAATAGCCAAAAGGCTCGAAATTGTGTTTGAACTCGGCTCTAGTTTTGTACTGCACGAAGTTAAAAAATTATATTTGATCTCGTGGCTCATCATTCACAACCGTAGAATAAAAACATCATCAGTGTGGCACACTAACTCCACTGCACCAAAGCAGAACCAGCGTGAAGAAGAAAAAGGCAGAATCTAACGCGTGACAAAGATTAAAGCTGAGCCAAATCTGGCAGACAAGGTGGGCCTGGCAATCTTGTGATGCATCCACGCTTTGCAGCTCAAACTGTACATGCTCCTCAAAGACAGAATCATAGAAATGAAAGTCGTAAAGCGAGCTATCTCTTTTCCTCTCTTTTTCTCTAACCTTCAGCACAGGGCTTGCAGGAAAGGAAAGAAGAACCCTTCTCAATTGAACCAAAGAATCATAATTTTACAGTGACAATCCATTCAGGTGAAGAGCACCAGTACTGGAACTTTCAACTGTGCATGTGTTAAATAACTGCAGAAGATCATCACGGACCAGGCATGGATTTTCCATCTTTACAGATTGCGAGGTGCAGTTATATTTGATGTGTACCCACGCAGTCACAAGCTGAACCTCTGTTGATCATGAGTCCAAAAAGGAGAAGTAATGGAGAATGAGACTTTGTCATCCGTCCCTGGTATATCATAATCCAAGTGCAAGAGAATCACACTGATCAGAAAGAGTAAACAATCATAAAATGGCAAAAGAAAACTGGAGAAAATGGCACCAGAGTTTTAGCATTGAATAACAAGGAGGAAGTGAAGATGTGTTCTGTCTGGTAGCTCATAAATTTCCGCCGGCCTCCATTTGGAGAGGAACTGTGAAGACATGTGGTGGGTCGGATGGTTCATCAGCAAATTAATGCTGGTCTGCACGAGGGGCACTGTGTCTGCTACTTTTGATTTGATAATGTTGAGATGTGGTTTTATTTAGCATTTATTTATTGAATTTGCAATTAGATTTAAATCTGCTCAGTTGAGACGGCAACTTAGATTTACAATACAAAATCAAGATGTTAATGAACATGCTGATGCATTGGAAAAAAATAATAATATTCATGCTAGATGTCTCTCATGATCGGTTATTATATTATATAAAAAAGATAAATCATAACTACTAATTCGAAATGATCAATACATAGAAGAGGAGGAACCTAACTATTAGTCATGAATAAATTGAGTTTCAAATCTCGTGAAAATAATATCCTATATACTAGCTAACTGTCTATTTTAAAACGATTGATGCATTAAGTAATCATGATCTCTTATCATGCTTACTGAAATTTCATTTACTGTACTAAAATAATATTGTTCTGGTTAAAATCTTAACATATCTTCCCGGATACTCAGTTGGTTAAAAAATGATAGAACTATTATAATGAGACAAAAACTACTTTACGGCAGGTACATACCCTCGAGAAAAAAATTCCTCCCACCCCTTAGCAACTTGACAGTCGACTATAAACTAGTCCCTTGATTTACCTTCCTTCGTATAAATTGGAGATGAACTGTGAGAGACGTCTGAGATGAACGTAATCACCTTTGTGTTAAAATTTTAACATATAATTAATAAATTTCTTCTAAACTTTTGCTAACACATAACTAAGATTAGGATTGTAAATGAATCAAATATTTGTGAACAAGTTTAGAATTCAACTTGGTAAGAACTTGTTTATGTTCGTTCAATACACAAGATTGGGAATAACTCGTTAAATTAAATAAATAACTTGAACGCATGTATTCAACTTGCTAATGTTCGTGAACATGTTCATGAACAACGTTCGTGAACAACAATTGTGAACGATGTTTATCAATAGATTCTTATCAATATAATAAATAAATAAAAATAAATTTTCAAAAATAAATAAATAAATTTGTATTATCAAACTCAATAACTAACCAAACAAGTTTAAAATATAAAAATTTAAACAATCAATAAGTTTGAATTGAAAGCTCGATAATATCTAAACAAACCAAGCTCAAACTCATAAAAATGAACTAAACCAAACTTGAATAATCATTTTAACAGTTTGATTCATTTTGGATTTAGCTTGAGTTGACTTGATTATCTTACCAAAGAAACTTAAACACCACAAAGCTTAACTCGCCTCGACTCATTTACAGCCCTAACTAGGATAGGATTTGCTTCAGGAGATGCTCATCTCATCCTGAATAAATTTGACCATTTTAGTTGAAAGGCAGCATAAATAAGACACCCATGATAGTGGCTGGACCAGAAAGAAAAACTTCACAAAAGAGCCTTGATGGAGAAGGTTTTTCATTCCAACACAGACAATCTCAAGGACACATATTTTGGCATTGAATGTAAAATTATTCATGCGAATCCTCCAAATCTATTTATATTAATTTAAATCTCATCCGACAGTGGAGAAAAAAGGCACAGAGGAGAGCCTATATAATTTCTTTGTCGATTTAAATGACAAAATCAATGAACAAGATCCACGTTACACGTGAAAAGGTTTATAGAAAGCATATAAAGTTATGTAGCTACAA
The DNA here is from genome assembly GCA_024364735.1 of Boesenbergia rotunda. Taxonomy (NCBI): domain Eukaryota; kingdom Viridiplantae; phylum Streptophyta; class Magnoliopsida; order Zingiberales; family Zingiberaceae; genus Boesenbergia; species Boesenbergia rotunda. Next base: position 476,923 of record JAGFNQ010002504.1, read on the forward strand.
AAACTCTCAATCTACCTAATCATTTCCAAAGTTCGATCCATTTTTTTAATGCAAAAACTAATGATATTCAGTGAATATAACACTTAGTCTTTGTGTTGTTGCATGCATGCTTGATCTGAATTTCCAAACTAAGGAGATGCTTAGAATAGAGCGTATGAACAATGATCCATACCTCTGAAAATGAGAGAACACAAAACATCATCATCATCATTCAACAAATTCTTACACTTGGTACAGCAATTAAGCAGCAGAATCTGTATGGGAACACCGAAAAGACAACAATCTTACAATCCAAATCCATTCCTACAACAGCATCAGATAGCATTCTGCACACATCAATGTTGAAACTAATAAACTGAGAACAAGTCAGTAGTAATGAAAGGGGAAGAATTACCGCATATGATGATACACCAGAAGAATGCAGCACGATGGAGCTCCCCGTTTCACCATTAAACCACAAGCACGAAATTACCTCGCCATGTCCTGCCGCTGCTCGCGCAAGTAGCAGAGAAGCGTCTCTGCCTGCGAGACAAAGCATCAAACATGTTTTAGGTTGTGAGGAAGAGTTTGGTGGCAGAGGAAGGTGGCGGCGGAGGTTGCGGACGGACCTTGAGCTTGGCCCGGGCGGATCCGCACTGCGAAAGAGCTACGAGCGGCGGGATGGCTCCTTCCCTGACTAGGAGACTGCGGTTCTGGGTGCTGTCGGCGCAGAGCGAGACCAGGGCGTGCACTGCGAATTCCTTTCCCCTTGTTGGCCCGGCTTCGATCGCCTCCACCAGCGCCGGGATGCCGCCGGCCTCCACTATCGCCTCTCGCCCCTCTGGTATAGCAGCCAGGCTTCCCAGCACCACCATTGCCTTCTCGGCCGTGCCGCCTCCGGGTTCACTGATCATGCCCACTAGAGGCGCCACCGCGCCCGCGCTCACCGCCCGCTCCTTGTTCCGACGGGTGGAGCACAGCTTGTAGAGCGTGGTGAGGGCGTCCTTCTTCCCCCTGCTCGAGCCACCCACGAGCAGCGCCACCAACGGGGGGATCGCCCCGCAGGCGCCTATCGTTGCCCGGTTCTCCTCGATCATCGAGAGGTTCAGCAGCGCGCACGCAGCATTCTGTTTCGCGGAGGCCGTCCCCGTACGCAGCGCGTACACCAGCGGCTTGATCGCGCCTGCTGCCGCTATCCGCCCCTTGTTGGCCTCCTCCAACGAAAGGTTTAGCAACGCCGTCGCCGCGTTCTCTTGCGCCGTAGGGTCCATGCTGCGCAGCAGCGGTACCAAGGCCGGGATCGCCCCTGACGCCCCGATCAGCGTCCGGAAGTCTGACCGGTGCTTCGCCAAGAGCCGGATCCTCGCAGCAGCCTCACGCTTCGCCTCCACCGACGCCGACCCCAAGCACTCCACGCAGGCGCGCACCACCGGTTCGAGGCCTTCCACCGACGCGTACTCCAGGATCTCCGACGACGAACCGAGACCGGATCCCTCGAACCCCTCGATGTCAGACGCCGCAACGCTCTGTGGCACCTCAGATCTAGCAAATGAGACAAGCCTCTGGAGCTCGCCGGATATGTCGGAGTCAAAGCTGGAGCAGTCGGAGAACTCCCTGGAGAGTTCGAGAAGCTCTTCGTGATCTGCGGCGGGATTAGCAGAGTGGGAAGGAGCCACTCCGGCGGCGGCGAGCTCCCGTAGTTTGAAATCGACGATCGAGTCAGTTAGGTTCTCGGAGACAGCGGAGGAAGGAAGGGCGGGCGGGGGGGATGGGCGGCGGTGGAAGAGGTAAGAGCGGACGGTCCTCATGGACCGTCCATGATGGTAGCGCTGAGTCCTGGCGCACTGGGAGTCGGTGAGCGAGACCATCGCAAAAGGGCGAACCTTCCACCAGTCGATCGATCGATGGAGCTAGAAGACGTGAGGAAGACTATCTGAATAAGGGACAGCGAGCCGGCGACGAAGCCACGAGGCGAGGTGAGGAGGCGAACGTCGTGGGCGGCAGCGGCGATTCCTGGTGAATAAAGAAGCGGGGGCACACTAGCTATCAGGCTTCGCGACGGGAGTCATAAGATGGGTCCACATCAACCAAAACCGTATGTAACCGGGCCCCCACAGTAAGAAACTCCGGGTAGCCGACCGGGTGGAACCGTCGAAGTCTGGTTAAAATAATAGGTTCCGCTTGGAGAGGAGGCGTTAAAGTTTGCGACGGTGGATCCGTTGGTCCGTCAGATCTGAGTCTAATCGTCAGATGCACGACGCGTGTGGGCGGCAGGAGCATCTAATTTTTAAGCTCCCCCTGTACGCCGCACCCGACCGTCACAGCTGGAAAGATGGAGGGGGGACCGGGTGCACGTGATGCAGTCGGGAAATCAAATTGTTCACAACTATCTAGTTGACAAATTTCAATTTAATCCCTGTAGTTTCAAGACGTCGAAACGCAGATCCAAATTGCCTTGCGTCATAGAAATGTCACCTAGCCTACACTATTTGGGCCGTGAACGGCACGACAACATTGTTAAGTACAAAATTTTCATCTAGAGTTCGTCGACGATCAAAAGGACCGATCCGAATCCAAAAATCACGACGAACACGATAGCAGAGTTGATACTAGAATAGTAGATTATTACATGAAAACATGAGTTAAATTCCCAAGGAATAATCATCTAAGGAATTAAATCTCTCCCCCCTACAAAAGACACGATCACTGCGATTTACTTCCCTTTCAATTGTCTTGAGACGGGCATGAAAGGACACTTGAGAGAGTAGGTACAGTTGATAAACAGGCCATAAGTTACACTCACCATCATACTGAACTGGAAACCAGCAAAAATAGATGGGCCCAAGTACTGCTAGAAAAATAGCATTCTCGGGATTGCATTCACAAGGAGTTAGCAGAATGGACTTCTCCAAATTATCTGGATGAAAATGACTTGATAGGATTGGACCTTGCACTTATTCTATGACAAAAGAGATGAAGTTTTGGGACAAAGATTAGAACAAAACAGCAATCACAACTAGCAATCGGAAGTGACAGTACATAAGATTTCCTACATTTAGTGCCAGTCAAGTTGTTTATACTCTTTGAGAATGGTTTGCCTAGTGCTTCTTAGCTCTGTTTCGGGCAGCTTTGGCTGAGGCCGAACGCTCAGACTGGGAGAATCTAACAAAAATGTGCATAACTACTGTAACCAGTAAGAGACCAGTCGCAGTGAATGCAACTCCTTTCAATGTTGACAGTAACTCGGTCCATTTGAAGAATCTGATAGCAGCATATGACAGAAGGCAGATCCAAAATGCCACCACCTATTTGTAAAGTTGATTAACCAAGAAAAAGAAACCAGAATAACAGCTGAGGAATCAAATAAATATAGGAAGATTGAATGTAACAAGCACTGTGGAGAGTAATTGTGCGTATTGATGGAAACAGAGAATTCAACTATTAAGATTAAACAAAAACTTGAGCAACCAATTATTTCTGTCCATGATAGTACAACATTAAATTTCCTTGTCAGCAAACACATTTTTTCACACTAATATCTTCTCGTTTTTAAAATCTAAATAACATGGCAGCATGAGCAAAGCTACCAGCATGGGGAAAATGAGATTGGACAAACATCAAATGAAACCACCACGAGCTGATTCTTTCATCAGGAACACAACCTTATTCTTCATTAGAGTAACTGCTAGCGGAACCAGACGGACACATTCCTAATATACTAGAACAGGATAGCATCATCATAACTACAAGCAAAGGTTTGTAAATGCTAGTACTTCTGGGTTACTGAGCAAATATAGATAAACAATGCACCATGAAAGAAACTCTATATATTGTTATTCAGGAACTACATTGGCAAATTAATACTGATATCGCATGTTAAGAACCCAAGACTTGAAGTCTTGATTTTTTCATGTCTTACCAGCAATGATTTTACAGGACGATCAATTTTCCTTTGTTCAACCCCAAAGCTGTCTCTGATTTGTATTTGTCCAGGAAAGCATCCTGCCAAAACAAACCTGGTCTGATGATACTGCAAGAAAAATGTAGCCTAAAGGTACAGCAAATCATCCTACAACCAAGGATATTCAACTATTATGGACCAAATTAACAAAGGAGCAAACCCTTATACAGCTTGCCAAAAGATATACTATGCCTTAGCTACAAATATGTCTTTACACCACTGTGACACTCCCTCATCAGTTCCAGGAAGATCAGATAATTGATGCCGCTTCACATGGACATGTACCTGTAAGCACATGATTTTTGATGAGAACAAAGCTGAAAATTACTAATGCCACCTGCACAGCCCACATTAAATTCTGTTGTTGGCATGTGAAGCTTATGCAAGGAAGAGTGCAAAATAAATCTAAAAAATGTAATCACTAAAGACAGAGGTGAAATAAGAAATTAACAAAGTAAATACAGCAAGTAAAATTCAAACTCCACAATATCAGTAAAGTGACCCTTCCTGACCAAGTTGTAACAAAACTCCGCATTAACAATACCATTTGCTAAAATTTCTAAATCTGTTCCAATCACTCAATAAGGATACCAACTTCTCATCTGATTCTATGCTCCAAACCGCTGCCATGTTGCTTCTCCGCCTGCCCTGTTCCATTCAAACTGTTTCTCTACTGAATATGACACCCTGCATTTTTTTCTAGGGTAGGATAAAAGATCAAGCAAATGCTCTCAAATCCCATAAGATGATGCCAAAGAAAGTTTGAGGTTGATTGCAAATCCCATCAATTCATAGAGATCAAGAACTACATTTTGTCCTCCTCCTCCCCTCTCCTAATATCTTTTCTCCCTTAAACTTTCCTCCTGTGCTTTGCTTCTTTTCACCTTCTTTAAGGATAGTTTTTCCATGACGTGGTACAGATGAAGCACTTCAAATTGATTAAGAAATGGACCAAACTCAGAGGAATTTAGAAGAAACTAGAAAGTAGTATTGGACTGGGACCAAAGGCTAAATAGTGAAGCTAAAAATTTAGCTTACACAAAAGGATACCAACAGGCAGGTTCAGCAAAAAGTGTAAGTGCAGTCTCCACAAACCTATTAATTTGATTTCCCAGAGTGAAAAAGTGTAAATATAATTGTAGGCATTTTCCACCAACTAACATTCTGTAGAACTGACCAACATACTTTTCTTCCAAATAGCTCTTACGATTAATATCTTACTGCAAACCAAAGTATAGGTACCAATTCAATATCCACTAGTCATTTTATAAGTTGGTACACAAACTGACATATTTTCTAAAAAGTTCCCATGATAGCCCAGTGTCACATTGATATTAGTAAATACTTAAATTTAGCTGACATGGCCCTTAAATATTTATATTTTAAAAGGTTTGTTTTGATAGTGGTTTTCACTAAAAGAAATACATTTGTATCATGCCTATAGAGTCTAACACCAGACCAACATTAATGAGTATAGTTGTTCTTCATTAAGTTATACTTTTTAACTGTAAATCACTAAAACAAATTTTAGGATCACATCAAATAAAAGTTAATGGTTTGATAAACTCAAATTGACTGTGTGGTAATTAAAATATTTTTGGATGTTTGTGAATACAAGCGATGAAAACTTGTTTATGGTAGTTTGCATATGATTACACATTCACTGTCATATAAGCATAGCCTTACTGCAAAATATATGGTTCTCCTTGTGTTCATTTGCGAATTCATGTAACTTACTATTCTACAACTTATCCATCAAATCTATAAAACTACGTATATTAGCATACTTGGGACGCATGTACAAAAAAACTGCATATTATGGACACCACTAATTCTGTGTACGTACCACTGATGATTGCCCTTTCAGAATTCTAAGCATTGTTGGTGAAGGTTGATTGGAAGGAATAGCCACTGTTACATCATATACAGCAGGAACAAAAGGTCGCATTATCTTTACTGCTGAAACAAAACCCTGAAATCAAAGTTCAACTATCAATACCTTTTATGAGCTAATCAACTTCAGTCAAGTAAAGGTATGCTACCACAAGGGGAACCAACACAATAAACATTTCCTCTCACAATCTACTTCATCCAGTTCAAAACATGTAGAAAATGGAAAAAGCAAAAAATAAGAAATTCTCTTGGCCATAGTAAATAGCCACAAACTAAAAGAAACCTTAGTTCTAGGAATGAGAACATTTCTAGGGATGGGCAGATCCTGTGAAGCTGCATATTCTTGCGCTGCTAAAAGTTTTTCTGGAGTAAAGCGAGTCCCCTCAACAAACAAAGCCAACCAAAATGGACTGGGAAAGTCTTTCAATCGTTCTAAGCCACACTGCAAATAACAGTCATTCAAATGATATTAGAACAAGCCAAAACAGAACATCCAAGCACAAGCAAACCAAACCTTAAGCGTGTTCTCATCCTTGGCCCAGCTTCTTTCCAGAAAGAGGTATTCAGTAAACCACATTGACCATCCAATGACCTTCAAGAATCATCATATATTTAATTTTCAACGTACATAGTTTCATTGTTTTTCGTGACAACTAAATAAGGCAATAAACAAACAACTAAAAGTGACGGGGAAAGAGACCAATGTCCTATTCATATACTCACTGGAAGGAACTTTGATGACTTCTTCATGACTGCTAATGCACTGCCAAGGCAGCCTGAACGCTGAAATTACGAAATCAAGTTAAATACAAAAAGATTCACAGAATTGACAAGCAGTCACAAGCACCTTGATACTTTCTTATGATAAATACAAATGCATGACCAGTGTTAAGTGAAACGATAACACGAACCAACTGAATACAAACTACAAGCTGAGTAAAAAACCAGCAGAAAGACAAAAAAAAACCTGTGCTAGAATCCACCCAACAAGCCAATCAATATCACTTCTATGATTGCATATGACAAGTGCATGCTCTTTACCTGTAAAAATTCACCAAGAAAACACATAAACCACAAAGAAGATTAAGTGTAAACATTTGAAGCTAAAGGAAAAGAAGAAAATGATAGAACCCTTAGTTGACTGACAAAAATTTAAAGGTTTTCGACATTAATTCCTCACCCATTAAATTGAAAGTTTTGGAATCTGCATATAGTTCAACCTGGGATCAGAAAACTACATTAATTATACTACAGTGAACGTAAAAAAAAGAAATGTAAAGCAAAAGTTCCATCAAACTCCGATGATCTTACAATTATGAATAAACATCAAAATTAAACAACTAACGATGGCAGCTGAAAAGAGAATGCGACAAGATCACTAAAATCATCATTTTTCATGTTTTGTCAGGTAAAAGATCTATTATTTGGTTTGTTGGAGCCAAAAATATCACTCACTGATTAACATGCAAATGATGTTGTGTTTCTGCAAGAAAGCAACCTAGCTCTATATTTTTCATCAATTTGTGTGGGACGAGTAATAACAACCTCATTGTTAACCATCTAAAACAGCCTGTTGTATAGTAGATTGTTGGTTCCTTTTTGTAGTGATCAGTGCCCAAGGTTTATGTAACATCTTTAAGGATCCATTTTTTTTTAAACAATATTATACGTAAAATAGGAAAAACCATGAACGATGGATAGAAAAACTAATCGAATAAGATCTTAAGATTTTAACAGTTAACCTTGACACCAGCCCACCAATCAACCAGCCAGATTAACTCGATCCACAGCAATTCAGCCACCACTCGGTTAATTCTCCTATAGATACTCTTCGAAAATGGTCGTACTGTAACAAAAAATGCAGCCTGCAAAATAAAAAATAAATTTAAGAAGATGAACAAAAAAGAACACGAAAGGAAAGATGGGACGAAAACGAGTTCGGAGCAGAACTCACACAAACGGCTAAAAATCAAACCCTACGGACAAGGACAGCGAAGCTGGACGATCTCTCCAAGGAACCCCAATCCATCAATCAACACCAAAA